>CM060248.1:39427394-39892678 GCA_030684275.1 Acipenser oxyrinchus oxyrinchus | reverse complement strand
TAATGAATTTTTCTACTGTCTCTCAGGACAATGTCCTTGTAGTGTATAATAAGCAATAATAAATCCACAGAAAACAAAACTTAGATAGCGCACCAGGCGTGGCTTTATTTGAAACAAAACAAAAACATGCACTGCAGGTGCACACAAAAACAAAAGAAAAGCCTAACCCTTTTCTGGGTCTAACTAAACTGTTCCTTGTCCCTCTCTAAACAGGGACAGGCTATTCCTGTTTACCCGATTTTACACACCCACGTAACTTATTTACTTTTCCTTACTTTCATTCAATTCAACTCAGCACAACCAACTGCCCTCATGCACTCAGTAACTCCTCTCCAACCCTAATGGAGCTGGAAGCTCTCTTTTTATTAGTCTGTGGCTGTTCCCAATTAACACCAATTAGCTTGTTTGGGAGCAGCCACATTCTCACATGTTTTTGGCAGGGGGAGGAATTAACCCCATCCCTGCCAACCACTACCAACACAGACAATACCCAACCAATTTATATTTAGAGCCCTTTGTTTACCCTCCAGTTGGTTTAAGTTGTCTTTTCACAGTTTACTACTTTTGTTGGTTTGAACACATTCTCAAAGAATTATACCATCGTTCACTCAGCTGGAGTGTGCATTCTTTACACCCAGGGCCCCACAGCTGCCCAAGTTTGATACGGAATGTACACTCCCTCACATATATATATATATATATATATATATATATATATATATATATATATATATATATATATATATATATATATATATAATAGATGGGCTTCAGTGAGGAAAATAATTCTGTGATGTCATAAATTACGAGACCGAAGGTCAAGTAGTTTATAAATTGTCACAGAAACTCGAGATGGAACTGTTTTCCTGTAACTCACTGAAGAGGCTCGTCTGTTATTTTTTTTATAATACATGGATACCCTTGTGATGCTATTATTAAAGAAGACGAGGTTCAGCAGTACAGTTGGGTTTTTTTAAATGTAGTTTTTCAGTGCTGTACAGACGTTCTATGTCATTATCCGTTAGTGCTTCAGCTTTATTTGGAGGATGCTTTTACCTTGTTTTAATTTCCCGTTCTTCTCCAGTTTCTCTGAGATATGTACTAGCTTTATATCATTTTTATGCATTCTCATTTTGTTGATCATTAATGAACATTTCTGTACTGTGGGAGTTGTAGAGTGATTGAAAACAAGACGTTTTGTGTTTGAATTGAAAGTGATGGTCTTGAGGAGTTGAACAGGTCAAAGTTCAAGTATATTTTCTTCTGAGGAATTATCACTTTTTGACGTCACTACTGTGGTAGTATGCCTTTTTTCCTGAATGGCTCAAGATGCAAATATAGCCTTCATCCATGTCGTATATATATATATATATATATATATATATATATATATATATATATATATATATATATATATATATATATATATATTCTACTTTTATACAGTTTCTGCCTGGAAAATATGTTATAGAATTGATCATGGTAATTAATCTATGCAGAAACACAACAAACACAGACTATATTATTGAAACAGGCACATCTGTTCTAATCCAAGGCTATTATTGTAGCATGGCCAGGTCCTGTTTTAGGTGAGCACCCAGGGTCTGGAAAGTATGGGGATGATTTCAGAGAATACTATGGAGATTAAAATGGCCAAGTCTAGTACATCATTAGCAGTAGTAGTTCCTGTTACATAAATAATTTGAGGGTATTTTAGCCTCTATTGTGCATTGTTTGACTTAGACCTTTTGTAAATTTTTTCATTGCATAGTTGTTTTTATACCATTTTTTATAACATCATCCCTTTTTAGGATATCTTGAAACAAAACTCCCTCTCTACAGCAGTTACCGCATACTGGGCGCAACCAGAATTTTCCTTAGAGTGAGGCTTAGGTTACCTGCCAAGTTGCAGAGGTCCAGAAAATACACCATACACTTTCATATATCGTGTGGGTGGGGGTGTTACGACAATTCAGTGCCCCAGTGATTCATGTTTCCCGATGGATGTGCGCATGCGCTTGCAACAAACCTTGCTATCTGCCAGCGGGTGCGTGTGATTCCTCGCTCAAGACGCAAAGCGTGTAATTTGTTATTGCAATCCACTAGACTATAGAGCAGCGCCTGCTGCAACGTGAAGTTGCTCTTATCAGGACAGAAGTTAATGTATATTTTATCTGCTCTTACTGTATTGTGAAATATGTATATTTTGTGACAAATGTAAGTCACCCTGAGTAAGGGCGTCTGCTTAGAAAATTAATAATAATAATAATAATAATAATAATAATAATAATAATAATAATAATAATAATAATAAAAACAACAACAAAACGCAACTGTAATTAAATGAAGTCTTGTGACAAATTTTACGTGTATTTTCACAGACCACAATAAACAAATTGAGACACTCTTGTTTACTTATTATTATTACTACACAAGTAATCTACCACGTGTAAATTAATCCAATTATTTTATAATTCAGTTAAATGCAGTACAATCGTCTAAATGTTTATTTACTTATTTATTTGTAAGCAATTTCATTCCTGACAGCTTTTCACAACTGTCACACACACATAGATAAACCAATGACAGAAACGTTGAACTTGAAAGGAGATTATAATTATTATTTATTTGCCATCTGAAAAATGGGTTTTCCTGTGGTGCATTTACAGTTCTCAGCCATGCGTTTGCATATGAAAACAAGGGGACACTGAATTTTTGTGTTTAGTCTCCCAGGAAAATGTGGTGTCCCTCCTCTAAATCACGCAGGAGCTTTCCAAAACTTCCAAACTTATACTGTTATTGTGTCTCTCTCCTCTCTCACCTGCATACTAAATAGGGTTTTGTCAGTCTGGTGTGCATTTGCTCTCAATAAACAAGGGGCACCATTTTTTCAGGGGCATCGTTTTTACAGTCACCCTGGAAAATTTGGTGTCCCCTCTGTAAATCAAGCATTGCTCGCTCGCGTCCAGTGTGTATCGGCCTGGCGTGAAAATGTATCAAAGCGACTTTGCTCGCTAGAGGTCTGTATACTCCGTTTAGATTCCATTGACTTCTAAATTTTACGCTGGCGTTGCTTTCGTGTAAAAATTTTGAAATTTTACAAAAACTGGCCTACTGACAGTGTTGTGAGGACGTGCAGTAGCAGAAGAGTCTGGAAACTTGTACATAAATACTTTAGTTTATTTCTCATTGAAGAACATATTTTTCTTTTAAAATATTACTTGGTACTGTATTTTTATCTGTTAATATTTAAGTGAGTAGTTTCTTTTATTTGTTTTATTCAGGAATTATTTCTTAAATTATTAAGTCACGCCGTGTGAGTACAAAACAAACAGGGTAAAAAATCAAAATAAATATATATATATATATATACTGTAAGTTGCCCTGGATAAGGGTGTCTGCTAAGAAATAAATAATAATAATAATAATAATAATAATAATAATAATAATAATAATAATAATAATAATAATAATAATAATATGAAATATTGAGAGAAGATAAATGAATTGTTAATTTATCAAATGAACAGCAGGTCATTGCAGCGTATATGATTGTATAATGTTGAGTGTAGCAAATGTATTAAAAACATTTTAACCCTTTTGATCTATTCATCTTAACGAAGATTATGGATCCCACAGTGTACAGGGAAATATTACTGTACAAGACAAGGGGAAAATACCCTGAGGAGGCCACGAAGGGGGGAACATTCATCATCCGGAGGCGTGCAGAACAATATGTGGTTCAAGGCAATTCAAAGCTTGGATGGATTGCAAATGGCTATAAATTCAAATTAAATTAAATTTCACAAGACCCCAAATTGTATAGCTAAGTTATCTGGAGATGTTGTGGTGGCTGTATTTGCCAAATAAATAATAGGCTAATATTATTTTTGTCACTTTACAGTGTTGATGACCATTCGTTTCATGTTTACTAATGTCTAAGGTATCTTCACTAAAACGAAAACATAATTAGCCAACGTAACTTATTTACAGCAACAGATGCTACTGTACTCTTATTAGCCTAATATATTGTTGGATAGCTGTATATTAACTTTGTATTTCACCAAACCTTTCGTTTAACAAAACTCACAGATATTCATCCTTAGTAACCTATCTCAACTAGAAAAAAGCAGGCGCGGCTAACTACAGGACTACAGTTGAAAATCACTGCTGTAGCTGAATATGTGTTTACAATCGCGTCTAAATGTTTTTTTCCTTATTTTTTTCTTTTGTTTATTAGACGGAGAGCTCTATTATATACGTAAGAAGGATACAGAGCCATCCATGAAGGTGAAGGTGGTCAAAGGCGCTGAAGAGGCAGACCGTCTCTTCCTGGAATTTCATGCAAGTGCTATAGGGGGCCAACACAGAACCAGAGAGGCAATTTCCTCCAGATATTACTGGCCTGGAATGAGTTCTGATATTGATAATTGGGTGAGTGCTTTTTGATGGGTGTACATGACCCACACCAGTATCCAATATAATAACTAGAGAGGTCAATCGTTTTTTGGTTATAGAAATAAATAAATTAAAAGGAAGTTTAAACAACAGCTCAATTGAGTTTTCTTAACATTGAAAAATCTTACACTGTGTTATAAAGTTTAAAACATTTTTATGCAAGTGGCATACTGTTAGAGGCTATGAGACTGGCACCAGCTGTTTGCTAAATACCTGGTAACATTTTTTTAAATTAACAAAAATATTTTCCAATAATTCACAGTATGGTATCATAATATGAAAGAGACATACAATGTGAGTAATCATGTGTTTAGACTAGTATTCAAATCTATATATAGTTTTTACTATGAATGTTCATGTTATTTTGCCATCAAGGGCAATATTATAGTTGAATGAATACAAACAAGAAATCTTTTCAATAGAGATTATGTACTCCAAATAAAATTTAAATTTAAATTTTTAATATTTTAAAATACTACAGAACTACATTAATCAGGTTTTCAAAATGGTCTTGATTAACTTGAACCTGATGCATTAAACATTCTTTTTGATCTCTCTAGTCCAACAAAGACTGTTGAGATTGTTCCTAGTTCATTTATAGTGTAACAAAAATATAAACTCAGAGCAACAACACTATTTTAAGAGTAACTTCAAGTAACATATTAGCACATTACTAAAAATACTAAAAGACTAAAATCACTTATTTCTTATCTGGAAAAAAATTAGTCCTTAAAACCATAAACACTGAATAGTGCTTTCACATGGGAAATCAGCATTTATGAAAAATAATGGATGTCATTTGAAAGTGTACAGTAACTTACACTGCAAAGACAGAAGTTAAAATGGTTTTTTTTTACCCAATTTTTTTCTCCACCTATTTTTCCTGTTTTCTCCCCAATTTGGAATACCCAATCGACCCCATTAAGCTTGGCTCACGGCTGCAACCCCCTGCTCCAATCCAGGAGGGATGAAGACGTGCTACACGCGTCCTCTGAGACGTGTGCCATCAGCCATCCTATTTTTTTTCACACAACAAGCTCGGAACCTAGGCAGGGAAACCCATAGCGCCGATTGGAGGACTGGCGCTGGTCTCCCCACCCCCAGCCCCAAGCTCACAGGCACCTGGTCAGCCTCAGGGGGGTGCTGAAGCCGGTGAGCCGAGGAAGGTAATGCCGACTCCCCCTCCCAACCCTGGGCAGCGCTCGGCCAATTAGAAATGGACCTTACTGGTAAATTGAGCAAGACCCCAAATGACAACCAATTCATTTGTGTGCTGAATTACCAAATGGGTGGAGGCCTTCCCCATTTCCTCTAAATCTGCAGAGGATGCCACAATGTGTATAGTAAAGGGAGAGAATTCATTAATCAGGTGTATATCTGGTCTTCACTACTTCTAAATGTTTATTTTACATGATCTCTGTAATTGTATGTGTTATTTCAACTTCTATAAATAATTTTAGCTGTCATCGCTTATTTTATTCTGTTTTAATGTATCTAAGTTTTACAGGTATACATTTCAGTGTTGAATCTTACAAATGAAAGGTATTTGAACAAAAATATTACAGACATTTAAAAATGTTATTTTAAGCTAAACAACTGTCAGTTTACATGAATAAGTTTGTACTGTGTTTTAACATTCCCCTCCCCACCCCATCCATAAGCATTGTTTTCATTTGCCATCAGTTGCCCAGATATTTAGAGATTTGGAAAAATATATTTTGCCATGTCCTAAAAAGTTATAATGTAATGCAATGTGTTTAGAGTTGTCAGTTTTATGTAAAATGTAAATAAGAATTGAAAAAAAAAAAATTCTACACTGTTTATTTTCAGAGCTCTAAGCAAACTTTGCCAGCAGAAGCCAGAGACCTGGGACACATATCTGGATGCGGTTATTTTTGGGCTTAGGACCAAAAAACAGTTATAGTTAGTTAGTTGTTAGTTAGGTTCATTTTATTTATTTATTTAGCCAGCTACATCTGACAATTTTAAGGTAAGCTTCACATAAATATTTTTTTTTAATGTAATGTAGAGCTTAAACTTTAAGATTAAAGTACGTAAAAGAAAAAGCAGATGAAACAGTTGTTTTACCAATCATTTTGAAAGTGAATGTGTCTTCTATGGAAAAAAATGTGTAGAAATTAAAAAATATAAGTATAAATATTTATGTAATCAAATAATATGACACGTTTTATAAACTCTGATGTTTTTATTAATTCATTTTATTAATTTATATTTACTCTGAATTTGTACTTTTCTGTCAATATGGAAATATGATTGCCATCATTTTGTCAGACAGAAGGAGTGTCACTTTGGCACTTTTCCCTGTTCTCTTTCAAACGCTTTCTCTCGTGCTCTCTCCCTGGCTGTGTGTGTCGCTTTCCCATTACTGCTTCCATGCACCCACCTATTCATATACTTGCCTAGACATCTTTTTAACTTATTATTTTTGTGCTTGAATTTGATTTGATTCATGATTTGTTCTTATTTTTAATTTTGTTTTATATCAACTAAGAATCTGAAACTGGGGGCCCCGAGGCCCGCCCATAGGCCAGGGCAATGCGATCATATTTGCTTGCCTCTTCTTTGAATGCTTGAACAACAAGCTTTTTGAATGTTTTCCAGATGGAGCACCAAGAGGATGTAGTGAATGAAGATTTCATCAACTCAAGGGCCTTATAGAATTATAAATAAACTGTAGAATTATTATAAATAAAAAATACATAACTTTACAACCTTTTATGTTCGTTATTTTTCCACTTTAAATTAACTAGCCCTAGCCAACAAAAAATAAATAACAAACTATAATTCATTTGTTTTTGTAGACATTATTTTGAATGCTGCTAATTGTGAAGTTATTAAAGTAACATCTGATGTGCAGTAGGACGCATTAGAGTGCATGGAAAGGTTTTTGGTATTGATAAGGCGCTGCTCCAGCGCTTTCTATTTCTGTGTGCCCAGTAACTCTGCAGGAGGTCAAATAAAAAATACTTGCAGATATGCTCCAAAGACTCCTTGTAACCCTGTTCAAACCCCTCGTCTCCCCAAGAGAGAAAAGGAAAGGAAAGGATCAAGGACAGGTTTTAATGGTTGCAATAATAATGATAACAAATATTCTTTACTTGTATGGTGGTGATTAATTACACATTTGTTTAAATTTAAAATGCAAAAGGTAATTCATATTCTTAATTTCATGTGATAAGTGCAGACACATTATTTATTTAATATCTGATAATATGTTTTGAAAATGTATGAATATTAAGTAATTCTCAAAATAACATTCTAAGCAGGTCTGGAAAACACCTAACTTTACCACAACCTACAACTAATGTTCCAATAACGTCTGAAAAATGTTCTGGGAACGTTTTCTCCTAACTTTACCACAACCTACAACTAACGTTCCTATAACGTCTGGAAAACTTTCCTGAAAAACTTTCTTTCCTAACGTTCCTGTAACTTAAAACAAACGTTCTTGGAACGTTCTGGGAACTTAACATTGTTAGCTGGGTTGTTTGCTCTCAGTTTCTTTATTATTATTAAAGTTTCCAACCACTTCTTTGTAAACACATCTCCTCCTACAGTTTTGCACCTATCAACATGCAATTCAGCATACTAGTACTATATATTTTACTAATATTATTATTTAACATGATAAGGTTTCAATTAAATCATCATTTAAAAATGCAAACACAATTGTATGACATTAGTAGCAGTATTTGCTCTTCTCTGTAGCATTGTCATCAGCAAGTTTAAATAATTTGTTAATGATAACCATATATAAACATTAAGAAATGTATGTCAATATAGGTACTCTATACATTTTTATACTTGTTCAGTTTCTAATCCATCAAAAGTGCTTTTGAGAAGATAAGTGAAAAAAATAAATAAATGAAATTGTCCCCCTACAGACTACTAGTAACATTGTATTCAATGTAACAAACTTGGTAACAACATTTCAAATGTTACTACCCCTCTGGCTACAATGCTTCAGTTTCATGGAGAACAATGCATTAACAGCTTACAACACCTCTTAAGGTCAAATGAAGTAGTGCCTTAAATGTCTATAAATGGGATTTTGAATCAATGTATTAAAAGCTATTTCAATTAACTTTTACGCAACAGTTCTTTTGAACAGTGCAATATGTGCGAGCAACATTTAAAAATAGCTTCACAATAGAGATGAAGTTTCTCCAGAAATGTCCATTGTAGTTAAATACTATTATACTGCATGGTGCTACAGATAAAAATGTAACAATGACAAAGAATAAAATTACCTGAGAAGAAAAGAATAAAGCCACATAATCTTAATCAATACAAACTTTCACCTCTGTAGACTCTAGTTACACTTAAAGTATACCTTTTCAATAGGTGAACAGAACCGTTGAGGACATGCTTTGGGAAGAGGTTGTGTTTCCAGGTATAAAATTATAGGACAAAATTTATGAGACTGAGGGCAAATGCACAAACAGCAATAAACAAAAAAGGCCCAAAAAGAAGCTGCAGGGGCAGTCAGACACACATTAACAGTAGCTGAAAAGGTACTAAGGAAGAACCATGAGGAGCCAGCAGAGGAAAGGGGAAAAATGGATCGGGACCTTCTGGGCCCTTTCACCATTACAGCTGTACAGGGCAAAGGGGCAGATTTGACTAATGAGAAAGGAAAGGTCTTTCCAAGTATCAGCTTGGATCACTTGGTGCCCTATACAGAAGAGGTTCCTTGTGTACCACATAAGTACTTTCTAGGGTTGCTCCTGGAAGACCTGCATCTTCTGCCCAGCTGTAGTCAGTCCAGGATCTCTGGCCCCAGCAGAAGTAGTCAGTCCAGGATCTCCGGCCCCAGCTGTAGACAGTGCAGTTATTCTTGAGAAATATGAGTTGCGTAAAGTTTTTCTTGCCATACAACTGTGCATATTAAATTACTCTCCATGGGTAACTTTTTTTGACAACACAAACCATTCACATATAATATGCAAACAAACGAACCGTAATAGAACAAATACAAAATTGTAGTACTGTGTAAGTGTACTTTTTAATGTGTCTCAAAATGTGCAAACGTTTTGCAGATGTTGAAGCAGCTTGGTCTGGGAAAGGAAGCCATGTGTTGCTGTCGAAAATTGGCCCATAACAATTATTTTATTGGGACATAGAGTGCCTTGCCCCTGATAGGGAGCTTGAGAGTGAGGTATGCTGCATTCTGATTCTGTCTGAAACAAACAGAATTAACGGTTTCATATGTACTTTATGCATTCAATTAAGAATGTATTGTATTAACTTGCTTTCTTTTATTGATTTTACCTGGCACATAGTGTGTTGAGACATAAAGGGCTATGAATAAAATAGGTTTAAAACGAACTGTCTGCTGTCAAGTCAGCATTATAAATATTCTATTTGGTATTTAGGTTTGAATATTTTTGTTTTCCTCTGCATTCAGAGATTAATGCAGGCATGTAAGACACATTTTAAAAGGACAAAAATACACCATCATGTATATGTACATGTGTGACAGGGTCTCATGTCATGTGTGTGGGTCACCGCTGTTTAAGCAATACAGAGAGACACTGGGGGTGGAGTTGAAACGCGGCACAGGTGCGCAAGATTTATTAATACTGAACAGAAACAAAAGTAGGTGGCATTACAAGCGATGGTAGCACAGAGGACACATACAACAAGCTGTACAAAAGGCAAAATAAAACACGGTACAAAACTACAAATAAGAGGTGCCCCAGAGGGCGAGCACTAGCCTTAAAGGCAGGCGTCCCGCTCCACTCTGGCATGGCGTTGCAGTCGCCCGAGCCATCTCCGCAGATGCTTTTGAACTGACGGACACTCGGTCAAGACCCGCCCATCTGCTGATTGAGGTCCATCACAGCCAATCACTTGCTGCCCTTCCCTCAACCAAGCCTAGCAGGCAGCAAGTCTCAATCGAGCACCTGTCTGTAAACAATAATGTAATTAAACAAACCAAAACGACACACAAACCCATTTCCCCATACAAATTATATCAACACTAATTTACACACATGCAGGGCAATCGCCCTGCTACAACATGTTTATCCTTTTAAAGGTAATAAATGCATATATAACAGCACTGGTGAGGAGATTTAATCTTGAAGGGGACGAAAAAGCTTTCCTCATTGAATCATTCACCATGAGCAAAATATGGCGGGGCTCATATCAAACACTGAGAAAGGTACATCAAGCCTCAGTTCAAAATACAGCACCTTGAGAATGATAAAAATCAGTGAACTGATATGTTATTTTACAAAAAGAGTTTATATTGGATACCTTACATGCTGTTATTAATTTGTTATATCTCCATCCATTTCAGCTTGATCCCAGCAAGTACAGTTTGATTTGGGGCATTATAAATGAACATCACCGCTGCACACTTGCTGTGAGTATAAGCATGAGTGCCGGAGATGGTGTGTGCTTTTGGACAATGTTATGCATGTTTGTGCATGTGCATGCATGTGTGTGATATATTAAAAAAGTTCATTTATTTTCAGGTTATATATCCATCCCAAAAGAAGACTATTTTCTTGGCTGCACTGGGAGAGTCCAAAGAAAAAGTGAGGAAGTGCCTTGAGTCAACAGTGTAAATCTTCCATTTTGCCATTAATGACATTGCTATTTTGAGACTCTTTACCAATCTATAATAATAATATAGCTCAGTTCCCAAATAGAATAATAAAAATGTATGTTTTGTCAATGTTACATTTGGAGCATCACAAAAGTATACATTGTCTGCATGTAAGAGGATTTTCATAGACTTAATATTAACATAATACTACTAAAATTGTACAGGTGTATAGTATGACAAGGTGTGGTATTGCAGGGTAAGTATGAAGGGCAGGGTTGGTATGGCTGGGGAGAGTTTAAATGCTAGAAATTAATTAAAAAAAAAAACTTTTAGATCTTATTGCAGGGTGTGTTTAGGGTGGTAGTTATGGTAGAAATGGTGGGTTTATGTGTAGGTTATGGTATGTATAAAGTTCAGAATTTTGAAATTTAACATTGAAATGTTGGAAGGCACTTCCTACAGTATGACATTTTGATAATAGCACAAGCTATAAAAGCAATAGCAAACCTTGGTATTGTTTGTCCAGGAACTTTTTACCCAAAAGAGTGACTTTTTGTGTGAATTTTTGTTTGTTTATGCCAAAAGTAAAAAAAAAATAGAATTAAAGACATAATTATCCAGAAGACCTTTCCTATTTCTTACATGCAGACTAATAAATGAACAAATACTAATCTTGTCCTCAGGGCCTTCATGAGAACAAAAGGGTGCCAAGTTTCAGGATGGAGTTGTGAAATTGTCTCCCACCCAATACAGTCAGACGGCACATCGTGTGGTGTTTTTGTTTGTAAGGTCTCCATACATTACAGCTACTATATCAGTTGTTCAATGATTATTTACAGTGGCTCTCAAAAGTATTCACCCCCCTTGGTCTTTTCCACATTTTATTGTGTTACAAAATAGAATCAAAATGGATTTAATTAGGAGTTTTTGCCACTGATCAACACAAAAAAGTCCATAATGTCAAAGTGAAAAATAAAATCTACAAATTGTTCTAAATTAATTACAAATATAAAACAGAAAATAATTGATTGCATAAGTATTCACCCCCTTTGCTATGACACACCTAAATAAGCTCTGGTGCAACCAATTGTCTTTAGAAGTCACATAATTAGTTGAATGGAGTTCGCCTGTGTGCAATTAAGGTGTTTCACATGATTTCAGGTTAAATACACCACTGTCTGGGAGGTCCCACAGTTGGTTAGTACATTTCCTAACAAAAACTATACCATGAAGACGAAGGAACATTCAAAGCAAATCTGGAATAAGGTTCTTCAAAAGCACCAATCAGGGGTCGTCCTCAAAAACCGGGCGATAAGGGCACTAGTCAGGGAGGCCACCAAGAGGCCTATTGCAACTCTAAAGGAGTTTCCATGGCTGAGCTGGGAGACACTGTGCATACGGCAACAATAGCCCGGGTGCTTCATAAAACTGGCCTTTATGGGAAAGTGGCAAAAAGAAAGCCATTGTTGAAAAAAACTCACATCGAATCTCGGCTAGAGTTTGCCAGAAGGCATGTGGGAGACTCTGAGATCAAGTAGAAGAAGATTCTATGGTCTGATGAGACCAAAATATAGCTTTTTGGCCTCAACGCTAAGCGCTATGTTTGGCGCAAGCCTAACACCGCACATCATCCTGAGAACACCATCCCTACCGTGAAGCATGGTGGTGGCAGCATCATGCTATGGGGATGCTTCTCTGTGTCAGGGCCTGGAAAGCTTGTGAAGATAGAGGGCAAAATGGATGCAGCAAAGTACAGAGAAATCCTGGAAGAAAACCTGCTGAAGTCTGCACGAGACCTGGGACTTGGGAGAAGATTCATCTTCCATCAGGACAATGACTGCAAACATACAGCCAAAGCCACACTGGAGTGGCTTAAAAACACAAAGGTCAATGTCCTGGAGTGGCCCAGTCAAAGCCCAGACCTCAATCCAATTGAGAATATGTGGAAAGAGTTGAAAATTGCTGTTCACCAAAGGTCCCCATCCAACTTGACAGAGCTTGAGCAATTTTGCAAAGAAGAATGGGCAAAAATTGTAGTGTCCAGATGTGCAAAGGTGGTAGAGACTTATCCAAATAGACTCATGGCTGTAATTGCTGCCAAAGGTGCCTCTACCAAATATTGACTCAAGGGGTGAATACTTATGCAATCAATTATTTTCTGTTTTGTATTTGTAATTAATTTAGAACAATTTGTAGATTTTATTTTTCACTTTGACATTATGGACTTTTTGTGTTGATCAGTGGCAAAACTCCTAATTAAATCCATTTTATTCCATGTTGTAACACAATAAAATGTGGAAAAGTCCAAGGGGTTGAATACTTTTGAAAGCCACTGTAAATACAGCCACACTGGGTGACATTGTAAAGGCTTTCTTGAAGTAATATAAAATAAACTATCCACATAACTTGTACCAGATTATGATTAAAAAAAAAAAAACTATTTTCTCAGTTTGCAGAGGATGTTCTCGAAGGCAGACAGAGCAACTTTTCCCCCTGAAGGGAGTCCATTGCCATTATCTGAAAGGAAATAGCGATCAACCTTCTAAAGGACCAGGTATATAGGGTAATAGTACAGTATAAGAAAGTTAATACTGATGACACTGATGATGTATTTGTAATATTCTAAGCTCTTTTTACTGCACAGATTAATTTGGGGCCGAGTTCATGAAGCTGCCTTTAATAAGTTAGGTTTAGCTCCAATTCTCACAATTAACAATACAGTAATAGTTCAGTGAGCTTGTTAAATCTAGCCAGGTTTATTGCAATAAAATGTATCACTTAATTGTACTTTTTTGGATGAGCGGCAGCGTTGCCATGTTAATCTTGTATTGTCCATGGTACAGTATAGTGATGTCTCATGATAAAAAGAAAATAATGTGCAGCTAAACATTTAAAATGACTGGTAAATACATACATGAACAACAGACTACTTAATCTACAGTAGTGAAAGTCTGGTGGTGGGGTTTCTAACTATTTTTAACTCACATGTGAGACTGCAATGAACTAACTTCGTAATGATTTTCTAATTAAACTCTCTACACTACATTATTTTTTCTACACCCTCTACTTTCCTTTGTATTTTTCAGATTGCGTGCGATGGCTGCAACAGGTGGTTCCACCACACATGTGTTGTACAGCCATCAACTAAGGTCAGCTTTTTTGTGCAGCATGCACAATGTGAGGACACACAAACTTTGTGCAGTTCGGGCGGGTGCTAGGGCTCCTCCTCTTTTCCTACATGTCAATCTCCTATCATTTCTTACTTAAACTCAGGGCAGACCCATCTCTGCATCTTGCGTTTTCCTCCTCCTCCCCTACCTCCACTATGCTGTGCACCTTTGCATCGGTCTTCTCTGGGGGCAGTGAAGCTCACTCCCTAAACTTATAGGTCGGCGCCACCACCTCGTCCTCCGAGAGGAAGGTTCTCTCCAGCGAGTCAGAGGGGACTCCCGCCAAACCTTTCCTTTGCCATCTAATTTCTAGCTGCTTCGCTAACATCTCCCCGCTAGGATGACCAGCGGGGCTCAGCCGAGTCCAGTCCCCAAAGCTCTGGCGGGTTCGGGCCTCACCTCTGAGAGGGGCTCTCTCTGTGAGCCAGAGGATCTCTTGGCAGGAGCAGCCCTAGCCCCGTCCTGTGAACTAGCTATTTTTGATGATTTTAGTTTGATATCAGGCTATAGGATTAACTGGTCTAAGTCTGCACTAATGCCCTTAAATAATGTGATGAGGGATGTTGTCTGGCCCTCGAATATACCAATCGTTAAACAGTTGAAATATCTCGAGTAGACATTTACCCTTCCTCGCACTCCGTCACTTTGAATAATTTTAATAAATTATTTAAACAAATAGAGACATATTTAAATAAATGGGCACAACTCCTAACTCATTGCAAGCTTATCTCCATTATAAAAGTGAATGTCCTCCAACATATTAATTGTATTAGTTCAATGATTCTTCTTTCAACTCCTACTAAATAGTGGGACAAGATGCTTAGGTTTCTAGATTTTTATGTAAAGGGGGTGGGGTGAAAATAAAAAAGGGGAGAGTTTTTGTTGCAATCCTTTTGTTATATTGTACTGTTTGCTCCTCTAATAAAAACATCTGATCACAAAAAAGGTGTTGAGTATGTAGGCGAGAGAGACACACTAACAGTATAAGTTTGGAAGTTTTGGAAAGGTCCTGCTTGATTTACAGAGCGCACAACCAATTTTCCAGTGGCTTTAAAAACGGTGCCCCTGGAAAAATGGTGCCCCTTGTTTATTGAGAGCAAATGCACACCAGAGTGACAAAAGTTATTGAGTATGCATTCAGATGGCAAATAAAAAATAATTATAATCTTCTTTCAAGTTCAACGTTTCTGTTATTGGTTTATCTGTGTGTGTGACAGTTGTGAAAAGCTGTCAGGAATGAAATTAGAAGATTGTACTGCATTTAACTGAATTGTAAAATAACTGGATTAATTTACACGTGGTAGATTACTTGTGTAGTAATAATAATAAATAAATATAAACGAGAGTGTCTCAGTTTTTATTGTGGTCTGTGAAAAATACACGTACATTTCGTCACAAGACTTGATTTAATTACCGTTGCGTTTTGTTGTTGTTGTTGTTGTTGTTATTGTTATTGTTAATTTTCTTAGCAGACGCCCTTACTCAGGGCGACTTACATTTGTCACAAAATATACATATTTCACAATTCAGTAAGAGCAGATCAAATATACAATAACTTCAGTCCTGATAAAAGCAACTTAATTTATACACATTTCAAGAAACACAATATATAGTTGTTGTTGTTATTACTGTATTTAAACAATCTATTCTGGATGTAGAATCGCCGAAATCACAAGCTTACACAAACATCTGCCGTTCAGAAGCAATAAACTCACTCCCATTTGCAGCAGAGCGCACGTTCACGTTGCAGCAGGCGCTGTTCTACAGTCTAGTGCAGGGGTGCCCAATCCTGGTCCTGGGGGGCCGGTGTCCCTCCTGGTTTTTGTTCCAACTGTACACTAAATTGCTTAATTGGACCAATTAAGCTTCTAATGTGCTTGATTGGTCCAATTAAGTAATTTAGGGGCGAGGGAAGAATCACACGCTCCCGGAGGCAGCAAGGTTTGTTGCAAGCGCGTGCGCACATCCATCGGGGACACAAGAATCCTTGGGGGCACTGAATTCATCGCAGCAGGGGCCCTATATAAAACCGCAATATATCGAGGGCCACAATTTAGCAAGACCCACAAAAGAAAAAAAAAATCACAAATACTATACAATCAAACTCGTTTTATCGTGGACCTGAGATATTATAAACAGGGCAGCAATGCATCCAGAAACACATAGAAATAGGAGGCTAATAATACAGAACACCATAGTGTAAACTTAATATAAGCTTTTCAATTATGCAGTCTTGCTGGGTGAGAACGGGCAATCACTGTTTACAGTAGTGTAAAAGTAACAGATTCCATACACTGCAAGTAACAATAACGTTACCTATTATCAGTGTTTAATCTGTGCCTGGGCACAGCCCCAGAACCTTTGGGCTTGCACCCGCTCCTCCTCTTTTGACAGCCGTCAACAAGAAAGCTGTTATGGAAATCCACGCCTTCAAAAACACACAGAATATATGCTGATATTCTAGAAGACGAGACTCCCTTTTCAAAGCGCGTAGAAACAACCAATCAGCAGCGACAGTGCTTTGCTGCAGCTTTCATCAAAATTCTCTTTTTATAATTATTTTCTGTGAACATTAGTTTATGGATAACCGTGTTTGTTTTAAACCAGTTAAATTGTTACAAAAAGACTACTCTATAGTCAGGGTGCCCAATCCTGGTCCTGGAGGGCGATGCCCTCCTGGTTTTGTTCAAACTGTACACTAAATTGATTAATTGGACCAATTAAGCTTCTAATAAGGCTTGATTGGTCCAATTAAGTCATTTAGGGCACAGTTGCAACAAAAGCCAGGAGGACATCGACCCTCCAGGACCAGGATTGGGCACCTCTATAATCCATTAATTTTAATTCCGTACATGGTCTTGTTGTACTAGTGCTAAAATATACACTGCCTTTTTCTTTCTATATTTACCTGAAACCTCGCTTAATATAATTTTAGGAAATGACATTTGTACAATGTACAGCACTGTACTTGCATCCAGAAGCGCGTCTGCCGATGAAAATAAAAATATGGCTAAAAACAAAACAGTATCTGGTTCAACAGAGACAGTTAGTAACTTAAAAACAAATAAGCTAAATGAATAAAAATACGGGTAACAACAAAACAGTATTCCGTTCAACAGAGACAGTTAGTAAGTTAAAAACAAATAAGCGAAATGCTCCCTGTCTGTCTGTGTAGTTTGAAATTTCAATGTGCGGCCCCTGCTTGCTCTGCGGCGCTCAGCCAATAGAATTGTGGGAAATGTCGTTTTAAAACCTTGAAATATACCTTTGCTTCTATGCCTCGATCCCACATTTCCAACCATTCTTTTCAACGTCCCATCCCTGCCTATTGGCTGAGCAGAGCAAGCAGCGACACATTACTCCATTTGAAAAACGTCATGAACGAGACAAGCAACTTCATACACTACTTGGTTTGATTAAATGAGTAGTACACAGCAAAATATGAAAGCTCAACATTAATTTCAACAAAGAACGGCAACTTTTTAATGAAAAAATATATTGTAGCCTACTTCATTAGTAACATTAGGCTGCTATTAAACCAAAGCAATAAAAAATAATAACAATCTGTTTCTCTCTTGCCTTTTTCAATAAATATAATTTAATTAATAGAGAATAAAAGCATACTAAGATAACAACTACCTAGGCTAATCATTTTTGTAATCTACCAGCGGTTTCTGTTGCATACACATCGCTGATAATAGTGCAGACCGTGGGTAAAACCAATGTTCGTATTGGGGTGCGTATTTTTTTTTTAATCAATGTCGTCCTTCTGGAGTCCCCTGAATGCCTTTTAATTTATTTGTTTTTTTAAACCATTTAAATGCAAAACCATAATAAAACATATACAGGCTTTTTTTTATGTATTATTTGTCCTACGGTTGCCTTAAATTAATTTTTCTGCACATACTACTGAAGTGTGCAAGGGGGAAGGCAGCAGCCCGATATACATAAGCCCGATATTTGCTCCTTGCAAAGGAGCTGGCTCTTTTGTACAGCGGTATCGGTGCTATGCTATAGTGCAAGAGGTCCCGGGTTCGCGCCTGCCCTCCGCCTGTGTGTGGATTGCCTCGTCCTGTGTGATGCGCCTGCCTGCAGGAACCAAGAACGCTACACTACTACTTTGTATATGATGTAGAATATGTGAATGTAAACATCTAACACTAGTACGTACAATACTCTTTCAAATAAATATGCTGTGATTTTGAATGTGCGGCTCTTACGGACGGTATTAATGTCATTGCTTGCGCCTCGGCACCTCTTTCTTTACAAATTAAGTACTACCCATTATAATAAATACAAATGAATAAAACCTGTAGAATGGTTTTTGCAGTGTACAACGGGGTACTTTCAGTTTTTCTGCTTGTTTTTCTTGTTCACATGGATGGGACAAAACGCTTTTAACCACAATTGATTCGCATTTGCCAACTTTTAAATCACAAACAACATCCAGTTGTTTAGCCCCACTTTTGACTCAATAGCTTTTAACTTTTCTTCTAAGACACTTTTTATGCAGTAATGATGTACTCATAACCATAGTATTGAGCTCGAAAGAAAATTCAACTGCCAAATCAAATGTTTAACTTTCTAATAAGGCTAATTATAGTGTTATTTTATTTTTCATCATATTTAATTTCAAATAGAAGCAGGCCGTGTATTTTTTGAAGTTGGAAAACGTTGGTATCATATGGTTTTAATTGGTTGCATTTTGCAAGCTAGCCTTTGTATCTGTGGTTTTCATTGGTCGCATTTGGTCAGCTGTGTAAATGGTTTCATTGGGTGGAAGGAAGCAATGTTTGCTGCAGTCAGTGCTTCCATTACAATATATGTATCGGCTGTATCATGAAGGTGCAAATAACGGTATATTATTTTAGTAATACAACAAACATTCTGTAAGGTTACAAATGGTTAAAACAAGTGAATACATCTCATTCATAACCACAAGTCTAGAAAAGGCTAAAATATTTTCATAACTACAAATATCAAATTATCGAGGTAGTCTCTAAGAAATTAAACCTTGTCCTGTACACTCTCTCTATATCGTCACAGACGCTGTCAGTCTGTTAAATGTCTGTTTCAAGGTGAGTTATATACTCTTTTGTTTATTAAAACCCTCCTTTTCCAAGTGCAGATTAACTCTGATAAATGATGACAATTAACACAGATTTGCTTTTAAATTCCCACACAAACAAAAGAAATAGTCGCAAGAAGCACTCCTCGACATTATTTCATAAATCAACATAATATCAAAAATCACATTAGGACGATTATTTAATAATTAAATAGGCATGACGACCACTTAAAATACCCACATCAATGCCAAAATCGATTTCTTGGTTAATACTGGAGTTATCATTTATGAACTTTTGAAAATCCTGCCCTCAGTCTATAGGCCTACAGAGGCTCCCGACCAGTTGTGGCACCCGGTGAAATGATGGGGGGACGCACAGTTTGCAGCACGAATGAACTGAAGAAAGAATAATAAACAAAAAAGAAAAGGTAAAAAGTAAAAAATAAACACAAGTTTATTATTTGTGTTCTCTGTATTCATTCATGTTTATTATTCTTTCTTCTCTCCCCTTCTCTGGTTTCTTTGAGCCTGCATTTCACTGCACATTTCGCACTTCGACCTTCACCTCGAGTGAAAGCCGGATGTGCAGTTGAAAGTCTATTTCATAATTTTTAATTAAGTGCATGTTCGTTTCATGGAGACAATGGCATTGAGCAAACCATCCACGAGTAATAAAGGAAAGCATGAGACTTAAGCCAGACTGGGAGAAAGAGTTTGCTTTCAATGGGGCAGTTTACAAGCAAAAACTGAAAAGCGTGACAACAGATCTCTCGCTTTTATGGTCATGACAGTTCTGCTTCCACGTTTACATGAGAGTTTATTTTAGAGAGAGAATTTAGTCGTCCAAATGCAAACAACCTCATTAATAATAAAATAATGGGAGGATTTATTTAAAATCACCAAACGCTGAAAAGAGATGCTGCTTGATAAAGGTTATCGTTCAAACAATGCACAGGGGTTTACATGAGGCTTTACACGCTAGGCAGAGATGAAGAGAAGGTTACCCCCATCTGTCTAGAATGCAAAGGGCTTGCAGTTAAAATGGTTCATGCTGCCAAGAAGAAGAAAATAATAATAGTTATTACTGTTATTGTTTAGAATTAGTTGTTCTAGAAATGGTAGAAGTAGCATGTGTACAAAAACTGACATCACTCACCAATTCCAATTACTGCTTTTCTTATGCTTCTTAGGCTACTGATGTCCTTTCACACACCCATATATATATTAGTCTTAGCCAACTGCATAACTGTTAATGTGCTAAACAAAAGGATTATGCGTTCAATAATCACACATATCGTTAAATGTGGAAGAAATATATAAAAAACAACTCATGATGTGTTGGTTTCAAACACAGGTACTTTGTTGAAATATTAAAATTAATTATGCAGAAAATGTGGAAACTTTTCAACTTTTCACAAACGCTCTTAATATAATAAATACATAATTTGTGTGTATTTGCTAATTAGTTATAAGGGTATATAAAATTATAGGCCTACTTACAACATAGTTGCGACAAAAATGGATGGATAGAGAAGACGCAGACAAACACTGGCTAGATTAAGTCTTGTATAGGACGAACTCCTTCAGTCCCATGCAATTGGTTTGCAGGAAAGGAATCGTATTGTCGCAGGAATTCGGCGAGCAACGCAACCACCTCTTGGTGCTGTTGATCAGACGATGCTCCTGGATCAGCCGCTACAGCGTTCAAACCAACTTTAATTTAAAGATGAACAGTTGTGAATTGCTTCACAGCTTTTGTTTTACATTTGAATCCTAAGAATAATATGTGAAAAACAAAACATATCGCATATCTTTACACTTAGCCCGACATGCGTAAAATGGCTTGATATCCCCAACTATTTGTTTTTCACAAATTATCCTTAGGCTTCACATGCAAAACAGAAGCTGTGAAACAATTCACAATTGGTCTTCTTCACATTAAAGTTGGTTTGGACGCTCTAGCTACTGTGGTTGAGGAGATAAAGCCCTTTACGTGTGGCTGAGGCTAAGTGTGCGTATGTGCGGTATGTTATTATTTTCCATAAATTATTGGAAGGATTCACATGTAAAACAGAGACTGTGAAACAATTCACAATTGGTCTCCTTTAAAGTAAAGTTGGTTTGAGCTCTCTAGCTTCTGTGGTTGGCGAGATACAGCCATTTTCATGTTGGGTTAGCTTGAGTCGAATATCAAACGAATATCAAGCGTCAAGCTAACTTTACCGAGGTAGCATATTTTAGTTTAGAAAAGTAAATGATGGCTGGCGCAGTTACCATATTGTATTGATGGGGCTGGTATTTCACAGGACGTCTGGAAGGATGAGGATTCCAGCAAATGGTCCGATGCCACTGCCACTGGCCGGTCACCCATTAACCGCATTTCCTCCCAGAACCGAAATTGGGACCTCGAGCTTTGACCGCAGGACTGCAGGCGTTTTCTCTCCTGCAGGTACAGATATTTCAGTTTCTTGAATTTATCTTGTACCTGCAGGAGCGTTCTATTTATACCAAGTTCAGCCAGAGCACCGGTAATACTGGTGAAAATGGCGGCATTTATTTGGCGAGGTCAATCCAATTCATCCATAACCCCCAGGTCTGCAATAATTTGGAGGGGGGAACGAGTTTCCTCATACTTCCAGCGGACCTGCTGTTGCGTGCTGTCAGAAGGGGTGGAAGCTTGAAACGTAGTATTATTATTATTATGATAATAATGCTGGTCATGACGATCTAGTAGTTCTCATGCATCGTTCATAATACACTGAAATGAATAGATAATGGTATAAATCAACATCTCTATATGCAATTTATGTATAATTTAGCAGCGACCCTCATCAGGAGAAGCG
The DNA here is from genome assembly GCA_030684275.1 of Acipenser oxyrinchus oxyrinchus. Taxonomy (NCBI): domain Eukaryota; kingdom Metazoa; phylum Chordata; class Actinopteri; order Acipenseriformes; family Acipenseridae; genus Acipenser; species Acipenser oxyrinchus. Next base: position 39,870,562 of record CM060248.1, on the reverse strand, counting down.
GATTGATAATAATGAATGGATGGATATTTAACTGATTTGTATTAGTAAGACTGGGATAAGGAAATCTTACTTACGCTACAGAGGAGGACAGAACGACCGTATCGCAGAGAAGAGCGTTCTTTTACATAAGGGAAGTGGAGGAGTTATCGTGTTATTTCATGAAAGTCTATCGTTAAGTATTTTGCACGACTGTGGAGTTTGTTGCTATGGGACTAATTAGGCCAATTAGCACGCACTTTACCGTGCTTTACCAAAGTGTAATGACACTTAAGTCACACACTTTTTTTGCCGTGCACTTTTGGAACGAGCACAATCATGCGTCATTTGCGCGTGACACGTCATGAATGCACTATAGTAGCACGATTAAAACTTGCATGTAAACACCGCCACTGAAAACAGTGGTAAACCTCTGTGTCTCATCGGCAACAAATGGCTTACACACTGTAGTCTGTACAAGGCGAGCAACCTCAAATGTCATTATGAAACAAATCACAACACATTTTCATATCCTCCTGGCTCAGACGAGGAGAAACAAGCTAGCCTCTTTAAAAGTCAGCAGAGGTTCCTTTTTGGTGTTCAGTATAGAAGGTGATGTAACGGCTCAGGCAAGTTTTGTATGGCATGTAATATCGCTCATGTCAAATTTGATAAAACTGTAGTGTTGACGCTAGACTAGAGAATGCATATTTAAATGTTATATTGCAGGTCAGCTCATGAGCAGGTACTGTTATCCCTTTCAAAATAAATACTGTGCATTTGTCATCCACAAAACTCTCAAAAGTATTTAATACATGCAGCAGCCATGCAAAAAAACGCTTATTTTTTCTTTGTTTTGAAAACCGAGCATTCCGCTCTTTAAGGAAGAGCTTGTCAAAAGAATCTTTTTGTGAGGTGTTTTTGATTAAATCAGGGCAGTTATCTTATTGTGCTTCATAATAGCAGAATATATTTTATTTAAAGTGCATAATACATACAGTATAAACAGAAATAATGTCATATTAAAGTTGAATACACTGTAGATCGTTTGGTGGTAATTTATGAGCCCCAAATATGTGGACTGATTGATTTTACGATAAAGTAATTGCAATCGTAATCTTTAAGCTATCTCGAGACAAGTAAAGACGCACTTTTAGTTATGTATAAACAGTATTTTACTGTAAATCATCCAGGGTGTTACCACAATATCCTATCTCACCATCAAAACTACATTCATATTTAAGTGCAATCTAAAGTTACGCTGAACATATGAATATATATTTTACCGTAATCATCGAATTCTGCCTATACATATGATTGATTAATTTGGCATATGATTTCATCTTTAGACAATATTCAACTTTGATTCAATTCAATGTTATTATATATCAGTGCAATTCAACAGTCAAAATCAAAACAAATACATCTTGTTTAAAATAATACTTTCTTTTATTTGAAAAATTACAAAAAATAAAAAAGTAGATTGTATTAGATTGTATTTGTTTCCAATGTATAATAAAGTATTATACGAAGCATGTTTAAGAAAAATTAACCATATATTCAGTTGTAATTAAGATTCTAAATATATTCAACATTTAATATTGCATTAATATATTTTTACCATGTAATAATTCAACATAGGTTAATATAATTAATTCATACTCAATTTATACAGAATTAATAATACAATCGAGTTATGCACCTTAGAATTCATAAGTTGTTTAGTTACTTTACTTACCTTAAAAGTGAAGAAAGCTGAAACAGTCTTGCAATGAAGAATTACTTTATATAGGATTTTGAAGAAAAAAACAAGATGCTTTTTCTCCAGAACTCCCACGATGCATCGAAGCCACACAACAAATGGTTTCCTCTTCCTGTGTGCTTCAATGCTTGTGGTGGCTTCTTAATATACAATTTTACCACTTCTTAGTTTTTGTAAGCTAGTTATCCTATACATTACAACTCATCATCCAGTTACTGTGCTTCACATATCACTTCCAACTCTTAACTTAAAGAATCTTCACTTTGCAAGAGTCAGTGTCCAAAGAAGACGCCACTTCAATATGTGCTGTTCTTATAGCTAAACATGTAAAGATCACTCCGTATCTCTTGACCAAACTTCGACCTCTCTTGATTTCAATTGGACCAAAGTAATCCACACCTACATTTGTGAATGGTGGCTTATCTGGCAGCAAACGATCCTTTGGCAAATCTGCCATCTTCTGTTCTCCAACGTTGACACGCTGACGTCAACAGACAATGCATTCAGAGATAGCTCTCCTTGCTGCCGAATAAGCTCCTGTGAAACAATATCTCTGGCGTAAGTGGGGAAAGCATGTGGTTTCTTCCATTATGTCCCACTTCTTCATGAGTGTGGCGTAGAATAAGCTTGGAAACATAAAGATCCTTTGACAGGATCTAGCTTCTTCCGGCATCGCCGATTTACTCAACCGCCCTCCTACTCTCAAAATTCTGTCTTCTAACACTGGGTCTAACTTGTAGATATGGCTACATTTCTTTACACTACAGCTCCCTTTCTTTATAGCAGTGATCTCTTTTTGAAATACTCGCCTCTGGCTGAAACGAATAATCTCCTTCTCGGCTTCTGCATTACTCAATGTTCCTTTGAACTTTCTCATTTGCTCTTCTAATAAGCTCTATTGTCTCTCTTGATCGCAATCAATCTTGCTAATAACCACACGTAGTTCTTTTCTTTTCCTACTCATCTGCAGAAGCGCCTCTCTACTTTTGAGAATCCAAGCTACTGACTACTTCAAAGAAATCCATCTTGAAAAGTGATTAATCAACTTATTTACATCAGCATTATCATTTGCAATCAAGACATTCATTGTAAATTCTTTCTTAACTTCCGAATCATCAACAAAAATTAGCCTTGAATCTTTTGGACGCTCTGGCCATTCGTCTTCTTCCTTCCAGAAGAAATCTGGACCACGGATCCATCTCTGGTCTTTCAAAAGAGCCTCAGCCTTCAGGCCTCTAGAAGCATCGTCTGCGGATTGAGTGCAGTGTTCATGGAATTCCACTGTCAGTCCAGAAAACAGTGTCCTCAAGATGAAGCTGCAGTTCCTTCTTCATCATCTTGTTCATACTAACTGAAATTACAGCTGCTGTGAGCTCCATTCTTGGAATAGTGATCTGCTTCAATGGGACAACCCTTGCTTTTCCCATCATGAAAGCACAATGAGTTTGGTCGTTTTCATTCTTTAGCAAGAGATTACGGTTGCCATAACCATTTTCACTCGGAGAAGTGGTGTAGCTGTGTTGACTTCATTTCGCCAAAGTCTTCTGGTTTCAGACATCTTCTCACTTTGAAGCTGGTTATCTGGTAAAGATCTGTCACCATCGTTGCCATTGTTGCAAGTATCTCTCTGGAATATATTCATCCCAACTACACTTCATTCTACATAGCTCTTGTAAAATCAGCTTTGCTAGAAGAATGAATGTGGCTAGGAATCCGAGATGATCGTAAACTGAGCTGACAACCGAAAATATTCCTCTCCTTGTATGTGGTCGATCGTTGGCTATTATCCTGAACTTGAAAGTGTCTGATTCAATACACCATTGAATTCCAAGAGCTCTTTCCATAGGAAGACTATCCTGGTCCAAATCCAGATCCTTAATTTCTTTGGCTCTCTCATCTTCTGGGATTGATGCTAATATGACATGACTACTGCTTATCCACTTAGTTAGTCGGAATCCTCTATTTACACATACAGCCTTTAGCTCCCTTAATAATGACACACCTTGACTTTCTGAGGGTACAGACTTCAGGCAAACATCAACATAAGTTGTTTAATATTGTGTCAATCACTTCTGGATCGTAACTATTTCTGTTGTCCTCAGCAGTGCCACACCATGCCATCATCACTGCTCAGCTGTTGTTGAGGAACCACTTGAGCGTCACCTTTGACGATAATGTCATTCATGAACCTTTCGATCCTTACTGAATTTCTTCGTAAGATTAGAAACTCGTTGCTGTGCTACATAATGATTATTTGGCATTTGACTTGGTTATTTTTAAAAGGCAGACCTATGCTGTAATATCCATCAATGCATTTCACTGTGCTCGATACTTATTCAATGAACTGATGATCTTCTTTAGACATTTCTAACTTATCGTCAATGCTGCGTTCAGTGAAGTCGTAATTGAACTGCTGTTTCACCAGTTCTTTTAGGTTTGCTATTGAGATGTGGCACATGGATGGTTTTGTGTCTTCAAGCTGGTGCCACCTCCTCTAAGTGCACCATTGATAACCCAACCAAGTAGAGTTTTGACAGCGTAAGGTCCGTCCCCTTGACTATTTGTCACATGCCAAGGTTCTATAGCTTTTGGTGCATTAGTGCCTATTAGCAATCCAACTTCTTCATCGGTTTGAGAGAGCTGAACTTCTTTTTGATAAGACCATTTTGCTATGTCATCTTGCTTTGGAATGTTGTCCTTTGTAACATGAACTTCCTTTTGTGTGTACACATCTGGCAGCTCAATGAAGGCATTGTCTTCTAGGCTACACACTTCCAAACCTGCAATGACAGAGCAATCAACAGACTTCTCTTGACCCACGGTGTGCAGAAGAATTCCGTTTTCCTGCCTCTTATATTCAGCTGTCTCGTCAGAACTTCAGTACAAAACGTTGCAGAACTTCCGAGGTCAATGAATGCGTATGTCTCCACGATCTTGTTGTTCTTAGCTTTGATCCTCACCAGTGTTATTGCTAGAATGCAATCTTGGTCACCGGCCCCAGTATGACCACGTTTCCACACTGGGGTTCACACATGCACTGCTTACTTTCTTTTCTTCCATCTTAACAGCAGCGCTCTCATCTTTATTAAAGTGCAACACAGTAGGGCGCTTCTGTGAACATACTTTACATGAGATCCTTGTTTTGCAGTCTTTGCTCATATGTCCGTAAGCCAAACAACCAAAGCAAATTCTCTTTGACTTTAAAAACTTAATTTTTTCTTCATGAGGCTTGCCTCTCATGCATCTGCTAACTCCATTGTGTGATCTCCTTTACAGAATAAGCAAGGTTTCTGAAATGCATTTGATGTACATTCAGTGTTCTTTGCTTGGCTCCTTTCAGGATCTTTCTTTTCATCAGAGTTAGCTACAACACTGGTGACGAAACTACTTCCTTTGTTTCTTAGTTTCTTGTTGGCCCTCTGATCTGTGTATTTGGCTTTGTCACTTCCTTTAGCAGTTGTGTCATCTGAAATTTTTCCAAACGACGTATCCATGGCAATCTTAGCATGTTTGTCCACAAAACTAACCAAGTCTTTAAACATGGCTCTTCAGCTTGTGTCGCCGTGGATATCACAAGCCACTCCCCTCCATCTTTCTCTCAGTTTATAAGGAAGCTTCGAAACTACAGATCTCATGTTTATGGGATTATCCCTTTCTTCCATATACTCGATGTCTTCCATGGTATTGCGGCATTCAATGAGTGAGTGCATACACATTAAGCGCTTTTCCATCTTCAGACTTAATCTGAGACCAATTAAGGGCCTTTTCCACATACACTATAGAGATTCTAAGCTCATTTCGAAGTTCTCTTGAAGCAACTTTTTAGCTAATTTGTATCCTTTATCTGGATTCATATGTTGGCAACTGCAGTCCAAGTCTCTGGGCTCTCCACTTGTGTATTGCTCTAAGAAATACAACCGGTCCTTGTTGCTTTCCGTCTTATCTTCTATTCCGTGTTCAAAAGCTCTAATGAATGATCTGTAGTCCAATGGATCACCTTTAAACATCTGTATTTAACGTGATGGGAGGATAGACAATCTATGTTGCTTCACTAAGATTTCTGTAATGTCATTTTGTCTCTACATCACATCATAGAGGTTTCCTTTGCTGGCTGCTGAATCCAATTCAATGTCAGAGCGATCTTCAGTAACACCGTCATGCTGGCTGACATCTGAATAACTTGTTAATCACATTCTGTGGCTTGTGGCTGCATCACTATAGGCTTTGAAATAAACTCCTTGTTAGTTTTGTAAGATAGGTATCCTATACATTACGACTCATCATCCAGTCACTGTGCTTCACATATCACTTCCAACTCTTAACTTAAAGAATAATTCCAGGCATATAGACTTCCCAATCTTTAGAAAACAATAAGCTTTTATTTACTTATATCCAATAATAGCCAAATGAGTTGAAAATCCTTCAATACAGCAATGTTCAGTGACAGTAACTCTATTCAAAAGCATAAATGAATATTCTTCAATTTAACTATTTTCTTATCCTTATGTCTTTATATCCTTTATCCTTAGGTCATTTTGTATTCTTAGAGTCCCTTTTCATGATTTCTATATACAGTCTTGTTATTTTGTGAAGTTAAAATGTTGAGAGTATTGTTGTCTTGGCAGTGATTCAGTCAGATTGCATACACATGCAAATGTTTCTGTGTAGCTTTTTCCAAGTGGCAGCTTTTCCTTAAGATGTTTTCATTTTCAGAGTTCTTTTAGTATTTTTCATTTCTTTGAGAGTGATCATATCCTATGTTTTGAATTTTTGTAAGATTTGAGAATAGGTGTGTCTTTTTGTTTGTTATTCAATTGGTTATCTCCTAGTCATTCCATTGGTAAACCCTCCATCGGGTCATTTTATTGGCTGTTTTGAATGTAAGTAGGATGACATAACTTCACAAGATAGTACCTCCCCATCGTCATCAAACAAAGCATTGCAAATTATAGTAAATGCATTCATTTAAAATACACTTTTGTGAAATAACTTTTTCCAAGTTATAAATGTTTACTTAATAATCACATTTCTATTTTCCTGATGTGATTTTACACAAAGCAGTACTAAAAAAATCATATACGTACAATAAGTATCATTCTAATGAATTCATTAGGGTTTAATCCATTTCCTGAATGATACATTACTTAATGTTTTCCATAATTTTTAGTGAAGTAAGGCTTTTAATTTTCTACATTTTCAATGTTTGTACATTTACGAGTTCACTAAAATACTGTTTTTAATAACAAATTAAATTTACATTGAAACCCATGGTAATGTAATTCCAAACTGAACCATCTCTATCATCCACCAGAAGGTAGCATTGCTTAATTTTTTACCAGATTTTGTACGGCAGACATCAAGGGCCTCATTCACTAAACAGCGGTGTTTTGGGCATTATACTGCGTGAAAAAGGAAGATCACTTTGCGCAGTTTCATCCAGTGATTAACACCTTATTCACTAGACTTAATAGATGCAAACATGCAGTGGAGTAACCTTCTAATTAGCATACACCTTGTAAAACACCATATATACCACGCAGTATGGGCTAAACGGAGTGCCAATTCACAACAAGTTCAGATGCCTCTGTATGAGATATCCAACTCGAAATACAATAGAATCCTATTCTCTATTTATACACTTAAACGAGTATGAATGCAAGACATTCCATGTAAAAACAAATAGATCAATTAGATTAAAACACATTTTTATTTCAAAGCAGCACATGAATGAATGAATGAATGAATACATAAATAAATAATATTCATTTGGCACTGATGACGATGTACTTTCCCACAATATTTTTTACTTCCAATAATTAAATGGTTGGTGTGTAGCTACCGACATCTCATATATTCAGAAACCATAACTAATCTACAGTAATGCCTGCAATAGTAATGTTAACCTGATTTAATTTAACTATTATTATTATTATTATTATTATTATTATTATTATTATTATTATTATTATTATTAATATTTCTTAGCAGATGCCCTTACCCAGGGCAACTTACAGTTGTCACAAAATATACATATTTCAACTGAAACTGAAATAATTTCTGACATACCTTTCATAATAGGCTATCGTGTTCAGTTTTTAAACACAGTTCCTGTCTCAATGAAAAGTTAATTACTGTTCCTTCCCTGAAAGCAAGTTGCACTGTCTGTCTGTTTCTTGCTGTTGTGTGCTCCTCCTATGAGCTCCCTGCTACTGTACTAGCCATCACAATGCTAGCCTAACGGCCTTCTATACAGTAGGCTATCAACAAAACTAAAGCATTACAATAAAGCGGACCCCGTGTACAGGGAGTTGTATCTCAACTGCTGCCCCTGGCATAATGGAAGATGACAGTCTCACCAGCATTTTTCAGGAAAGTACAGTACTGTGCAAAAGTTTTAGGCAGGTGTGAAAAAATGCTGTGAAGTAAGAATGCTTTCAAAAATAGACATGTTAATAGATTATATTTATCAATTAACTAAATGCAAAGTGAGTGAACAGAAGAAAACTCTAAATCAAATCCATATTTGGTGTGACCACCCTTTGCCTTCAAAACAGCATCAAGCATCAATTCTTCTAGGTACACTTGCACACAGTTTTTGAAGGAACTCGGCAGGTAGGTTGGCCCAAACATCTTGGAAAACTAACCACAGTTCTTCTGTGGATTTAGGCAGCCTCAGTTGCTTCTCTCTCTTCATGTAATCCCAGACAGACTCGATGATGTTGAGATCAGGGCTCTGTGGGGGCCATACCATCACTTCAGGACTCCTTGTTCTTCTTTACGCTGAAGATAGTTCTCAATGACTTTAAGCTGTATGTTTGGGGTCGTTGTCATGCTGCAGAATAAATTTGGGGCCAATCAGATGCCTCCCTGATGGTATTGCATGATGGATAAGTATCTGCCTGTACTTCTCAGCATTGAGGGAGACCATTAATTCTGACCAAATCCCCAACTCCATTTGCAGAAATGCAGCCCCAAACTTGCAAGGAACCTCCACCATGCTTCACTATTGCCTGCAGACACTCATTCGTGCAGCTCTCCAGCCCTTGGTGAACAAACTGCCTTCTGCTACAGCCAAATATTTCAAATTTTGACTCATCAGTCCAGAACACCTGCTGCCATTTTTCTGCACCCCAGTTCCTGTGTTTTCGTGCATAGTTGAGTCGCTTGGCCTTGTTTCCACGTCGGAGGTATGGCTTTTGGCCGCAAGTCTTCCATGAAGGCCACTTCTGACCAGACTTCTCGGACAGTAGATGGGTGTACCAGGGTCCCACTGTTTACTGCCAGTTCTGAGCTGATGGCACTGCTGGACATCTTCCGATTGTGAAGGGAAGTAAGCATGATGTGTCTTTCATCTGCTGCAGTAAGTTTCCTTGGCCGACCACTGCGTCTACGGTCCTCAACGTTGCCCGTTTCTTTATGCTTCTTCAAAAGAGCTTGGACAGCACATCTGGAAACCCTTGTCTGCCTTGAAATTTCTGCCTGGGAGAGACCTTGCTGATGCAGTATAACTACCTTGTGTCTTGTTGCTGTGCTCAGTCTTGCCATGGTGTATGACTTTTGACAGTAAACTGTCTTCAGCAACCTCACCTTGTTAGCTGAGTTTGGCTGTTCCTCACCCAGTTTTATTCCTCCTACACAGCTGTTTCTGTTTCAGTTAATGATTGTGTTTCAACCTACATATTGAATTGATGATCATTAGCACCTGTTTGGTATAATTGTTTAATCATACACCTGACTATATGCCTACAAAATCCCTGACTTTATGCAAGTGTACCTAGAAGAATTGATGCTGTTTTGAAGGCAAACGGTGGTCACACCAAATATGGATTTGATTTAGATTTTTCTTCTGTTCACTCACTTTGCATTTAGTTAATTGATAAATATAATCTATTAACATGTCTATTTTTGAAAGCATTCTTACTTTACAGCATTTTTTCACAACTGCCTAAATCTTTTGCACAGTACTGTAGAAGGACCAAATATCTTGATAATTGTTCAGCATCCTTCTGTGCCGTGCAGTAAGGCATTCGTAGAGCGAGTTTTCAGTTTAATGTTAAACCTTTGGACTGACGAAACTAATCACCTAGGCGTTGAAGTGGTCAAAAGTGAGCTTTGTATAAATTCCAAACCACATGTTCACATTCAAGTGTATAGTTCAGAATATAGAATCGATGCAGTTTGAGAATAAAATAATCTCAATGAAGAGGGACACACAAAGCAGCTTGGAGCTTAAACACAAGGTAATTAAATGATGTCATCTCTCTAGATACCTGTCTATTATTATTATTATTATTATTATTATTATTATTATTATTATTATTATTATGAGTGTGCTACTAATAAGGGTGTTTTGTAGTATGTTAGTATAGTGTACTATCATCGTATCTGATTCGGTCCTGTTTGAGGTGTGTGCGTGCGTGTGTGTGTGTGCTTGTATGTGTGTTGCGGATATGTCTTGTTTCGCAAACGGCACTATTAGTGGGCTGCCTTATTTATGTTGTGATTTAGTTGAAACCGCCTGGTTTCCAAACATGGTACTGTTAACACACCTTGAGACATTTAGTAAAGGTACTGCGCTTAAGTGAATATGGTTAGTATAACACCTCCCCCACAGTCTAAGGGGAAACAATTTCAACAAATTTCCATGCATTAACATTATTCATTGTATTTAAATGACTCTCACATGGTACCTTTTTCCTAAATCATCCTCTACTTCTCCTGGGGCTATAAATAAGGCCTCCCTTGCCTGCCAGGGCTTTAATAAATTTACATGATAAATTTAATGTTTATTACTCTTGATCGGGCTGTCTAATTTCACAATTCACCTTTCCTATAGCCCGAATCGCCTCATATGGCCCCTACCATTTAGCACATAATTTCGATTTTGAGGAGGGAAGAAGCAGCATTACCTTGTCTCCTGGTCGAAAGGTTCAATTCTTGCATTTTGTTGTAATGCTGCTGTTGCCGGTGCTGAGCTGATTTTCAGATTGTCCTGGGCCAAATGACCGACCAAATCCAGGCGATCTCTTAGTAGTAACACATGCTGCACTACATTTTTGGACGAACCTTTGTGCTCTTCCCACCCCTCTCTCAACAGATCGAGAATGCCGCGAGGCTGTCGGCCGTACAAGAGCTCAAAAGGGGAGAACCCTGTCAAACTCTGTGGCACCTCTTAATGCAAAAAGGACGTAAGGGAGAAGCAATTCCCAATGTTTCTCCTTTTAGTTCACAAATAGTTTCGGGATCTGCTTCATGGTCTGATTGAAACATTCCACCAAACCATCCGTCTGTGGATGATGAACATATGTCCTGATGGGACGTATTTTCAGTATTTTATAAACTTGCTGCAACGTGTTGAACAGAAAGTCAGTTCCATGATCAGTCAGGATTTCCTTGGGGATCCCTACTCTAGCCATAATCTGCAATAATTCTTTGGCTATCGCAGTAGCACTAGTGGACCTCAATGGAACTGCTTCCGGGTATCTCGTTGTATAATGTACCACCACTAATAAATGCGTATACCCTGAATCAGAAGGTAGCAAAGGGCCCACTATGTCCACTGCAATGCATTCAAAGGGGTTGGAAATAATAGGCAGTGGGACCAAAGGGACAGGGCGCACTCGACCGGCGCTACTCTCTGGCAGTCTGGGCATGTGGCTACATATTTCTTCACTTCATTATGAAGCCCTGCTCAATAAAATTGAGTCAATATCCGTTCCCTTGTTTTATCAGCTCTGGCGTGCCCGCAAAATTGATATTATCGCCAGCCTCATGACCCCGAGCCGACAAGACAGGGGAACCACCAATTGTGTTATAGGCTGTCCTGTACCCATGGCAAAGTTTACCCTATACAATAATTGCCCCTTAATAATGAAGTGTGGAAATACTAGCACCCCAGCGCCTTCAACATACTTACCTTCAATAGACTGGACCTGTCCCCAAGTGTGTACTAGTGAGGGGTCGTTGTGTTGGCCCCACACTATGTCTGCGCTTGAGTGCCACATGTCTGTTATATTGAGAGGGGCTGGTGGCATCTAAGAAGGTGAAGTGTTGTCCGGTTTTAGTGCTGGCCTTTGGCGACTGCTCCGGATCGTGTTAGCCGTCTAAAATAACCGTCTAAATAACAGGGAGATGTATCACCATGAATCACTGTCTCTGTCACAACCTCATTAACTGATGGATTAAATCAATACGACTATAATACACACAATTGATCAATAATTGATATTTATGTTTTTGAAACTCAAATGAAGCCTTCTTCACTAACAGGTTATGTTTCTTAGTTGAAGGTTGCGTTTATGGTAAGAGAGGTTTGGTTTTAAGGAACAATTCAGAGATCCTGACAATCTTAAGAACATAAGAACATAAGAAAGTTTATAAACAAGAGGAGGCCATTCGGCCTATCTTGATTGTTTGGTTGTTAGTAGCTTATTGATCCCAGAATCTCATCAAGCAGCTTCTTGAAGGATCCCGGGGTGTCAGCTTCAACACCATTACTGGAGAGTTGGTTCCAGACCCTTGCTTGTTTCTTCTTATTGTATGGCCTCTTTGCACATGCTGACGTCAATGGACATCCGGATTCATGTATACCAGATTACTTACTTCCTGTTTAGTTCTGCTTTCGGTGTTGGCCTGCATATGCATATTTATTTCAGATTTATTTTCACAACAACATAATATTCACGCAATTCACTGCAAACAGTACAATGAGTATTACTTCAGGTACAATAAAAAAATCTGTAAAATTTCAGAAACGAGAAAGAAGCACCTCAGATCATTACTGTGTCCCATTATGTTCAGCCTCTGCACGTTAGAACTGGCTGTATGTTTTCACTCCTTCCCTGTAAATGAAGATACGAGAAAAAAGTGGCGTAGAGACCAATTTACAGTAACAAAACACAAAAAGGTGTGTTGCAGACATTTTATAAAAAATGATCTGATAGAAGCAACTTCTGGAGGGCGGCGGCGAGTACAAAAGGGTTCAGTACCTGTTCTGTTTCAGTGGAAAGACTATCGTCTACCACAGACAAGGCTTGGTGTTTCGGAGAGGAGAGACAAACCTGAACCGATCGCCAGAGACCATGCAATGGACTGTTCAGATTCAGAATTACATTCGCTAAAACAGCATGATTATTGTTCAGTGTCCGAACCTGCACCCCTTGATTTTTCTCTATCTAGAAATGAGGAGTTGTCTAAAGAAATTCAAGAACTTAAGATAAAATTTGAAGAAATGACTATGAATCATTGCTTCGGTCTCCAAAGATTTGTAGGCTCAGATAAGGACATCCGCTTTTATACAAGGTAAGTAAATGTGTGTATATAAGCATCCTTTTTTTCTTTGTATTTTGACAAAATCATTCCCCTTTTCATATTGATTAATTGTCTTACATTGCAAACAGATGTGTAAGTTATAACCATCTGATGGCCTTTTGGAGGCTGATTGAACCTTCAGCCGTCAAGGTGCGCGTCGTAAGAGCAAGAACAGCTACAAAAAAATAAAACAAAACAAAAACAGAATAAATTCCACTTCCAAGCAAATCAACGGTATTTTTTTATTAAACGTAATTTATAATATCATTAATTGTATTCTGTTAGCTATAACTTAATTGGGATGTTAGGGAGATTGCAAAACTCACAATAGAGACAGTTTTGTAAATACACAAAATCCCTATCTATTTTCTAGTGATTTCACAAAATCCCTAGTTTCGCAATCTTACTGTAACAGATGTTAAGTATGTAAGTCTTAAAAGTGAGGCACTCAAAGTAAATCATTTTTTTGTCTTAGTATCTACAGAAACAGTCACTGCAGCCATTGGGTTTTTTTTTAATTTATTGACGGTTATTGGGTCTTGTAACTCTCCAACAAGTCCTCTGTACAGTGAACTCCTGTAAAATATTAAATATTCTTACACATACAAGGCAAAAGTTTTCGCTGATGTATATCTCTGTCATTATTGCTAACAACAGATTGTACATACAGTGAACTCCAAAAGTATTTGGACAGTGACATCTTTTTTGTTGTTTTGGCTCTGCATTCCAGCACTTTGGATTTGAAATGATACAATGACTATGGGGTTAAAGTGCTGACTGTCATCTTTAATTTGAGGGTATTTTCATCCACATCGGATGAACCGTTTAGAAATTACAGCACGTTTCGTACATAGTCCCCCCATTTTAGGGTACCAAAAGTTTTTGGACAGATTAACATTACCTACAATAAAGTAGTCATGTTTAGTACTTGGTCGCATATCCTTTGCATGCAACGATTGCCTGGTCTGCGACCCATAGACATCACCAGACGCTGGGTATCTTTCCTGGTGATGCTCTACCAGGCCTGTACTGCAGCCATCTTCAGTTCCTGCTTGTTTCGTGGGCTTTTGCCTTCAGTCTTGTCTTCAGCATGTGAAATGCATGCTCAATTGGATTCAGATCAGGTGATTGACCTGTCAAGAATTTTCCACTTTTGGCCCTGAAAAACTCCTTTGTTGCTATGGCAGTGTGTTTGGGGTCATTGTCCTGCTGCATGATGAAGCGCCGTCCAATGAGTTTGGAGGCATTTGGTTGTAACTGAGCAGACAAGATGTTTCTGTACACTTCAGAATTCATCCTGCTGCTGTCGTCAGCAGTCACATCATCAGTGAAGAGAGCCAGTTCCAGTTGCAGCCATACATGCCCAAGCCATAACACTACCTCCACCATGTTTCACAGACGAGTTGGCATACTTTGGATCATGGGCAGTTCCTTTTTTTCTCCACACTTTTGCCTTCCCATCACTTTGATAAAGGTTAATCTTCGTCTCATCTGTCCATAAAACTTTGTTCCATAACTCTACAGGCTCTTTTAGGTACTTTTTAGCAAACTGTAACCTGGCAGTTCTGTTCTTGAGGCTTACTAGTGGTTTGCATCTTGTGGTGTACCCTCTGAAGTTCTGCTGGTGTACTCTTCTGCGTATGGTAGTCTTTGACACATCTATGCCTACCTCCTGGAGAGTGTTCCTGATCTGTTGGACTGTTAGGGGGTTTTTCTTCACCATTGAAGAAAACCACCATTGGTCTTCCTTGGTCTACCAGGTTGTTTGCCATTGCTGATCTCACCAGTGCTTTCTTTCTTCTTAATGATGTACCAAACAGTTGATTTTGGCACACCTAATGTTTTGGCTATGTCTCTGATTGATTTATTTTGATTTTTCTGCCTCATGATAGCCAGCTTTACTTGCATTGACACTTCTTTGGTCCTCATGTTGTCAGACACCAGCAACAGACTCCAAAGGCAAATGCAAAGCATAGAATCAAGACTAGACATTGACAGTTCTCTTGTGCATGCACTAACGATGCAAACAAACACACCTGCCTAATAAGAAACAGCTATGAAGCCAATTGTCCAAATACTTTTGGTACCCTAAAATGGGGTGACTATGCACAAAACATGTCGTAGTTTCTAAACGGTTCATCCGATATGGATGAAAATACCCTTAAATTAAAGCTGACGGTCTGCACTTTAACCCCATAGTCATTGCATCATTTCAAATCCAAAGTGCTGGAATGCAGAGCCAAAACAGCAAAAATGTGTCACTGTCCAAATACTTTTGGAGTTGACTGTATTTGTAGAATACAAAGAAATGTATTACTTGAAGCTTACCTAACTCCTCCTTCAGCCAAGCTGTTGGGGTAGGTTTTTTAATCACCATTTTATTAATGGGCCCAGGTTGCACACCCTGAGAAACAAAGAATAGGGACACAGTTTAGTTGAGATGTAATTTGTTTTATGCTGCTTTACTTATTTATTATTATTATTTTATTATTTATTTCTTAGCAGACGCCCTTATCCAGGGCAACTTACAGTCGTAATTTGAATTATTTATGAAATAATTCAAATGCTTAAATATAAAGTAAAGAGACAGTGAATGTGGCTCTACATAAAACAGACAAACCACAAAAACATATGTGAATTAATTCAATTCACTCAGTTAGAAGGACACTACAGGTACCATTTTTAAACATGAAAACATCCGACATATATTTGCATCACAAACTATATACAGGCTTACCATGGTTCTGGGTTTGTGCCACCTTTGTTCTGCCTCAGTACAGCTATGAACTGGAAGAACAACAGTTGTTCCAAGCTGGGAGTAGTGTGCTGTCTGGAACAGAAGTGCTATGATGTGGTTGCACAAGGCACTTTCTGCTGCATATGAACAGTGGCAGTGGAACAGGACTGCTGGGTCTGAATCCCTTAGCACAATCTGTGGTGAAAAAATATATAAATCTCCAATATACATACATTAAACACATTTAAGACAATCAACACTTGGCAAATCTTTGATAACCATAACAAAAACAATTTGTAATGTTGTTGAAGTTGACACCCTGGGATCCTTCAAGAAGCTGCTTGATTCTGGGATCAATAAGCTACTAACAACCAAACGAGCAAGATGGGCTGAATGGCCTCCTCTCATTTGTAAACTTTCTTATGTTCTTATGTTCTTATGTTCTTACATTTGTTTGTGCAGTCATGTTAGACTGTTTAGTCAAACATAAAACAGTATGATTAATTGTTAATATTTGTAAAAAGTGTTAGTAATACTAATATTTTTTTAATCAAATATTCAGAACACCAAAATAAACAACAAAACAACAACAACATGGAACTCACAGAACTGTAGCTCAAACCTTGAACTTGAAGTTGAACTTGAACCACAACTATACTAGTTTTATCCTACTCTCAAACTGTGCGGATTGTCGTTCTTCATATATCTATAACAAGCCCTCACACTGATTTCACCTGTCACCTTGTCTTTGTATGATACTGGTGAACAACAACAATGTAGACTTAATGTCTGGGGAATACAATGGTTAATACAAAATATCAAACAAGTAAAGTATTATTACACTAATTCTACATTGTGTTAGTTTACCACTTTACTTTTATTAAAATTGTTAAAATTAGTTACGCTACAATAACGATCCAGATGTTATTATCGTGATAAAGTACCGTTTAGGCAATAAACCTAAAAGGAAGATCAGGAAGATGGAATAATTGCCTGCAATAAATCCCCATACAGTAGATGGCAATACCCAGTTTCTGTTATATGCCAAAGAACACTACAGCTACTCATATCACTGTTTTCTAGCTATTTTACTTGTAACATGGGCATAAGAAACAAGCTGGGGAATATTTTTAGCAGGAAGATGAGTTTTACATAAGTTTTTATTAGGAAGATGGCCATGAAACACTGTCTAGTTATTCATATCACTGCTTTCTATCTATATTTAGCGGAAGATGGCTATTACAGATGCATGTACCAGCTACCATAGGGACATGCAGTCTGCATTCTCAACTATTGAAACTCACCTCTTCAACCTAAAGTGAACAGAGACACAAGTGCCACTTCAGCATCAGTATGTAAATTTACTAAAGCATACTTATTTTTACTTCCATGCCCACATCTAAAGTGCAGCATATGCATAATTCAACAATAAAAGGTAGAGTACACGTATCGCAGGAATGGCTGAGTGGTGACATCAGGCCAGATGCAGGAACAAACACAGACTCAGGTGCTGCAGGGCAGAAGGCACTGCAGCACCGTTTATTTTCCAAACAATAAAATAGGTTTAAACAAAAAAAAACACACAGAGTAAAAATAGACAATCAAACAAAACAAAATCACAAACACAAAGGAATATGTCAGGCTGGGCAGTAGCCTTCACTGAGCCTTGATTTCTAAGTTTCTTTTGTTTTCAGACTCCTTCTCTCACTCTCGTTCTGTGCACTACTCTCCACCCAGAGCGCAGAAAACTCCCGATTACCAACAATTAATCAATGAATTAACTCGAGAGATGGTCACCTGCTGCACAAGGTTTTTTATGATTGGGCTTTTAACCCCATCCATGCTGCCAAACAATAACAAAAACACACAAGGCTATTCGCTGTCATTTATAAACAATAAATACAATAAATAACAGCATACAAACACTATATACATAGGAGCGGGCACTTTGCCACAGCATGTCAAAGCTGGTGCATGGACTTGATCTGTCTGCAAATTATGACCATAAGGTCACTGTCTGGTCAATATGTCCGAGTATACACTTAAAAATCCATCAAAAATGTTACTTGTTTATTTACAAACCTTTACTTAAATATGGCAATTTCTAATTACACCATTCTTTTTAGGATTTAACACCAACATTATTATTTTTTTTTTATTAAGGCATGCCAATCGACATTTTTGGACAAATTATACAATTTGCTTGATTGATCTACATTATTAAAACATGTATTTAATGCACATGATTTTTTTAAAACATTTTTTATTGAATTGCACGTCAATTAATTTTACCCTGACGGGATAATTCTAACTCAACTTTTACTTGAATGCTGCATTTGTAATGAACTGTCAGAGTTACATAGTACGGCCCCAACCCACCCCCCCAAAAAAAAAAAATAAAAAAATCACAATACTAACATTCCTTAAGATATTATTATTATTATTATTATTATTATTATTATTATTATTATTATTATTATTATTATTATTTATTAGCAGACACCCTTATACAGCATGACTTACTGTTACTACAAAATATCACAATACAAAGTAATGTAATGTTGTTGAAGCTGACACCCTGGGATCCTTCAAGAAGCTGCTTGATGAGATTCTGGGATCAATAAGCTACTAACAATCAAACGAGCAAGATGGGCCAAATGGCTTCCTCTCGTTTGTAAACTTTCTTATGTTCTTGTCACCTTCGCATTACAGACTATCACATTGGTTAAGAGCAGTTATAAAGTACAATAAAATCAGTAAAAAATAAGACCATATTCAAACAGGAACAAAATAAAGAATACAGTAAATAATTACATTTAAGAGCGAGTTTGACTAAGAGCAGTTAACTTACAGTAAAAATATTTGCTTATACGAGTAAAGTCCAGTGTGAGCGGGTAGTAAGCACGATACATGGATGAGAATGATTTCAAATAACAGCAGTTACCAAAAACTTGAATATGGATATCTAGAAGAGTACAATCAAGTACAAGATA
Organism: Acipenser oxyrinchus oxyrinchus; assembly: GCA_030684275.1. Lineage (NCBI taxonomy): Eukaryota > Metazoa > Chordata > Actinopteri > Acipenseriformes > Acipenseridae > Acipenser > Acipenser oxyrinchus. The sequence goes on along the minus strand of CM060248.1, from coordinate 39,851,784 downwards.
CAGTGAATAGTTATAATTAAGAGCAGTAGTAGAATACGGCAAGGTTGTGTGGTCCAGTGGTTAAAGAAAAGGACTTGTAACCAGGAGGTCCCTGGTTCAAATCCTGGCTCAGTCACTATTGTGAAAAATGAAATCTACAAATTGTTTTAAATGAATTACAAATATGAAACAGAAATAATTGATTGCATAAGTATTCACCCCCTTTGCTATGACACACCTTAATAAGCTTAATAAGGAACATTCAAAGCAAATCTGGAATAGGGTTCTTCAAAAGCACCAATCAAGGGTAGGATATAAGAACATTTCCAAGTCATTGAATATCCCAGAGCACAGTAAAGTCCATTATTAAGAAATGGAGAGAATATGGCACAACTGTGAATCTGTCTAGAACAGGCCGTCCTCGAAAACTGAGTATCCGGGTGATAAGGGCACTAGTCAGGAAGGCCACAAAGAGACCTAAGGCAACTTTGCGGTCCATTTATTAATTCTGCGTCAGGCTCGCCAGGTCTAATTAATTTTTTCACGCGCAGTTAATTTTAGACCCGCTGTTTAAAAGTATTTTTTTTCACAGTCAAACGCGTTTAAATGGCCCTGCATATCAACAAAGCACTCACTAGGGATCTCCAGCCCCGCCCCACCCTTTCGTTTGCTATCGCTTTCACATATGCTACCAAATAAAAATAATAATAATAATAGTCGCACATACCAATCAATCGTCTCCTGATGACTCGTTTTATCACCAAACTCCTCAATAATGCAATCCAAGTCATTATTTTATTGCTATAACATCTCAAAAAGCTCTGCAAATGTCCGTGATAGTCTCTGTGCGCTGATACTGTACTCCCAGCTTGTTTCCATACGACCGCCCCATCTGATGCCAATGGGGTACTATGACTATTCATGAGATACGCCTTTTTTTTTTTATCGGCTTGTCTCGCTCCTTTCGTTCCCACTCGGCCATTGAATGGTTTTCTCGGCTTTTTCCGTTGAAAAACCGACTTTTTTGCGTTTTTTGCGTTTTTAAAATGATGTCGGACAGGGTCCGACAAAGGACCTGATGGGAATAATTGCAATGTCGGACCCAGTCCGACAATGGACTGGAAAGGCTAAAGGAGTTTCCATGGCTGAGCTGGGAGACACTGTGCATACGGCAACAATAGCCTGGGTGCTTCACAAAACTGGCCTTTATGCGAGAGTGGCAAAAAGAAAGCCATTGTTGAAAAAAACTCACATCAAATCTCAGCTAGAGTTTGCCAGAAGGCATGTGAGAGACTCTGAGACCAAGTGGAAGAAGATTCTATGGTCTGATGAGACCAAAATATAGCTTTTTGGCCTCAACGCTAAGCGCTATGTTTGGCGCAAGCCTAACACCGCACATCATCCTGAGAACACCATCCCTACTGTGAAGCACACTGGCGGCAGCATCATGCTATGGGGATGCTTCTCTGTGTCAGGGCCTGGAAAGCTCGTGAAGATAGAGGGAAAAATGGATGCAGCAAAGTACAGAGAAATCCTGGAAGAAGACCTGCTGAAGTCTGCACGAGACCTGGGACTTGGGAGAAGATTCATCTTCCATCAGGACAATGACTGCAAACATACAGCCAAAGCCACACTGGAGTGGCTTAAAAACACAAAGGTCAATGTCCTGGAGTGGCCCAGTCAAAGCCCGGACCTCAATCCAATTGAGAATATGTGGAAAGAGTTGAAAATTGCTGTTCACCAAAGGTCCCCATCCAACTTGACGGAGCTTGAGCAATTTTGCAAAGAAGAATGGGCAAAAATTGCAGTGTCCAGATGTGCAAAGCTGGTAGAGACTTATCCAAATAGACTCATGGCTGTAATTGCTGCCAAAGGTGCCTCTACCAAATATTGACTCAAGGGGATGAATACTTATGCAATCAATTATTTTCTGTTTTGTATTTGTAATTAATTTTGAACAATTTGTAGATTTGATTTGTCATTTTGACATTATGGACTTTTTTTGTGTTGATCAGTGGCAACAACTCCTAATTAAATCCATTTTGATTCCATGTTGTAACACAATAAAATGTGGAAAAGTCCAAGGGGGTTGAATACTTTTGAGAGCCACTGTAAGCAGATTGCATTTGGAGGTCTTTGCAGTAAGAACAGTATAATTTAACATACAAGATGCTTTGAACTGTGTATTTGCATTTGGGGTTAGCAGCAGAAATAATTCTTACATAAGATGAAATTTATCAGCTGTATCTGACACATTTCATGTATCAGCGGTGATAGCTATAAGGAAAGCAACAGCAGTCAGTATTTAATTGTATTTTATTTTCATTTAGAATTTTTTGCAAGTCTGATGGGGAAAATTTAATTGTAGTAGATTACAAAGTCTTCATCTTTTTATATAAATTATAAATCACGGACCTGGGATCCTGGAAGGTTGTTTTCTTTTTGGTTTCAGTAGCGACATCCAGGGGTTCTTGTTGGACAATATAATTACTGGTATGAGGCCTGACTTATCAAGGCCTTACAGTGTTAAAGCACCAAAAATGCAATTTACTGAATTAAAAACATGTTTATCTTACAAAACAAGTAATAAACAACTTTTAAGGTTAATCTAAGGAAATATGCCAACATTGTTTGTTAAGAGAATTATTTTTCTTTCACAAAAATGGATAAATTGCATTTTGCTGTCAATATCTTGATACATCTGACCCAAAGTGTGCGGTTTCACCTTAATTCCATTCCCTCTCAAGCTAGAGAAATGTGGATTATGCACTAAATGTTGCTCACTGCAAGACACACATTTGATATATTTTACCCCAGAGCTTCAGTTATGAAAAAAGTTGTTACAAAATAAAAACTTATGAAAAGCAATAGTGGTGTGCTCCCTAGGCACTGACAGAAAGTGGGTGGCCAGAAAATGCACTTTAGGGTCCTCAGTGGAGGAGCCTGCTGGTTTGAATACCAGAGTTGCTGATCTTGGCTCTGGGCTCACAAGAAAACACTGGACATTTGTATTGACAGTTTTACTTCCAGACTAATCTGGTTTCAGACTAGGCTTGTGGAAATACCTAATTGGGCACTGTACTTTAAATAGAAAATATGAATTTCTTGAAGGGTAAAACGTTTATCCTTTATAAAAGGGACTTCAACCTCTTGGATTTTGTATATTTTCATTAAGCTATCAGAATGTATCCCCTGGCCCAGTAGGTTAGCTGTAGAAAGCTGCTTCTTGTGCCACACTAAAACATTGCCTACTAATGTTCACTGCCTGGTAAAGTGAAGTTACTCTCACAGCCCAAGACAGTTTAATGGCCTGATACCTAGTGACTTAAACGTGACAGACCCCAACCCCCAACCATAAACCATGATCACACACTGTGACCGAAAGTGCTGTTGAGTGGCGTGTGTGGTGACGCCACGGACCAGGAAGAATCAGAAACAATGGAAGTAAGGGTGAGGGCTGAAACTCAACGGCGTTCAGCTTCTTTTATTTAATAATAAACAAAACAAAAGGTTTAAACAAACAACACAAAACACAACAAACAAAAAGGCGCGTTGGCCAAACAAATATAACAAAACAAATAAGCGTGCTGGTTTTACCCCAGCACGATACTTAGCAGTTGTTTACACTCTCTCTCTCTCACTCGCCGCTCAAAACCTGTCTCACCTCTGACACTCTCCTCTGAGCACGGACAGCTGCAGGTTCTTATACAGTGACCATCTCCCGATTAGCAACAATTAATCCATGAATTAACTCGGAGATGGTCACCGTCTGCACGAAGTTTAAAAGGACACGTGACTGTCAGCCAGCTAAATAAATCACCAGCTGATCAGTCACGCATCCTCACAAGATTTTTAAAATATAAAAACAATAACAAATACGTGGCGCTTTTATCCGCCACAAACAATAATACAAATAATAATAAAACAGTGCACATATAAATATAGGGGCCGGACACTCCGCCACACATGTTCCCCTTGTGCACAGCACACATGGCCTTTTCGCCACCTCCCCTTAGTCCCCAAAGTCCCGGCTAGCAGTCCCAACCCAGGAACAGGGGCAGCAACGGGCCAAAGGTGGCGGCCACGGTGGGATGTCCTCCTCCCACCCAAACAACCGTAGTGTCCCGGTGGACACAAGCACAGTCCGGCTCCTCCGCCAAGGAAATGTTGGGGTGGTCTCCAGACCTCCTCCCCTTCTTCATGACCGCAGCTCCTCCCCACCCGTTCTCCTGCAGCAAAATTGCTGCAGGGGGAGCTGGTCTCCTGACCTCCCCCCCCCTTCTTCATGGCCGGCAGCTCCCCTCCGTGGGGCTCCGGCCACCCGTTCTGCAGTGAAATTGCTGCAGGGGGAGCTGGTCTCCTGACCTCCCCCCCCCTTCTTCATGGCTGGCAGCTCCCCTCCGTGGGGCTCCGACCACAGTATGGCAGGACTGGTAGCGACCCCAGGTGAAGCAGGACCCTCCGGAGGCGACGGCAGCAGCGGCGGACCCTCGGGAGGCGACGGCAGCAGCAGCGGACCCTCGGGAGGTGACGGCAGCAGCAGCAGCGGACCCTCGGGAGGTGACGGCAGCAGCAGCGGACCCTCGGGAGGAGACGGCAGCAGCAGCAGCAGCGGACCCTCGGGAGGCGACGGCAGCAGCAGCGGACCCTCGGGAGGCGACGGCAGCAGCAGCGGACCCTCCGGAGGCGAACTCGAGAGGGGAGCCCCTGACCATGGAGGCGGCAGCGGGAGCTCCACTTCTCCCTCGTACCCTGTAACTGGTGGCTCTCCAGGCGATGCAGAGCCACAGGCAGTCCCAGGCGATGCAGAGCCACAGGCAGCCCCAGGCGATGCATGGCAGGCATCCTTGGGCGGTGCGAGGCAGGCATCCTTGGGCGGTGCGAGGCAGGCATCCTTGGGCGGTGCGAGGCAGGCATCAGTGGGCGGTGCGAGGCAGGCATCCTTGGGCGGTGTGAGGCAGGCATCCTTCGGCGATGCGAGGCAGGCATCCTGGGGCGGTGCGAAGCAGGCATCCTTGGGCGGTGCGGCAGGCATCCTTGGGCAGAGCAATCCTTCCCATGATGGTGGAGGTGGAACCAGCAGGTATTCACCCTCTGCTGGTGGAGGAGGAGATGGAACCAGCAGGTATTCACCCTCTGCCGGTGGAGGTGGGAGGGGCAAGCAGTCCTCCCACGGGCGCTTGAGACGGAACCAGCAGGAATTCACCCTGCTGGTGGAGCTGGGAGCGGCAAGCAGTCCTCCCACGGTGGTGGAAACGGAACCAGCAGGTATTCACCCTCTGCTGGTGGAGGTGGGAGTGATAAGCTATCCTCCCACGGCGTTTGAGACGGAACCAGCAGGCATTCACCCTCTGGTGGTGGAGCTGGGAGGGGTAAGCAGTCCTCCCATGGCGGCTGAGGCGGAACCAGCAGGCATTCACCCTCTGCTGGTGGAAGCAGCGGAGACAGAGGCAGCTCCTGCTGCTCTGCTCCTGGCGGTAGAGGCAGAGGCAGCTCCCGCTACTCTGCTCCTGGCGGTGGCGGAGGCAACTCCCGCTGCTCTGCTCCTAGCGGTGGAGGTGGCGAAGGCAGAGGCAGCTCCCGCTGCTCTGCTCCTGCTGGTGGAAGCGACAGAGACAGAGGCAGCTCCTGCTGCTCTGCTCCTGCTGGTGGAAGCGGTGGAAACGGGGACAGCATGTAGTCTCCTCCTGTTGCAGGGAACCAGTGCTTCTCCTTCTCCTCCTCTTCCTGGAGAAGAGGGCAGTTGACCACAAAGTGGCCCCACTCCCCACAGGCAGTGCACCAGTTCATGGCCTCAAGTGCACTGAGGTATGCTTCCCAGATGCCCTTCGGTCGTCCCTCCACCTCCTCTCCAGGGCGGGGGCAGTTGACGACGGAGTGACCCCCTTCCCACAGGAAGGGCACCAAGTTGAGGCCTCAACCAAGCAAAGGTAGCCATCCCAGCGTCCACTCTTGAGCTTCCCTCTCTGGGCTATTGACACTGGCTCCACCTTCATGGTCGCTGGATGCACGGGCTCCCCCATCCGGGCGCTGGATGCACGGGCTCCCCCTTCCGGCGCTGGATGCACGGGCTCCCCCTTTCCGGCGCTGGAGCCTGCTTCTTCGCCTTCTTGGTACCGCCCCTCCTTCCCATCTTCAGGACCAGCAGTTCCACCTCCTGCCATGGAGGGGGTTGGTCGGGTGCTTTGTGCCCAACCTTGCTGACGGCAAAGCACCACTCCTCCCCTTTGAGGCAGGCGAGGCAGGTTTCCTGATCCACCTGCGGCGATGGTATGGCCTTCAGGTGGATTCACTCCTCCGCGGTCTCCACCTCACCTTGATCAAAGGCCTGCACAAAGAGGGGGTCTTCATATGGGCACACATCAGGCAGGCGAGGCACCATGTAGCCCCTCCTTCCTTCAACTCCCTCTGATGCTCATGCCACCTCTCCATGTAGGCATCCACTTTATCCATTTTTTATTTATTTATTATTTTTTTCCTCCAAACACAAAAACACTTATTCGAAAAAAACGAACAAAAAACGACCTTTTCTTTCCTGGTCCGCTCCTGAGGCGTTGTTTGTCCCACGCAGGACACCATATGTGACCGAAAGTGCTGTTGAGTGGCGTGTGTGGTGACGCCACGGACCAGGAAGTACCAGAAACAATGGAAGTCCGGGTGAGGGCTGAAACGCTACGACATTCAGCTTCTTTTATTTAATAATAAACAAAACAAAAGGTTTAAACAAACAACACAAAACACAACAAACAAAAGGTGCGGCCAAACAAATATAACTAAACAAATAAGCGTGCTGGTTTTACCCCAGCACGATACTTAGCAGTTGTTTACACTCTCTCTCTCTCTCTCTCGCTCGCCAAACCCTGTCTCGCCTCTGACACTCTCCTCCGAGCACGGACAGCTGCAGGTTCTTATACAGTGACCATCTCCCGATTAGCAACAATTAATCAATGAATTAACTCGAGATGGTCACCGCCTGCTTGAGTTTAATAGGATGCGTGACTGTCAGCCAGCTAAATAAATCACCAGCTGATCAGTCACGCATCCTCACGAGATTTTTAAAATATAAAAACAATAACAAATACGCGCTTTTATCCGCGCCACAAACAATAATACAAATAATAATAAAACAGTGCACATATAAATATAGGGCGGACACTCCACACACACACACACTAACTGCTGTTACATCATTGGCACTCAAGCAAATAACCACAACTGTAAAACCGATGGGGTCAAGGTTGCCCTAATTGTTACTTCTAACTTGTATCAAAAACACAAGCTAAGTTAGAAGAAACAATTGGGACAACCTTGGCTAGCACCAAGCAAAAAGGCACAACTGTAAAAGCAGTGGGGGTCAAGGTTGCCCCCAGTTGTTTCTACTAACTGTGTTTTTGTTTTTAATTTAATCTATTTTTAATTTTTTTCCCACTTTAGAATATCCAATTATTATTTAAGCTTGGCTCACCGCTACCACCCCTGCGCTGACTCGGGAGCGACGTCCAGGCTATAGGGCGCATCCTGCACTCCACACGGAGTGCCTTTACCAGATGTGCCACTTGGGAGCCCCTTGGCTTGTGTTTTTGATGCAAGTTCGATCCGCTTTTAATGTGCCTGAAAAACACAAGCTAAGTTTCTTGAAATCTCCACTTTAAATGGCTGGGCACTTTTGATAACTTGGTGTTTTTTCACATTTCCAATGTGGTTCTGTTTCCAATAAAAAAAATTTTTTAAAAACTCCTTGGGGTCTTCCTTGGTCTCTTCTTTTTTTTTCGCATGCGATGCGCACGACTATTTTAATATCTCAATAAATTGTTTAATATAAATGATGCAGACGTAGGGAAGCCTATTGTTTTTGTTAGGATTATTATTATTAGGCTTCCAAGCCGTAGGCTGGGGAAGCCTATTGTTTTTGTTAGGATTATTATTTTTTTTTTTTCTGCCAAAACATGCTCAAAAACTCACGAAATTCTGTACACTGGTAGATGCCTATGGATGATGGTCGGTGATATTCAGCAAATTTGCGCAAGTCACATGGTTCGGCAGCCATATTGGATTTTGCGGAATTTGATAAAACGCCTATGTATTGGAAACCGCTTACTGCAGAGTTCTGAAAATTGCTATACATGTTGAGGGATAGTCCATGATTAACTGTTGTTAATATGAAGCTGATTGGTTTTGTGGTTTGGCAACCACATTGATTAATGACATAAAATTACCATAAAAATATAAAATCATCAAAATTCAAACATCTTCTCTGAAACAGCTTACCAGATTGAAACAAAAATTGGAATAAAACATCTCAGTATGGTCATGTTACGCTTGTTCAAGGGAAGTTGCTACTGTGAAAATCATGGCGTCCACGCTGCATGACATCATCAACATACGCAACTGGCTATAAAACTGTGTATAAATTCTTATCGGCTGCACCAAAACGCACGAAATTTGACACGGATGTTGAGGACTATGTGGTGCTGTGTCGTTATCAATATGGAGGCCTTTGGTCACATGGCGTGGCAGCCATCTTGGATTTAATGAAAAGTTTGGACAATATTCAAAAGTCTTCTTCTCATGAACGGTAAATAGTACAGCTGTGAAAAATTTTGTACATAGTGCGCTCATGTCCACGATTGATTCTACTTAAGGAAAAATGGATCAGTCACATGGTGTGGCAGCTAGGTTGGATTTTGCGTGAAACTCTTAAAACAACTCCTCATGAGCCCTTTGGCCGATTGATGTGAATCTTGGTTATAACGTTATCTTTGTACTGTCCTCTAAAAATTAGTCAGGAAAAGCTCGCCATGAGCCAATCAATATGGGTGACATGCCAGTTTTGTCAATTTTTTACCCTGAAATGACATTCCCACCACTAGGGGCAGCTGTTAACATGGAAACATGAGTACAGTCTTGGAAAAATATTTTAAAAGCAGCCATGTTTTACTGGTGTCTAGCAGATTAGTTTCACTAACTGGTGTAACTTAAACCACAGTAAATACAATGGAAAGCCTGATATTTTACACACACTACAGTATAAAAAGACACATATTTTAAACTAAGACAACATTTTTTGAAGAACTGTTGCAGCTGCATCAACGCTGGGAAAAAATTGCACCACATGCACGCACGCGCACACACACTAAATATTAAAAAAATGACTGTAATCTCTGCGCTAATTATTATTATTATTATTATTATTATTATTATTATTATTATTATTATTATTTATTTCTTAGCAGACGCCCTTATCCAGGGCGACTTACAATCATAAGCAAATACATTTCAAGTGTTACAGTACAAGTAATAATACAATAACAGCAAGATAAATACAATGACTAGTTCAAGCTAATGTTGTTTGTTTATTTAAAATAACATTGTGGACATGCAGGCATATACAGAACTGTAGACATACTGAAACACACTAATTATTTTTTAAAAATTACCGTGATCTCGTGCTGTATTGAAATGTTTTGTAATCAGATTTTTTTTTTTTAAAAACGATGTTGTAACTGAACAGCCTGCAAAAAAAAACGGCACTTATTTTTAAACCAGAACACAATCGTAATTCTAAAATGTTTAATACATGAGCTTTACAAGTCAAAAGAATAAAGTTTGCTTAAAAATAGTCATATAATTATTTTTACAACTGAACTGTGCTGAAACACAGTCACAAATCCTGAATCTGTTGCAACAAAGCCGTGAGTGTAACCCATTGAAAAGACGCATCGGGGGGTCGACTTTGCAAGCGTATCTTTCAGGTAATGAGTGGTATAGACAGAACTGTTCAGAATCGCTTGCTCTATTAAATACTATTGTAAAGATGAAGATCGCACGGTTATTCACTGAGAATCCCTCCCGAAAACAGCGGACATTTTAGCTGATCAGCTTGTTCTGCTGTAATGTTCTTTGTTTACTTAAAATAACCACGTGGACATGCAAGTGTAGCCAGGCAACCAGAGGGAAACATGCGTGTTGTAGTTCTGTCGAGCTAGTAAATAAAAATAAAATAAAAATAAAACTACAACGAGCAGAACTTCACGTTCTGGCTGTCCCTTTAGAACTGCAGTGCTCACTGACACTGACAGCAGTCTGCTTAATTTAATTAAATTCATATTTTTAAAATTATATGTATAGTTTAGGGACAAGTGGCCATCGGGTTATTAGCGGCTGCTAGATGGGTGGGTTTATGTTAATTTGTGTTGAAGTAATTAGTTAAATTGTCATTTTGTGTTGTATGATTATTATTTACACTGTATCATTATTATTTATTTTACATTCTCTCTGACACTCCTGTCAGACAGCATAAGGACATGAAGCTGACAGCAGTGATGTACTAAGCCTTCTGTGTACTTGTGTATTTATGTTTTGTCTTTTAAATATAACAGGTGTGTGCCTCCCTAAGATATTCTCTGTTATGTTTTGTCTTTAATTTAGTTAAATTCATATTTTTTAAATGATATGTATAGTTAAGGTACAGGTGGCCATCAGGTTATTAGCGGCTGCTAGATGGGTGGGTTTATATTAATTTGTGTTGAAGTAATTAGTTAAATTGTCATTTTGTGTTTGTATGATTATTATTTACACTGGGCGCGTTAAGTGAGCGCTCAGAGTGAGAACGCTCAGAAAGCACACTGAGCAGATTTAAATGACTTAACGCTCTGCTCCACGAGAGCTGAGCGACTTTTAAAAATGGCTAATAATAATTATTTGCTTGTTTGTTTCTGAGGTGATGGTAGATAAAATGGCCCTGTGTGAAGTTACTGTCCCCTGCTGTACCTCGCTGAGTTCGGCGCTCTGTTTGGACTGAACCTCATATCTGGCTGTGTTTAATACCGACATTAATAATGAAAATTATGAATAATATTAATACTACAAGCATAATAATAATAATAATACATTAATAACTATAAACAGCTCTACATTTAAAAAATAATGAAATTAGATGATACAAATTCGAAAACAACCATTTTTACCATCTTATTTAGCCAATTAATACATAACTTCATAAGTCGAAACCAGTTGATCGTTCTTGGCAAACGTATTTGTCAATCCTGCCTATCATCTCCACTTGTTTCCTGCAGGTGGCCATTCCGTCCGCTCACTCTGATCACTGATGAGAAATGCTCAGGAGCACTCTGAGCGGCTCAGCGGGAGCGGAACTGAGCAAGTCGTTAAGTTGATTCTTTTACTGAGCCAGGAAGGGGCAGCCAATGGGCAGGCATATCCCATACGTAATGTCATTGGTGGTCATCTTTGAATTGAAAGGGGACATTTTGTTAAGGTTAAGGTCAAGGATGTAATATATTGATCCATAGGTAAATTGATTTAATAATAGTAATAATACAAAGTAGGAATTATAACTTGAACAAATTAAAAACATTTTAATTTACTTTAAATAAAAACAAAATGTGCTGCTTCAGACTCTTCCAGTCAGGTGGGACAAGTTCACGTCATTTAGAATTGGCGATTGCCATGGCAACCCTCGTTTCTTGTCAAGTTAGTCACTTTGCACAATTTTCAACAATGAGTAGTAGTTAAAAGTTTGAACAAAGAATGCTGCCAAAGAAAGTTCAAGTTCAACAGACCTTAATTGGTCTTTTAAATGTAAAAGTGAGGAAGCAGGGAATGCCAATCAAAAAAAAATAACAAGAATTGAAGACACAGAAAATCGTCCGAACGAAAACCCTGCTATTTTACCTTCGTTGACGTCAAGTGAGCCAAAGCCGAGAGATGAGACAAAGCAGACTGCTGAATTGGCGGATAAGTCTACTATTGAGACTGTAACTCAACAATGCCCTGCTGTGTGGGCAAAATGCAATTTGACGAGTTCAAAATTTAAAAAAAAACAATGGCTGTTTTCTTCAGACGGCAAACTTTGGTGTACAGTATGTTGTGACATTTCCGATTTGAACAATATCTCTTTAAACTGGGCTGCGTGTGAAATATCCTCTTATGGAAAGAAGAGACTGAGCTCTCCTCCCTTCACAAAAAAATAAGCAAACTTAAAAAGTCTATAGCTCACATTGAAGCTGAAAAAAATAAAATCATGGCTAAAAAAGATACCCTTCTCAATCTAAATGCTAAAAGTGAAGAAGCAACATTTGAAACTACAGCTTGTGTATTCCGCACAGCTTACTACATCGCCATAAACAAATCGTCCACTCAGTGACCTTGAGAGCCTCATTGACCGACAGCAAATCAATGGGATAGAAATGGGGCGATTGCTGCAAAGTGGAACAGTTTGTGTAGATATAAATCGAGCATATTTCTTCTGAAATGAAGAAGAAAAATGTCTGTAAAATGAATGAAAATAAATGACAGATTACTGTGCTGGTTGACGAATCAACTACTCTCGCTCATTTTTTTGAAAGCCAGTGTCGATGGAATTATGAAGCCGGTAACCTTTCCTTTGGACCTGATTGAGTTGGAAAGCGCAACTGCAGAAGCCATTAAAGGGGACATTTTAAAATGCTTGTTGATTTGTGGGTTCACTTTGGAACTGCTGTCTGAAATGTTTGTCGGTTTTTGTAGTGACGGTGCTAACGTTATGTTGGGAGTGTGGGAAAACTGCTGCAGAAGGACTTCCCTTACCTGATCTTATGGCTGTGTTCTGTAAATTTTGTCAGTAACCTTTCTTTAATGCTCGATGTGCTGACTGAACTCAAGGACCTGTCTGAGTTGTTACAAGAACGAGAAATGACCATTCCAAAAGGTGAATAACATCATTACGGAAAAATGGACTGCACTTAGCACTCGTCATGTAGAGGACTTGCTTTTTATTTCAAGTGTGGGACCTCCTTATACACAGAGGAATCCTATGCCATACGTAAAATCATGGCTTGGCAAGAGACGACGTGCTGCACATTCTTCTCAAGGGACGGCGTGCTGCACATTCTTCTCAAGGGCGATGTGCTGCACATTCTTCTCAAGGGCGACGTGCTGCACATTCTTCTCAAGGGGCGACGTGCTGCACATTCTTCTCAAGGGGCGACGTGCTGCACATTCTTCTCAAGGGCGACGTGCTGCACATTCTTCTCAAGGGCGGCGTGCTGCACATTCTTCTCAAGGGCGGCGTGCTGCACATTCTTCTCAAGGGACGACGTGCTGCACATTCTTCTCAAGGGCGACGTGCTGCACATTCTTCTCAAGGACGACGTGCTGCACATTCTTCTCAAGGGACGACGTACTGCACATTCTTCTCAAGGCATGGCACCAGTTCTACGGGCCATTGTGGGAGTTTATTTAAATGTCAATGCAAAAAAAAACAAGTTAGAAAAACCCAACAGCCATTTAAAGTGGTGATATCAAAAACAAAAGCCAAAATTAGGAGAAGCAATTGGGGCAACCTTGTCAAGCATCACGCAAATAGGCACAATTGGAAAGGTGCTGGGGCCCAACATTCACACAATTGTTGCTTCTAACTTGGCCTCTTTCTTTTTGTGACTGAAACCATGCAAGATACTTCAGGACAAATTTCAGACAATTTGGTGAGAAACTCTGCAACATCTTGCTGCTCACCTCTATTGAAAGGTTCTCCTAAGAAGTGACAAATATCCACAGTAGTTAGAGACGCAGTGAATGGCAAGTGATCATATTTGTGAACAAAGATCCTGCTAACCTCTTGTTGACTGATTGCATGAGCACCAATGACTGGGAACTGCTCTCAAACAATGTAGACTCTATCCATGATTTCAAACTTTGAGCGTAAGCGTGGAAAGGTATGGGTGACTCCATTGTTAAATTTGATGGTTATGGTTTTGACCATACTTGTGTTTTCAGATAGCAGGAAACAGCTTGAAGCTTCCCTATTGCCCCATTGATGAGACCAGTGGCAATGTCAATGTTCTTGCGAATTTGCTTAATACAACTGCAAATGTGATACATTTACTACCAAACTAAATACAAATGCAAACATGTGACAAATGCTAAATGGACTTCAAATATTTTCCCATACAACAAATGTTAATTTATTAACATGAATTTGGCAGAGGCCTTTATCCAACAACATAAACACAGTAATCATGTAGTTCATAATAATTAACAGGTATGTACCAATATAGGAAGCAAGTTACATAAAACAGTGTTTCCCAAACTTGGTCCTGACGACCCAGTGTTTGCTGATTTTTGTTCCAACTGAGCTTTAAAAATTACTGAATTGAACCCTCAATTGAATTAATAATTAGTCAAATCAGAGCATTTAAATTATTTGTAGCTCTTAACTGGCTGGCTTCACAGGCATCAATTAGCACTAATCTAGGACTACCTAATGTTGACTCAGGTAAGGTAGTCCAAGATTAGTGCTGATTGGGGTTTGTGAAAGCAGCCAAAAGAGTTGGATATTTCAAGTTATTTCTAACATTGTATTAAGTCACTAACTGTTAGTTCAATTGGGGGATCAATTTAATAATTGAGAACTCAGTTGGAACACAAGCAGCAGACACAGTGGGCCTGCAGGACCAGGTTTGTGAAAAACTGACATAAATGATGATATATATTAATATACAGTATGTGTATATATGTATATATTTACATATGTATATATATATATATATATATATATATATATATATATATATATATATATATATATATATATATATATATATATATTTATATATGTGTGCATTGCACAATTATCTTTTTACTTGTTTTGATTGTTATGTTTAATAAACATGAAGTTCTCAAAAGTGCCCTTTAGTTTGCATCTTTCAGGTTGATCAACTTTACCAGCAATAATGAAAAGTCTCTCTACTTTATTATGAGCATTATTATTGAAAAGTATTTAAATGCATTTGAAATTGAAATATTTTTGAAGCTTTCCCATGATTTTAAATTCAAATGCAAATTCTTATTTTTCAGAATATACAAATACCAAGTCAAATGCAAATAGTTCAGCAGATTGCATTAAAATTATTATTAATTTTTAGCAGATGCCCTTATACAGAGCCACTTACAATTGTCACAATTATGTTTACATACAATTATCCATTTATCCAGTTGTTTATACTGAATCTAGGTAAAATACCTTGCTCAAAGGGTACAACAGCAGTGTTTCTCACCTGGGATTGAACCCACAATCCTCGTCAAGAGTCCAGAGCCCTAACCACTACTTCACATTGCTGGCCCGAATCTAGATACAAAGGAATGTGTCGATTTTAAACCAAAGTAATGGTTTTGGAGACATTTTGTAGAAACTATGATATAAAGAAAAATCTACTTCAGATAATTCAAGAAAACAGAAAAACTGTTTAAGCACATATAGTACAGTGACTAAGATAAGAGTGTGTAATGAGCAAAACCAGGTGTTTGACCTTCATACATTTGGGTAAAATGTTGTGTAATAATAGAACAAAAAGTATAAAAGCTACACTGTAAAACACTTATTTGTCACACTTTTAAAACACATTACTTGGTTTAAGATTTTAAATGTGTTTAGGATTTAGACACCATGTGGTGTTTATTTTTTAAACTCTTGGACGTGTTTATGATTTGTAACACTTTTTAAACATTCTGGCTGGTGTTTAAAATCTAAACAATAAACTTAGCAAAAATGGCACAGATTAAACACATAACGTTTAACAATTATTTTGAGTTCCAAATGACTAAACACCAGTGTTACACCTAATGATGTATAAACACAGCTGTTTAGGAATAGTGCACTTCTATTTTTTTTACTATACACACATTTGCATACAAACGTTTCACACGTCTGTGGTTTTACAGTGTAAATGTATGAAAAGAAGACAGATGTAGCCATAATACAGTCAAATAAATATATTTATAACTTATCTTATGCAATTATTTCAATAGCGATGAATAAAATCAGTCATAACAGTGCGTCTCAGGTGCCTTATAGAAAAGTGAAAGAGCAGCACACCACACCGGCATGGTGTGCTGTAATGGAATCAGAGATGAAAGGTTCTGCTAGGAGAGAATAGTAGTGAGTAGCTGGCGAGCCCAGCGACCCAAGAATCTTTTTTTAAGGCAAGCAAAGTGAGGTGGGAATTATTTAAGATAAGCGCAGCGAGCTGGCATCAATAAATTTAAAGTAAATCAGCTCATTTTTGCTGTTTAATCTACAATTTGTTATTGTAAACAAGTAAAACTTCAAATAAAAGTTTGAAGTACCTGGTATTGCCAGACAGTCTCCTATCCAAGTACCAACCAGACACACATATTATTATTATTTTGTTTTTTAGCAAACACACTTATCCAGACCAACTTACAGTTGTGATATACAATCACCCATTTATACAGTCGGATTTTTTACTGGACCAATCTAGGTAAAGCAGCAATGTGTCCCCCACCTCTGATTGAACTCACAATTCTCCAGTCAGGAGCACAGATGCTGCAAGTAACGGACCACTAGTGTCCCGTTGTATAACTAAATCTCGGCAGTTTCCAACATGTTTTTCTAACGTATGAGGAACTACCGTTCCTCTCAATATATATATATATATATATATATATATATATATATATATATATATATATATATATATATACATGAAACTTGTACTTTTTATATAGGTATATAAATGTCAATTGCTCGTGGATAAACGCATCAGCCAAATCAATTAATATGACATGTAATTTTTTAGTTTGCTATTTATTAATTTATTTATACATTTATGATATAAACATGTATTCTTTTCTACATTTATTTATTTATTTAAAAATATTTATTTCTAAATGTATTTATTCCTCTATGCATTTGTTTAAATCATTTATTTATTTCTACCAAATAAATTATTCCTTTATTTGTTTTTAATTAAACGAGGAATCACAATTTATCAGCGATCAGAGATTTAGACAAGGAAGCTACATGCCACTCTTTTGTACAATTCCATTCTATAGTATCTACCAAACAGGAAACTGGATATTTTCAAACAGGAAATAGAACATTTCTAGAATCGAGCAGAACCTACACATTTCAACAACATGGCAGCAGTGTGGAGTAGTGGTTAGGATTCTGGACTCTGGACTCTTGACCAGAGAGTTGTGGGTTCAATCCCTGGTGGGGGACACTGCTGTTGTACCCTTGAGCAAGGTACTTTACCTAGATTGCTCCAGTAAAAACATAACTGTATAAATGGGTAATTGTGTGTAAAAAAATAAATAATAATGTAATTGTATGTAAAAATAATGTGATATCTTGTAACAATTGTACCTGGATAAGGGCGTCTACTAAGAAATAAATAATAATAATTATAACAACAGCCCAGTGGCGCAGCGGGCTAAGGCTGTGTGCTCTTCAAGGATGTCATGTTGCAAGTTCAAACAACGGTAATTTTTTTAAATTATTTTTATTTTTTGTGTGATAAGTGCTGTTTTAAAACATAAATACATTGTTTAATGTAAATGGTGTGGAGATCAAACTGCTTGCGTTCTCTGGTTTATTTTGACGTTGACCAACATGTGGAATCACATGACTGGTAGATGTCCAGTTATTTAGCTTTTCTTTTTGAAAAGTCACTACACACCCTTACAAAGTAAATGGAAGAAGAAGAAGAAGTTTTTTTTTTTCAAACAAGTTTTTGTAGCTTGTATGAGGGACTACCGTTCCTCTCAATTAAAAGGTTAGTTATTGTTTTTGATTCAATTCCAACCTAACTAAATGTTTTTAAATCAAACTAAAATTGACTAATTTTATTTTGTATTGTAGCTTTTAGTATTAATGTGATTCAAATGTTGAGTCTTCAGTCCACATAATTTAACAGTGTTCTAGAAAAAAAGATGGTGGGTCAACAGTACCGGTAAGAAATTAAAGTTACTTTCACCACTGGATTTAACCAACATTTATTTCTCCAGATTTAGCTTAATACAGAAACG
Source organism: Acipenser oxyrinchus oxyrinchus (assembly GCA_030684275.1). Classification (NCBI taxonomy): domain Eukaryota; kingdom Metazoa; phylum Chordata; class Actinopteri; order Acipenseriformes; family Acipenseridae; genus Acipenser; species Acipenser oxyrinchus. The sequence continues at coordinate 39,833,979 of CM060248.1, read as the reverse complement.
TTAACAAAAGCATAGTTATACATTTTGAAATGTGTACTTTCAGATATAATTTATATATGTTGAAAATGCGTATCACAAATTCAACATTTAAAGTCAATATGCCAATTAAATCTTGGGAAAAAATGCTTGTCTTGAAATCTACAATATCTACATTATAATCACTGTATGTTCAAATAATTCCAAAAGACAGAGAAAAAAGAAAACACAATTCTGTAACAGGGCCAAGAGTGGTGCAGAATCCAGAGCTTGATGCATGCAGTATGTTCATAAGTCCAGCATATAAATTCATGCAGTCGTAGTTCTCCCTATGAAAATAAAGTCCAGAATTTGACACTTGCTGAACTACCAGAAAATGATTTATGTATGAGCCATTCCATAGACAATAGGCCAATAATGGTTTCAACTGTCTTTTCATTTTCCCACAAAGATGTCGGGACTCAGAAACATCCCGAAACCAATGTTATTCAAACTCTTCCCTCACACTTCCTTTATCTCTCTTTCCTTTTAAATATTTTTAAAAGAAAAATGCAAATTGAGGATATAATCTTATCAGAAGAAAAATCTTACATATTGAATAGCAGTACTGAGTGTCAAGAGTTGAACTATCGAATGTGCCCTATTTAGAACCCTCTATTTTTTATTGAACCTGGTAGATAGAAGACTTAGTTGTTTAGTATATACAGTGGGTTCTTTACCCTGTAAAATAGGAGTCAAAAGAAAGCTCAAAAGGAATAAAATGGTCCAATATAGAATTTTCTAACAGTAGGATTACATGTGATGAGTCCAGGGTGTCATAACTATTTAAACAAATGCTTTACTGTGAACATGTCTGTCATCAAAATGATCTTACTACAGTACCTGTATTGTATATCAACTTGCTTAGGGGACAGAAAAAAGAAACCTGCCAGCTCCTTTTCTTGAACAGGAAAGTGTTAACACCAGTGAACATCAAATCATCATCCTTTTGGTATTAGGTTCTAAAACCAATGAAAGTAAGCTAAACCTTCATGAAAGATTAAGCAATAGTGAAATGAGTTCCTTCTAATGTTTCACGCAGACATGCATCAGATCAGTGAATGGCAGGTAAAAGTGAACAGCTCAAGTGAAATGCTAATCACCTGTCCAAAAGCACCTGAATCCTCTCAAACCACACTGCCAGCCTTAGTAACTGAAGAAGCAAGCCAAGGGAAGTGTGCATTCAACTGCAGAGATGCCATGACATAAGAAACTCATCACCAGTGAAAGCGATGGTAATTATATCAGTTCACTTACTTTATTTTTAAGTTTAAAAAACAAAAATATATATATATATATATATATATATATATATATATATATATATATATATATATATATATATAAATTCCTGAAGTTGTTTGTTATTTTGTTTACAGCAAGAGAAGATATCACTGAATTTCTTGACAACCCATAGAGACTGTATTGAGTAAGTCTAAGATACATTTTTTTAAATGTTTTTTTATTTAATTTATGAATTGTTTCAAATATAGCAACAGTTTGCTCTCTCTCTCTCTCTCTCTCTCTCACAAGATTTTTTGTTACTGTGCAAATCATTTAAATTGGAGATTTTTTTCCTTCTGAAATAATGGAATAAATATCTAATTTTCAATAAACAGAAATGTCATATATCAAAGGAAATACAGGTCTATCCTGGTCTGTGCTGGTTTCCTACAAGACATTTATTCAGTGTATTTATTCAGTGTATCAGAATATGGGGGTAAATAGATTCTGCCTGACTGTATGTCACACTTACATTTATACAGTACACATATCTTCTAGAGAACCACTGTGAAGTCGCTGTGGTGTCACTGTCATACTTGTTTAGACGTGGAACAAAAAACTGCAGAAGTGGCTTTAAAATCATGTATCCAAACCAAGATTGGCTTTAAACCATTTTTTAGTTAATCAATGTCTGTTGACAGGTGGTTAATCAATCTAAAGCGATATATCAACCTGGTCATTTGAGAGCAGTGCTTTACTAAAGTTATATAAGCCATAACATGATTAAGAAAAACTGTTCCACTATAGTTCAACTGTGTTCAACGTAATAACCTAGTTACATTGTATTGTCACCAGAAGGTAATATCCTGAATATATTATTGTGAAGGTACATATTTTATTATATTTTCTGCAATAGAAGCGGGCATCCAGTTGTGAATAAACTTAGGGTTATGGGCAGAACCTAGGTTGGAGGCATTTTGGGCAGGTTTTAAAAAAAAACAGTGTTATTGTTTCGAACTTGTGGTATAGTAATGAGAGCTTTAGTAGCAAGTGATTTTAAAACAAAATATGTTAAATCAATCCGTTAATGCTTTGAAATTGAGTCGATGAGGTCTTTAATTAACGCATTTCTTGTTAAAAAACGTAATTGTCGCAGGTCACATACATCACTTCCTGTCTCAATGACTTGATAAGGGGAACTTGTTAATCAAAATGCATGTTAATGAGATCAAGAAAAATGAATGGAAGCATAATTCGCTGTTATGGAAACTGCTAGTGTACGGGCTCTCGCATCAGCCAAATGAAAATAAAAAAATCATTGGAATATCTATTTTGTGTATAATTTCTAAATTTCATTTAAAATTGTGCATTTTGTCATGTAGAATGTACATTTATTTAGAACACTTCACATACGCTTACTGTATAGCATGTATTATGCATTTCTCTGTATTTAAAGTATTATGGATTTTCTTGTTGTTACTTCATCTTGTAAAGTGCTTTGTGATGGTGGTCCACTATGGAAGGCGCTGTATAAAATAAAGATTGATTGATTGATTGATATAAAATGCTGATTTATGATTATCTGGCGTGTGGATAAAAATCGGATTTAAAATAAATAAATAAATAAATAAATAAACCCCATTAATCATTTACCCTTATTCGGGTGGATACTTTGCCATAGTTTACTATATACAACTCTTTTAATGTGCATGTTGCAATCTTTTTTTTGGTTAAAAAGAAGAAGAAAAAAAATACCGTAAGCCTGTATGTATATTAGTTGAAATTTATTTTCTTGTGATGACATCTACTTTTGTATGTACTGTAGTGTTTTCTCTTTTTGGGACAGAAATTAGACTGCAACCGTGAGTAGATTAAGGCTCAAGCCATTTATTTGTGGTTCAGCAATAATTAATAAAATAGATTCATAAAATGAGGGAAGGCAACTGGGAGTCGAAAATGAAAATAAATGATTACAATTATTATTTGCTTTTCCCTATACACTTTCCCCCTCTATCTGTCTCTCACTCTTGTCTCCCCTGAATCTCCTGGGCTTTTCCACATATCCCCTTATGTGCCCACGCTCCCCCTGCCCCTTACACAGACCCCTGCACCCCATGTCTCTGCAACCCCTGCATGCACACACACACAAAGCAGCCCCTGTATGCACACATGCACACACTACCTGATGTACCTTGCAATGTTGAAAGAGGGATCTTGTGGCTGTGTTTGTAAATTAGCCGTCTCCTCAAACTACTCAGTTCATGGTTCCTCTGCACACAGAGTTCATCCCCAGTAAAGTAGTGAGAGACATAGAATAAGAAAACCAATCTCCCAACATGAATACAATAGACCATATTAATACTGCAGACATGAACCTCTTCCAAACTTAGAACATGGTAAAAAGTGGAGCCATAGGTTAATAATAGATGGCAGAACATGTATTGACTAAAGCCAATTAAAACCAGCATTGAGTCCTATAGACAGCCGACGTTTCAATGTGGGCCAGGGCCTGCAATCCGAGACCAGCACTGGCCTTTACATATGTATGAACGCAAAACAGATCAGGGCCAGCCTTTCGTATCACATTGCCAATTAGATTTTCTATGATAACACAGACAAACGCAGATTTTCTATGGTGTCAGAGATTTTTTTGTTTTACATTTGGGGAGGGGCAAAAAACATGCAAGGTTTTTTTGTTTGTTTGATAATAACCAAATCAATACATGTACCATATATAAACATTACCACATAAACACTTTGCTTTAAATTTACGTAAACATCCCTGTCTAATGAAACTGCTTCCGGTATTCAAGCTCTGTGTTTACTTCAGTTTACTTCAGTCAGTATCCAGAGCTGTTCAAAGAAGCAGAAAACAATAACAATCACCCCTAAAGATCGGATCAATGAGTTTGGCAAGGGCGAATTTCACGCTGAAGGTAACGTGCTGTTTTGTACTTCATGCAGCCGCACCCCCTGGCGCCAAAAATGAAGGAAGTGGGTCCCTCTTGAATGCCCAAACACACACTCACTTCACTGTTACCGTCATACATGCTTAACTCTATAACTGTACACAACCCACTCTATAACTACACAACCCAGAAGCCCAGCGATAACACGTGTATGATACGTTTTTGTGTCTTTATTTGGCCATTGGATAACGAGAAATCAGGTGGTTTTATGGGGGTTTCAGTTGGTATTGCACTTTTGGTCTGTCTCTTCTGCAGCGCTGCATGTGTGCTGTGTGAGAGGAGTGATTTGAAAAAGCAACTAGCTGTTTTGCAAGAGTTCTATTGTGTGGAATAATTTTGGAGTTGTATATACAGAAAAGTCAAAAGTACCTGAAAAAACCTATAGTCACCCTCCTGATTTTTTAAAAACATGTAATTTAATTGATGCATTAATTTATTTAGTTATTATCGCAAATCCGTTACCTCTTCACTCCTACAACACAAACAAACAACTCTAAGGTGAAACCTTATTTTTATAATGTACTATTTATCATTTATCATTAACTCCTTAATAATAATATTAGCCCCTTCAACACGTTTTTTTTTTTAAATTTCTCAAAAAAGCACCAACAACAACAACAAAAAAGAGTCAAGTTAAGAGAATTTTTTCGGGCTGCTTTTATTTATTTATTTATTTATTTATTTTTAGCAGTTAATACTGTTATCTAGCCGGAAGATTATTATTATTATTATTATTATTATTATTATTATTATTATTATTATTATTATTTCATAACAGTAACAGTATTTTGATTGTTTTAAAATCATCCATTTCTCTTTGTCATTTTATTATGTATCAGAAATGAAATCCCACTGCAGCTACTCCATCCCTTAAAATAAACAAAAAATATTCTAGTAAAATAAAACTACATAAAGCCTGATATTAGTGTGTGTGTATATACAGTATACATAGTACTGTAATTAATATTAATGTTATTTGTAGTAGTATTAAGAACATAAGAACATAAGAAAGTTTACAAATGAGAGGGGGCCATTCAGCCCATCTTGCTCGTTTGGTTGTTAGTAGCTTCTTTATCCCAGAATCTCATCAAGCAGCTTCTTGAAGGATCCCAGGGTGTCAGCTTCAACAACATTACTGGGGAGTTGGTTCCAGACCCTCACAATTCTCTGTGTAAAAAAGTGCCTCCTATCTTCTGTTCTGAATTCCCCTTTATCTAATTTCCATTTGTGACCCCTGGTCCTTGTTTCTTTTTTCAGGTCAAAAAAGTCCCCTGGGTCGACATTGTCTATACCTTTTAGGATTTTGAATGCTTGAATCAGATTACTGCGTAGTCTTCTTTGTTCAAGACTGAATAGATTCAATTATTTTAGCCTGTCTGCATATGACATGCCTTTTAATTCTGGCTGCTCTTCTTTGCACTCTTTCTAGAGCAGCAATATCCTTTTTGTAACGAGGTGACCAGAACTGAACACAATATTCTAGGTGAGGTCTTACTAATGCATTGTAAAGTTTTAACATTACTTCCCTTGATTTAAATTAAACACTTCTCACAATATATCCAAGTATCTTGTTGGCCTTTTTATAGCTTCCCCACATTGTCTAGATGAAGACATTTCTGAGTCAACATAAACTCCTAGGTCTTTTTCATAGATTCATTCTTCAATTTCAGTATCTCCCATATGATATTTATAATGCACATTTTTATTGCCTGTGTGCAGTACTTTACACTCTTCTCTATTAAATGTAATTTGCCATGTGTCTGCCCAGTTCTGAATGCTGTCTAGATAATTTTGAATGACCTTTGCTGCTGCAACAGTGTTTGCCACTCCTATTTTTGTGTTGTCTGCAAATTTAACAAGTTTGCTTACTATACCAGAATCTAAATCATGAATGTAGATTAGGAATAGCAGAGGACCTAATACTGATCCCTGTGGTACACCACTGGTTACTTCACTCCATTTTGAGGTTTCTTCGCTAATCAGTACTTTCTGTTTTATACATCTTAACCACTCCCTAATCCATGTGCATGCATTTCCTTGTATCCATACATGCATTTCCTTGAATTCCTATTGTTGTTGTTTTTTGATAACAGCATTTCATTATTATTTTGTTCTATTTTTTTATTTCACTAAAATTAAAAATATGTTTGTACATTTTTGGTTAACATCTCAGATTTTATTTTTTGCTTGCCAGTCTCTGAATCCTTTTCGCTCATTTCCTTGCCTGGAACATCCTCTTCACAATTTCTACATTTATTTGAATTGCTGTTATCTATACAAACAGCTTGATCTGAATCTGATTTTACAGAACTTGTGGCAAAATATTTTTGTAGCATACTGTCTGTTTTCACGCACTACCGTTTTCTGGGAATTGAAAATGATTCCCTGAAAGAGAAGATGACCGCCAGATTGAATACTTTTGGAATATGCCTGCTTGTCAGGTATTCGCTGAGCATTTTATATCAAAGCTGCCGATAGGCCCCTCCGCGGAGTAACGTCCTTGGTCCCGCCTCATCGATAGTCAATAGTCATTGAGCGGAGAGTCGCTTTTGCATTGAACCCACGAATGCGAGTGATGCGACTTCAGGTTGGCGGTCATCTTCTCTTTCAGGGAAATTGTTCCCTTTCAATTCAAAGATGACCGCCAAATTGAATACTTTTGGGAAAGTATACCAGAGCTGTCATGTGGGAGAATGAGCAGACAGCATCTGAGGGACATCTCGCTACCACCATCTAGTGTTGGTGGTGTGAGCATGCAACCTCAAGGACCCTAGTGCCTATTAAAGGCATAGAGGGATCTACGACATTAAGTCGGTAGAACCTGGTAAACGTGTATAGGGTAGTCCAGCTAGCCGCAGTACATATATTGGTCAACAAGACACTTCTGAAGAGGGCCCATGATGTAGCCACACCTCTGGTGGAGTGCACGGCCACCCTCCCAGGAGGGGGTAGGCCGGCATTAGTATACGTAGTTGAAACCATGTCCACAATCCAATGGCCAGTCGCTGCTTAGAGAGAGGGCTTGACCTCGGGTCCGTTCACATTGACAAACGAAGAGCTGGTCAGGCTGACGCGGCGCTCTTGTTCTATTCATATAGCATCTCAATGCCTGAACTGGGCAGAGGGAATTTAATCTCCTATCCGACTCCTCCGCAAAGGGAGGGGGATGGAAAGCCTCTAGTTCCACTGATTGATTCAAGTGAAACGTTGTAATCACCTCAACGATACCCTGCTCAACCAGATGCAGGGTATCATGCTCAACGATACCCTGTTTCCATCGTCCCAAACACGTATACAGGAACTGTGCACTGACAGTGCCTGTAGCTCACTGCAGTTGTGTATGCGTTAGCTCAGCCTTCAGTTGCCGAGTTTCTGATTCCTGGGAAGTGGCAAGCATACTTCCAGCAATTAATTGCAAGGGAATTCACAAAAACTAAAAGAAGGAGCTCTAAAGAGTCAATCACAACTGGAAAAAGGGTTAGTAATACTCACCACTTTACCTACCTGTCTGTGAAAGGCAAAAGAGACTGATTCTCCACTCAATGACTATGTATTACTTCGGTGAGTTGGGAGCGAGGACATCACTCCGCGGAGGGGCCTATCGGCAGTTTTGATATAAAATGCTCAGCGAATACCTGACAAGAGGGGCATATCCCAAAAGTATTCAATTTGGTGGTCATCTTCGAATTGAAAGGGAACCGCATGAATGGTTTTGCTTACCAAAGACAATTTTCAGATACACAAATAAACAAGACTATGGAGACAATGCTTGGCTGGTTTAATGTCCATTCTTCCTGCCGATCTGAGCCCCATATAGATATTTAAAAGTTTGCGGTAAGAGTGCAGTTATTTGTTTTGCAAATATACCTTATGAAATACATTGAATGCCCCTTGATTATAAATATGATAGTAAGTGCATGTTTAGAAGCTTAATAGTCAGTATTAATAATTGATTTAACTTGGTGTGAAGTGATGGAAATGGTGTTCGAAATTGGTGTAGGTACTGTAGGACAGCAGAACAGGTTAACAGATTTAAAGGTTTTAAAAAACAGTGCAGCTTGTTATCCTACTGTTTTTCTAATTTGCTTAAATAGACATAACATGGTTTAAAGTACAAGCTAATGCTATGTTAAGCTTAATTTATTTGGCCGCCTTATGTTGGACAAAAAAACAATATCAAATATATATGTATTATCCCTGAGTGGTTTCAAGGTCTGTTTTGTGCTATAAATTATTATACAGTACAAGTTCTCAAAAAGACGCAGGAGAATGAATCCGGTTTACAGCTTTTATTTGTGTCCGTCAGTCTGACTATTTTTCAAAGTCAACACAATGAATGAAACTTAGTATTCAGACTCACTAGTAACAGAGTAATAAAAAAATAATGCAAGCCTTAATTATATATATATATATATATATATATATATATATATATATATATATATATATATAAGTGGTGCCTTTAAAAAATGGCGTCACTAGGGAAAACTACACAACCCAGAAACCTCAGTAGTGATTGGAAAGGCAGGGTTAGGCAGTTTAAAAGGAAGCAGGGCAGAACAATCGGGGCTTGAGTGATTATGGGGAACTCCGCCCAGTTGTCCTGCCTGTGCAAGCCTTTGGAGAAGTATTGCTGTGTCTTGGGAAAGAGATAGTAAGTGTGGTTCGTTTCAATCGTAGCTATTCTGTGAAAGTCTAGCATAGAGCGTTTTTACCTCTTGGTGAGGCAGGCTTTTGTTTTGTCGTAGCTATTTTGTGAAAGTCTAGTATAGAGTGTTTTTACCTCTTGGTGAGGCAGACTTTTGTTTTGAATTGTTTTGTATTGTTCCGCAGTGCGGATTGAACAGTAATACTGTGTTCCGTTGTCTACGCCACGTCAACCAGGAGACCTGCGGGGTTAGCCAAGGTACTTGTGTGGCGCAGTCACGGAATTAACACTGTGTGTTTGCCAGCTGCAGGAGCAGCGATATATTGACCAAGTGTGTTGTTTATATGAGCGGGACTGGTTAAAACACTGCGTGGTTTCCAGCTGCAAGAGCAGCGATTACACATCAAGAGTGATTTACTGGACCAGGTCTGACTTAACCCGGTTGGATTACAGGCTGCTGGAACAGCGGAACACTTATAAGCAGGAAAGGTGTATGTTTCAAGGAAACTACCAAACAAGAGACGGTGGTGGTATGGTAACAGTTTTTATTATTGCTGTTTCTTCCTGGCTTTTCATACAGTCACGGCAGGAAAACAAAGTGACACATCGTTGCTGTTAAGTAGAGACTCAACTTCATTCGTAGGTGTTCGGAAACTTGGCTGTAGTCGGAACACTATTGCACATCGTGGATTTTTCCTTGCTGTGTTCCAGACGGCCTCTTGCAGAGGATGCCGCTGTTCTTTTCTGTGTTCCAGGAGATAATCGTTTGAGGGAGTCCAACCTGTACTTACCTGTGTTCCTGGCTCACTCCACCAGAGGGAGACCACCTGTACTTACCTGTGTTCCTGGCTCACTCCACCAGAGGGAGCCCAACCTGTACTTACCTGTGTTCCTGGCTCACTCCACCAGAGGGAGCCCAACCACTACTCACCTGTGTTTCTGGCTCACTCCACCAGAGGGAGCCCCAGCTTTTACTTACCTGTGTTCCTAGTGCGCTCCTCCAGAGCGAGCCCAAACCCAGCTTACCTGTCTTGTGGACTTGGGATGTTTTACAGGCTAAGCCTGTCACCACTTGGTCGCCTCACCGTAGCATAGAGAGGGGAGAAGAAGTGAGATAGTTTATTGGCCCACACAGGGCAAATAAGCGTAATTGAATAAGTGTGTTCTGTTGTAAATATTGTAAATAAAAGTATTCACCTGAATCAGTGACGTGTTCACTCCAGTCTGTGAAGAAAAATACTGGTGTCCAGTAGCACCACACTACCACTCTTTTACAATATATATAATGTGTGTGTATCTTACTGTACATCGTTGGGTTCAATAAATGCAGGGGGAAAAGTGTGGAATAGCCTCCCCAAACGAAAGACTCACGCACCGCCTATGATTATAATATAAACAAACTAAAAGTAGTTATTTAAAATTACCCCAGTGTACTAAAATAAAAAAAAATCCTAAAAAAACAAGGTTTAAAAACCCCATTGTTTGCTCAGAAGTGAATAGACTTCATCGACTGGGAAACCCTTTTAATTAAGAAGAGGAAGGTACCTTCCACACAAACCATCAAATTTGCACTATTGTTAATTAAGGTAACTGAAATAACATGAGCATGAAATTATTAGACTAACTGAATGCAAGTGTTGTCACTGTGTATAAATCAGCCCAGTTTTGTCAACTTTGTTTTACAGCAGTCCCTGATGATGACTGGACTGGAGTTGTTTTTAGGATAATTGTGCTGGCGACACTATTTCCTAAAGGTCAAATGTAAAACTGGCTTATAATGCCTTATAGAGTGCAGATAGGATCATGGTTACTATGGAACACATATAGTAACCCATGTATGGATTCTGCACTATTTGCTAAAGTGTTTGGTACTGTGTGAACACTACCTAGTTGCGGTTTCCTGCATTCCAAATACCTCCGTGTTCTTGAGAGAATAATGTGATTGTGGGTGGGAGTGAGCTCGGACCGTCACCCCATTACACACCATAACAGTAATTCAAAATAGTCAATAATATGTTTTTTTTAATATATACCATAAAATTGCTACTGTGCTGCATTGAAAAAATATATATTAATAAGAAAAATCTGCTACAAATCAAGGATTGCTGTATATCCCAGTCGATCTTCCATTCTGAGTGCAGGCTATCATTCCATTAAAAAAAAAAAGATTACCACATTTTAGGCCTGCTTTTCAGTCACATATGTGAATGGGCAAAGGCGCTTAAACCGCAAATGTGAGCGGGGTTGCAGACCTGGGCCAGCACAGTAATGTGAACGGGGTCATAGATTATTTCTGCATATGAGAGTAATATTATATACACTTTATTCCAAGTTTGGTTAAGTCAAGTAATTATGTTCTTGATGGGTGAGATTTAAGTCAAACAGCCAAGATATTTATACACTTGGAGCTGCTCTGATTCAATGTTATTAGCAGCTGTCATTTTAAAGGCATGGTGATTGGATGTTTGTTTTTTTCTTTCAAATTTGTATTCAGTTTGTCCAGTAAAATATATATGTAGAGCAACAGATTATGATGATTAAGTACAAAGAAAAATTCATAATTTTGTTTAAATGTTTTCATTACATGAAATATAAAAGCTTGGAGCTATCCTTTTTGTTTTTGTGATTGTTTTCTATTTTGCATTGTTTACTATTGTTCTTGTGATGCAGAAACTAAATGATGAGCAGGTTCAAACGTACTGTTTCCTTGCCTGTAGTTGACCATGGTTACCAGTGAATAGGTGGATAAGAGAAACAAAGGTTCTTTTATTTCCCTCCCTTGCTCCCCCACCCCCCACTAATACAAGAAAGGGTCTGTGAAGATACTGAAAGGTGCTTCATTAAAAGGCCCCTTTTGTTATCGTTGAAAAACGTTATTCTCCATGTAACGTTGCATGCAAAATGCAGATCCAGTTACACAAAGCAATGCTAACTCTAGAAACAGCTATTCATTATTTAATATGCTGCTTTGTTGACATTCTCATCACACAAGCCAGCTTATGAAGGTACAGGATGCTGCCCCTCCCCTCCCCCCCTCTTTTATGTTTTTGTCCTGGGAGAGACATTCTTGAACTTTGTCTAAGTATGACACAAATGAGGTTTAATATTATGCTGTTCTATATGTAAAATAAACCCTGGGATTACATTGTATTTATCATACCGCTTTTCTTATAAAGGCTTTTAAAAAATACCAAACATTGTTACTATAAAAGTATGATAACTGCATGCATGTATTTGCTTGTTTATTTAAGACAGATTACAAGGTCCTTCCTTTTTTTAAACATTCTCATAAGAAAGTGAAATTGGAAAGTGCAGAACTCAGGTCTACAGTTCATGGTAAGGACCTTTTTCATGGTAAACATGTCTTATTTTACGCCATTTCACAGTCAAATAATAGATATTTCAATATATTTCATGATTAAACATAATATTTATTGAAACTGAAAAATTTGCGTACCATTAAAAATGGTATTACTATAAAACAATATGTAAATGCTTATTTTATGCTGTTCATTTATAGGAAGCAAACTATGTTTCTAAAGGCAGTGTGACAGGACGCTGAGTGACGACATCCCCAGACAAGGAAGTTGACACAGATACAGATACAGATAGGCAGGTACTTGCGGATTAAGGCGCTGTGGCGCGTTTTTATTCAAAATAAAATAATTAAACAAAAACAACGCTCACAGTGCAAAATAAAAAGGTGTATCAAAACAGTCTCAGTAAAAGTCTTCAGCCACATTTTCACATGTTTTTGTCAGGGATAGGAATTAACCCCATCCCTGCCAACCACCACCAACACACAGATCGATAGGTTGCGGATGCAACCCCGGTTCTCTGAAAGAGAAAATAACCATCAAGTGTGGGATATTGCCGTCAGGCAGTAGGGATTGGCTGAGCTTTATAGCAAAGCTGCCGATAGGCCTCTGCGCAAGCTGCCGTAAGCCCGCCCCTGGAAGCTTACTATACGCAGCGTGCAGAGATTCACTCTTTGCCCTTCAAACCGAGAAGGCTTCCGAGCGACCTCGCGCTTGATGGTTATTTTTCTTTCAGGGAACCGGGGTTGCATCCGCAACCTATCGTTCCCTTTCAAGTTGAAAATAACCATCAAGTATGGGAACAGTGTACCCAAGCCGTCGCGAGGGAGGATTCTCGGCAGTAGGACAGACTTACGTCATTACGCAATTGTGTAGGCAACACATCTACACATATGCGGAACCGCGCCTCAGCGTCTATGCTCGCAATGACACCTGTCCTAAGGTGGAATAATCAACACCATGTTGTCAACCACTCTATATGTTCGCATTCTGAGGCGTCATAGAGTGTAGCACAGATGGAATGTGCCTTCAACTGCCCTGGTGGCGGAAGGCCTGCAGATTCATACGCTAATTTAATAGCATCCACTATCCAATGGGAAAGGCGTTGTTTAGACAACGGCTGACCCAAAGTCCTAGAACCATGGCATATGAACAACTGTTCTGTTTGTCTCACAGTTGTTGTACGGTCAATATAACACCTCAATGCCCGAACGGGGCAGAGCATATTTAACCGTTCTTCCTCTGGGGAAGAAAAAGGAGGAGGATGGAACGCCATCAACTCAATTGGTTGGTTCATATGAAACAGGGATATGACCTTAGGTAAAAAGGCCGGATTTGGACGCATGGAGACGTTAGAACCGTCTCCTGCGAATCGAGTACATGAGGAATGCACTGATAGTGCATGTAACTCGCCCACGCGTTTGGCTGATACCACTGACAGCAAAAATGCAGTCTTCATAGACACGAGCTTCATATCCACACTGTGGAGAGGCTCGAACGGTGCCTTGGTAAGGGCTTCTTGCACCACGTCAAGGCTCCGTGACGGTAAATTGGTCGTCCTGGGAGGTTGCAAGCGTCTTGCGCCCTTCAGGAATTGAGACGCCAGAAAATGACAACCTGGTGATAACCCGTCAATGTGTACATGGTAAGCCGATATGGCGGCTAAATATACCTTGAGTGTAGAAGGAGACTTCCCTTCATCTAACAGTTTCTGCAGAAACTAGTATTACTGCCATAGGGCAGGATATTGGGTCATGACCCTCAGCCAGACACCAATCTTGAAACAACTGCCACTTGTACGTGTACTGCGACCTAGTAGAGGGCGCTCTAGCAGTCTGAATAGTCGAAATCACCGCCGTCGAGAGCCCTAGGCTGACAGGCGCCTCCGCCAGGGCCAAGCCCATAGCTGCATGAGCTTGGGGTTCGGGTGCCAAAGCCCTCCTTGGGCCTGGGACAATAGGTCCGCCGCAGGGAAGCTCCTCGGCGACCGCGGCAGCAACTGCACCAGGCTCGGGAACCATATCCTCCAAGGCCACCAAGGAGCGATCAGAATCACTGTCGCTGCTCTACCCTGACCTTCTCTAAGAAGGCGGGAGCATCGGAATCGCCATTCGCCCGCAAGAGGGCCTCCTCTGGGACTCTGCCCGGTAGGTGAACTGCACGCAGAGAGGTTAAACGCGGCTGTGCCCATAGCAACATCCGTGTTACCATCCGGTGAAGGCCGGGGGACCGTAGGCCGCCCTGGCAGTTGATATACGCCACAACTGTGGTGTTGTCTGACCGCACTAACACGTGCTTGCCTAGAAGCACTGGCAAGAAGTGTCGGAGGGCAAGGTCCACCGCTCTGAGTTCCAGAGCATTGATGTGGGCTGACCTCCAGAGTCCTGACCACACTCCACGGGTCCCTGACCCATTCCAGACTGCTCCCCAACCCTGGATGGAAGCGTCGGTTGTGATAACCTCCTTTCGGAAGATGGGACCCAAGCGTACGCGTTGGCGGATGTTCGACTGAACTTTCCACCAGCGCAGCGCTTCTCAGCAGGTTCGGGATACCCTCAACCTGCGGTGCTTGTCTCTCAGCGGATGCAACGCAAAGGCATTGAACCAGGCCTGCAGAGGTCTCTGGTGTAGTAAGCCCAAAGGAAGGGTTTGCGAAGCGGCAGCCATCAACCCCAGCATGCGCTGACACAGCTCCATGCTGACTGTTTCTCTCAACCTGAATAGGGAGAGACACCGCTCCATCGAGGCAACTCTTTGTGTCGACAGGGTCGCTTCCATGGACACTGAGTCCAGATGTAGACCCAAGAATTCGGTCTGTTGGCTTGGCACGAGGCGGATCTTTTCTAAATTGACTTTCAGACCTAGCCGCTGAATATGGTCTGTAACCATCACTGTGTGCTGTGCCGCTTGCTCCTTCGACTGCGCGCAGACGAGCCAGTCGTCCAGATAATTCAGCAGTCGGATGCCTAGAACCCGTAAAGGAGCTAGAATGGCATCCATACATTTCGAAAAGGTTTGAGGAGCTAGTGACAGGCCGAATGGAAGGACACTAAACTCATATACCCTGCTCTGAAATGCGAACCGCAGATACTTCCTGTGACCCGGGCAGATGGGAACGTGAAAGTACGCATCTGTCAGGTCCACGGTGGTGAACCAGTCGCCTTGTCGGACAGACTGGATGATGTGCCTGTGCGTAAGCATCCTGAACGATAACACCCGCAGGTATTTGTTCAGTAGCCGCAGATCTAAAATAGGACGGAGCCCGTCGTCCTTCTTGGCCAACAGGAAGTATTTGGAATAGAACCCCTGGTCGGTCAGAGCAGGGTCTACTTGTTGGATGGCACGCTTCCTGAGCAATGCCTGCATTTCCACATTCAGAGCTGAGGACTGAACCGAGTCCTTCACTGCAGTTACCACCACTCCCCGGAAGGAGGGGGGTTTAACCGGAACCGAAGGATGTACCCGGTGAATATAGTTTTGTGCACCCAGATGTCGTCGGTGCAATGTTGCCAGAACTGGAGCTGTGGGACAGTGTAGGGGTGGGTCGACAGCTGCCTGGAATTTTCAGGGCTGTTTCGGCTGCGCTCGTTCACGAGGGGCCTGGCCAGAACCACGAGGACGTGGTCTGCCACCTCCTCTAGGGCGCCATCCTCCGCGGTGCGGTCTAGCAAACGCGGGTTGGATGCGCGCTGGTGCACCCGAAGGGGAGATCTTACTGCCCGGTGGTTGCGGCTGCTGCTGTGGTGGTGTCCTGCACCACTGGTGCTCCTGTGGCCGCCTTCGTTGGAAGGGTTTGTTTGGCCACATCTTTGCTAATTGCTGTGACGCCTCACGCGCTTTGACGAGCTGCTGTCGCGATCTCCTCTACCGCTGGGCCAAAGCATCGCGGGAGGAAAATATAAAGTAAAACAATATATAATCCTAACAACAAATATAATAATAAACACAAGAAATATAACTGAAATTAACTCAGAGAAGGGGAAAATACCAGCTTCTCAAGCCTAAGCTTATGGAGTACAGACAGTTATACAAGCTCTACGTCCTACCGCTACTGAAGCTGAAGGCAAAAGAGGAAGTGAGTCTCGCGACTGCGATAGTAAGCTCCCAAGGGGGCGGGCTTACGAGGCAGCTCGCGCAGAGGCCTATCGGCAGGTTTGCTATAAAGCTCAGCCAATCCCTACTGCCTGACGGCAATATCCCATACTTGATGGTTATTTTCGACTTGAAAGGGAACTTTATTTCTGTGCCCTAGTTACAGCACAGACAAGTAGTTCATTCACTCCCTGGCTTTGAACTGCACAGTAGCACGGTTATTTCAGCTCATTAACATGTTTATATTGTATAGCTATGCTTCAAAATGAGGTGTGATGATTGGCAATAGTATTAGTCATTTCAAATGTTCTTTTTTAGAAGAGAGCCACCCTCCCCAAACACTGATGACGGATAGTATCTGATTGGTATTGACTATGGGAAATTATTATTCAGTGATGATTGAAAAATATGGTCTTGGAGAGTGCAATTTGTATAAGCATCTTGCTTTACTTCATAATGTCTGTACTCAAACAAACCCCAAATGATGCTTTTCTGGACAGGACCACACCATTAAGAGACCTGTATTATGTAATTGTAATTCATTTGAATAATTTAAGATGAAACTGCTTAGATTAACTATAATTTACAAAGGACATGGTTCTAGAGTATAAAATGAGAATTTGCATACAATTATGACATGGACATAGTTTCGATTTTTTTCACGAGTGACAATATGAGATGTGATAAATATTAAAAGATTATGTTGTTTAAAGAAGACACTTGCATTACAAAATGAATGCACAGAAGGAAATACGTCCACACTAGAACCAATTTCACATACTGTGATGTTCTATAAAACAGATTAAGTAAGTTAATATCATCTTTCGTCTGTTTTCTATTTAGATTTATTAATTAATTTACAATATGTTTATAAGTCATTATAAACATATGACCTTACACATAAAAAAATGCACAAATTGTCCTACTTGTGATTCGATACACATGGACAAAATAAGAATGTGGCAAGTTCATTTCTGCCAATATGCCCTATGGTACTTCCACCAAAGGGTTAACCTCCATAGTACATATTCAGTTTTAATTTCAACACTTATAGACCCTTTTCCTTTTCTTTATAAACTAATGTTTTATTTATACATTTATTTCAAGTAAGCATTGAAGTGAACAATGATGAGGAAGACAGTTCCAATGAAGAAGATGAAGATGACATTGGTATATATATATATATATATATATATATATATATATATATATATATATATATATATATATATATATATATATATACTGTATATATATCTATAACAAAAACATTGGCAAAACATTCACACAATTGTTGCTTTAACTTGGCTTCTTTTTTTTGATCGCTCCACTTTACATTGAAATGCTCATTCCCTTATCAGCTGGGTTGTAATCAGAATAATGATGCTGAAAGGAAAGTGCTCAACACAGACTGAAGTGTTCTTGGTTATCCTTACAAGCACTACTACAGAGAGAAAGACAGACAGGGAATGGGAGAGGCGTCATCACAGGCGCAGACAAGTATGCTTTGCGAAGACACACGGACAACATGCAGGTAATGCACAGGTAGATGAGGGCACACATAGACAGACATTAGCCCATACATACAAGAATACCTCAAAGAGCATGAAGCAGTATATTTCCAACAATGAAGATGATGAACAAGACCAATAATGGCAACGAGTGCAAGGGATAATGAGAATGCAAGGTAAGTGTATGGGAAGTGACAGTTGATGGGGCAGGTATTGCAGATCCAGGGCTGGGGTGTTGGAGCCTTTTTTTGGTTGTGCATTGTCAATGTTTTTTGTTGCAGATGTGACTTTTGAGCTGATAAGGGAATGGTCACAATGCCCTTGAAGTTGTACAAAGAGTATTTCAATGTAAAGTGGAGCGATGAAAAAAATAAGCCAGGTTAGAAGCAACAATTGTGTGAATGTTGGGCCCCAGCACCTTTCCAATTGTGCCTATTTGCTTGATGGTTGACAAGCTTGCCCCAATTGCTTCTCCTAACTTGGGCTTTTGTGTTTGATATCACCCCTTTAAATGGCTGTTGCGTTTTTCTAACTTGTTTTTTTACATTTTACATTATATATATCACTTCTTTTTTTACTTCATCAAATAATGAATAAAACGAGGGAAAGATATTCGACAATGTGTATGGTAAATAGACAAGACAAGAGAGTAATAAGTAAAGTAATATTAGAGAAATGAGAAAAGATTTGAAAGTAAAAAAATGGTAGAAGGGACTTTTGGACAGTATTGAAAGTGTAAACATTGTATTATTATAGTTGCATCAGTGGTAGGTATTGATATATTGATATTTACGTAGGTACAAAACTACACTATTATAAATGGTTAAAAAGGTACATACAGTATGCATGTTTGTGTTAAAGGGTAGTTGTGACAGGCTGGCTCGCAGTGGTGAGGTGTGGTGACGTCACGGACCAGGAAGTAACTGAATCACAAACAATGGATGGGCGGGTGAAGCTGAGTGCAACGGCACTCAGCTGGATTTATTAATAATTAAACAAAACAAAATATTTAAACAAAACAGAAACCAAAGGGCACGAGGGCCAAACGAATAAACAGACAAACAAGTAAGTGGCGTGCTGGCTAAACCAGCATGTTTTAGCAATTGTTTTGTTGTATTTCTACGCGCTCTCTCTCTGCTCTCCCGTACTCTCTACACTCCAACACTCAACAACCCAGTACGGACAGCTGCAGTTTCTTATACTCTGGCCGAGGGGTTAACTAGCTGTTAATTATCTTATTACCCCTCGGCCACAGTCTGCACGCGTTTGGTAAGGATGCATGACTGTCAGCTAGTTAAATAATCAGTAGCTGATCAGTCATGCATCCTCACGGGGTTTTTAAATTATAAATAACAAAAGACGCGGCGCTTTTAACTGCGCCGCAAACAAAACACAAATAATAATAAATAGGGGCGGGACACTCTGCCACACAAGTATACTAACACATTTAAATGTTGGAAAAAAAACATTATTCTTCTTGATATAGTGGTGTTATGAACTTAGGCTAATGTAAGGCATTTGTAAAGCATTAGATCTCTTAAAAGGCCATATACATGTCCTTTGCATTTCTTGGCCATGGTTTGACTTCAAGAAGTGCATCATTTGCATACACCCATTTTCCAGTAGCACCCACAGCAAGAACAGACACAGTGTCCTGAAGTAACACCCTTGGTGTATGATAATGGAAGCTAATTGGTAATTCCTGTTGTCCACAGTAATTGTGCTCTTCTGCACAGCAGTAAACTTAGCATTGTGTCGCTTTGTAACGGTCCCGTCTGGTTTGGTTTCCCAAAGCATAAGTTGGACTGCAATCATTCTTCCTGCTGATTGAATAAGTTCACGTTTCATGAATGGAGAAGTTTTGCATTGCCTACATTTGCTACCAGGAATCATTGCCCATTTGTCATTTCTATAAATTAGTTCTTCCAAACACATGGAATCTGTACCAGCAGGTACATGCAGAAGATAAACATGCAACACCTCTCGGTTTGATGAGCAGTAGTTACATCTTGTACATAGAATGTCATGACTTATTGTGACTGAAACCATGTGAGATACTTCTGGACAAATTTAAGACAATTTGGTGAAAAACTCTGCAACATCTTGCTGCTCACCTCTATTGAAAGGTTCTCCTAAGAAGTGACAAATATCCACAGCAGTTAGAGACGCAGTGGATGGCAAGTGATCCTATTTGTGAACAAAGCTCCTGATAGCCTCTTGTTGACTGTGTTTTAATGAATCCTTCAGAGGCTGCAAGTGAAGAAGGCACTGCAATGTTGCATTTGCATAGCATGAGGTGAAATTGGGGTTGCTCAAGCCTCTGAATGGATGTATAACTGCAAGTATTCTCTTAGAAGATTGAGGCTTTTGCTGTTCCTGAACATTAATAATGGCTCAGTGAATGAAATTAAATGGTATTTATTTATTTTTTTCACATTTGATGTAAGAAAGTTTCAGACTTTTGGTGCTGGTACAGATGGTAATTCTAAGTTATTTAGTTTTGCCGCTGCAACATGGTGAAAACAGCAAAACTCTTGGCGCTGTATAGAGACTCTCGGTCGTTTCAAACAAGTTTTTCTAACTTGTACGAGGAACTACCGTTCCTCTCAATAATCTTTCAAGGTTACGGTGATCTTTTATACTTGGTTAATTGTACTATTGTATTTTGAAGAACACAAGTTTCTATGAATTTTGGCAGTACAAATATTAAGTGGTTTTGCATTACTGACATTTGAAACAAGAGAAGCGAAGAAACATAGCAACTGTTCTGTTTGACTTCTTCTGCAGGGTAGTACACTGTAAACACATCTCTTGTGAGGAACACTGGGGTAGTATGTAAATGACAGGTGGTGTTTCTTGTCAATGGACCTTTATGGGGGAAGGGTATAAGCAGGACTGCCACCACGGTGTGTCCAATTGAGAAGGGGGAGGACCCAGGGCAAAGGTTCTGGGTGGCTCTTTGAGTGTTGAATAAAGTACTTCAGGTCTATCGCACGTGCTGCAATAGGTACGTATTTTGACCTTTAAGAGAAGAAACAGATTTTATGTCAAAATGAAATCAACTTTCTATGATAAGATCATGAGAAATGATAGTTGGTTTTCTGTCAAGACATATTTTTGTATGTACATTCCAGGTTAGTGTTTCATGAGTTTTCAACTGCACACACAAACTGAAATGTGTTCACTATCCCACTATAGCAGATGTTCAAAGTCAAACATTACAGTGAACAGTTTCTTTAGAATTAATTATTGTATTTCTACTGTATTTTTTACTAGTGGAATTCAGAAAGAGAATGGCAAACCCTATGGTTCTTCAAGTCCTCTGCAACTGGTACAGCCCTGTTCACCCAAGTTTTTTATCAGAACTTAAAATGATGCTGTTAACATATCTGACTTGATAACAGACATATTCCCTCATTTCTTTTCTGTTACATCACTGTTTCTAGTCCGACTAATGTCAAGCTCAAGTAACTAACACATGCAACTAGGTAGTAGGTAATATACTATACATTGCCTGGAAACATGACTCTGTAAAAAGACCTGACTAGCTGAGAATGTGGACTAATTACAATTGTGATTCATTTTCTTATTAATTATTCCACTAGACAGTACTTAAGCATAGTACTGTCTAGTAGTTACCATAGTTAGGAGGTGATTGGTAGTTGACAGAAGGGCTAATTTAGCAGGTGTTGCCGGCTTCAACTGTCTTACAGAGTGTATGATGTATTATTAGGTATTATGCTATAATACTATAGCAGATATAACCTATAATCCTTGTGGCATAGCATGGCAATTTGGCTATGAACAGGTTTTTAAGATGTCACTCTTTTTTTTTTCTTTTCACTCCAACAATGCTATTATTAAATTGCATTATTGTCTTATCACAGTATTATTCCTAATTAACCCATTACATACACTGCCCTCCAATGAGACTCTTTCCCAATACTCTTTTTGTAGTGTATATTGGGGATGCTTATAGTACTATGTCCTGTAGAGATCTGAAGTTTGTTTCTACTTTTTTTAAAAAAAAATCTCTTCCTTTTGTTAACAAAGCAAGTTAGAAGTTGGTTAATTATAATAATTATGGAGACAACAATTGGTTAATGTTTGATTTATCCAGCTAATTCTACTAACTAATGCTATAATTAACTTGACATGCATAAAATGTATTGGAATCGCCAGTATACTAAAGTAAATTAAACATGTTAAGATACTGTGATCGAGTGGTCTGCAGTGCTCAGGTGTACAGGTGATGCAGGTGCTCCAACAACGACAGACACAAAGTTCATGGTTTAAAACAGTTCTTTATTTTCTTTCTTTTCTGATTGAGACCGTTAAATAATAATGCTGGCTCTACGCAAGTGTATTGCCAGCATATAAATCATGGGGTTCAGTCCCGAAATAATAATACAAAACACAACACTCCAATCCATGACTGACACATCGCGTACCGCCTTAGGGTGATGATGTTGGGCATTGTGACTCCGCCCCCTTCCTGGATGGCTGGCTGGCTTCCGACTGACCCTGGAACGAATTGCCAGACCAACCAGTATAAGGCACTCTGTTCCTGTTATACAGCACCCTCACAGATCAGAAGGGAGATTGTTGAGTAGGATTCAATCGCTCTCTGTCACAGATGTATGTTTTCATTTTTAGTGTGCGCGATATCTTTTCTTCCACCATCTTACAATTGAGGTTCAAAACACATTGTAAATGTAACTATTAATTTAGATTAAATGACTGGAATTTTTCAATTCTAATTCATTTTATGCTTTTGTTATCTTACAGTGTCTCCATTTATGTGCTGCCGCTCTTTATGCGTGTGTACCAGACAACTGACACAGGCAACATAAACAACTAATGGCCTAGTGCCTTTCACAGCTCCTAATTCCACCCAGTCCACGCTCCTGTTTACCCCTATCTTTTCTTGCACTGCTGACCATTAGATAGCTGTCAATGAAATCTGATGTCCTAAATCCCATTAATCACTTTCCTTCATCACTGCAATTGAGAACATAATGTAACGACAAGGGAAACTTCATCTCCACACAAAGCAAGAAACTTGCAACTTGTCACCTACTGTACCTTCTGGACTGTTGCCAAAGATGTCTCGGGTAACTTTTGCAAGTCTTCCTTTCCCCATTTTCCATCTTGACATATCTGTCAAGCCAAAAGAGAAAGCTGACCTAATTAACCTTTTCTTTGTCATCTACTTAGCTTTTTTTCTTATTTTAATGAGCATTAAAGTGTAGCTAACAAAACAATTTAATTAATCTTACCTACCATGCATGTCCATTCACTATAAAGGTATCAGTTGTGTTGTTTTGGAAGAAACCTGTGTTTTAGCTAACATGTATCTTCATTTTAAAACATGACCTCTTGTAGGAAAGTTTTAAGTTTGCCTGTCTTGCTGTCCAGGGAGTCTGTTCTTGCTTTACGTCTTAGATCATCTCACCTCAGCAATGTCTTCAGGGTCAAAGCATCTTACTGGCTGCAAAGCTGGTAGTCATGAGATGAGACAGAAGATGTCAGACGCTATGTTTAAACAAGCAGTACATGGAGATTTTGGATGACTTGAAGGAGGCAATAAAAAACACAAATGATACAACCAAAGATTTAAGGGAGGACTTCGATGTACATGTTAAGTCGCTGAAGATACTACAGTCCAGATTTGATAATGTACATTTCTAACGTGAGGTGCAGTGAGGGTTCAGGGATGTGTGCTGGCTCTGTGCCTGCAGCGTCCTGTCTCCTCAGTCTTCCTCTGCAACAATAATACGTAATCTGTGTGTAATCTCTCACTACACACAGGCTCCGGCTGCAGATTACGTTTCAGCGCAAGGGTTGTACTGATGTAGCTGCTTCCCCTTTGTACCACAAAACTCCTCCCTGCAATCAACCCATTGCCATGGTTTCTCCAATCGATGTCCGCCCCGCAGCTGATTGCAATGGAGTCCTTCCGGGTACATGCAACTACGCACTCCCCCTAATATGGTTACCTTCTGTCAATGCTGCCCATCTAGGAGGACGCGTACCAACACCCTTACACAGTGAGGGAGATTTAAAGTTTAAATCCTTTTGCTGTCTGTCACACATGGATACTCACTTTACTGACACCCACAACAACAATACAAGGCCCCTCCCGACCATTTCCCCATCTCTTACCCGCTTCCGATGACAAATAATATGTCGCCACTTTGCACTTTATTGCTGAGGAGCGATATGTCTAGAACTTGGAACAGATAGGAGGGGAAGAAGGCACTGGGATTACACATCTGTCCCACTGGTGATAAGGCATTGGATCTACCCCAACTGGGGGCCAGCCATCGCCTCCATGGTAGGGAGGTTGGGCTGCCCATTGGGGTCAGGGGTCTGGGAGCTCTGGGTCTCAGCGTGATGAGGGGTGATGGTGGAGGTGGAGCCAGTCCCATGCTGCTCGGTGGTGAGGGAGAGGTCAGTAGGCTGGTCTGGGAGGAGATTAGGGGGTCCTAGAAGTCCTCTGCCAGTTTGACCGCGGCTTCCAGGGTGGACGGATTGTGGAACCGTATCCACGCCTGGGTTTCGCTGCCGACCACATGGCAAAACTGTTCCACTGCTATGGCTTTGCCCATTTGTACCCCCCGTTTTCCTGAGGGGGCAAAGCCAATGCACCATGTGGTTGCACAATCGCTGGGCAGCCACCTTGGAGCGGGTCTCCGGTGTCCACTGGTACTCCCTGAAGCCCACCAGATGTGTTTCCCCCATGATGTTGAGTCACCGGAGGATGGCCTGCTTGACCAGGTCGTACTGGCTGGCCTCATCATCGGTCCTGGCCTGGTAGGCTGCTTGGGCCTCCCCGATTAAACAGGGGCCCAGCTGGCTAGCCCAGTATTCCCGAGGCCATAACGCGGTGGTAGCCAACCACTCGAAGGCGACCAGGTATCCCTCCGGGTCATCCTCTGTCGTCATTTTCTGGACCCTCGCTTTAGGGGCCGCCATCCCGGGTCCTGCTGGTACGTGGGGTGTGTTGCTGATGCCGACCTGCACAAATCACAGCCGTGTACCTCTCCTCTCTCTTCCTCTCCTCTGATTCCCTTCTGTAAACCAGTGCTTCCAACAGCGTGGATAGTGCAGTGAAGTCTATATTCCCTTGTTCTCACACCACGTGTGGCAAAGTAGTTTGCAGTGCACAGGTGTAGAGGTGATGGTGCTTAGTAATAAGAATCCAAAAACAGTTCAACGGTGAAAAATGATGACTTCTGGTATTGTGACTCCGCCCCCTTTCTGGACAGCCGACTTCCGACTGACCCTGGAATGAACTGCCAAACCATCCAGTCCGGGTCACACTGTTCCTGTTATACAGCGCCCTCACATGTTGTGAGGGAGATTGTTGACTATTAATTCGCTCTCTGTCACAGGGACTGAAACTGTTTCTCATCTATCTCATTTCTCTCAGAGTTGTTCCAAGCGGCCAGCGTTTTCTCTTTAAGGGATCTATTTGTTATTGCTGTTTTTCAGATTGTGCTAGCAATAGTTTTCTAATTAGGGACTAACGATCTAAAATGATTCATTATCATGTTGTTTTTGTTTGCAGCTTTGTGCTAACGTGGAACTTACCTTAGTTACCTCTCGTTTTCCTTCAACAACTAACGTGTTCTTAATTTAAATACAGTAGTCCGTCTGGTATCTGACTGTAATGGGACCAGAGTTAAGGCTGCTACCCACCAGACGCGATGTGTGCAGCGATGTGACAAAATTAATACAACCTATACTTTTGATAAGTATCTTTCACACCACAGGCGACATGACAGGCGAAGCAGGAGTGACGCGAAATAAATAGGATTGAATCCTATCTTTTGCAATTTGTCATGTGACAACTAGGAAAGTAACCAATCAGAGAACAGCTTCAATGCACATGGTCCAGCAGGGTGAAGCAGTATCCAGAATGACAGAAAATAATACTTGCCATTGACAAAATACCCAGATGTTTATGACAAAGGTCATGGCAATTATAAAGATACAGATTTGAAAGACAATATATGGGAGTCCATTTCGAGGAAACTGGATGAGCTGGTATGTATGATTTATTGCCATATATGTTGAAATACCGTAGGAGAAGACATCATGTTGACGAATATGTACCAGTCTTGATCATAGTTTTGTCAACAGCAATTTGGAATAGTTGTATAGATCTGGTACTTTTCAAACCTGTCACATCGCCTCTGTGTCGCTTCTGGTGTGTATGGTCATGCCGCTGTGAAAGTATCTTGTCACCCGATAAAAAATCGCATTACATCTGGTGTGTGGCAGCATTAAGGCTGGATATGTAAAAAGTCAGATAAATGAATCCTGTTTTAAATACCATTATACACAGCTGTAA
The DNA here is from genome assembly GCA_030684275.1 of Acipenser oxyrinchus oxyrinchus. Classification (NCBI taxonomy): domain Eukaryota; kingdom Metazoa; phylum Chordata; class Actinopteri; order Acipenseriformes; family Acipenseridae; genus Acipenser; species Acipenser oxyrinchus. Next base: position 39,807,844 of record CM060248.1, on the reverse strand, counting down.
CAATTACTAGATTCACACAATTATTGTTTTGAGATTCAACTTTTACTAGGGAGCTCTCCTAATTCCCTGGTTCAGAAAGATACAGGGTGTTAGTGCTGTATACACTTCCATTAGTGTTGGGTAATTTACATAGTAGCAAAATGCATACGTTTACGAAAAAAAACTGCAAGTAGTGTCCATTTGCTTAAACAATATAAAAAAAACCCCTGAAAAGTAGAAAACTGAAGTTACTCTAGAAATTAAATACGGGGAGACGTTACTCTGACGAAATGGAGGAACAAGACACTCCCGTAAGCCTCGAAAAAATCTACGCCAAACTGCTTGATTTTAGAAGGGATATAAATACAAAATTAGCTGTCATTTCAAAGGACTTAATCCACACCGATAAAATAATTGATGAAGCGCATTGAGCAAACTGAGGCCAAAAAACAAACAATGCGCTACTACACCTGCTTCAAAAACAGACACAGATGGAAGCAATGATTGATCAAGAGGGAAGGTCGAGTAGACAAAACCTAAGGATATACAGGGTACCCGAGGATCTTGAAGGAGGCTCAATAACATATTTTGTCGATAAGCTCATTAAAGAAGAGCTCGACCTGCCCAAAGACAGACCTACAAATCGAAAAGGCTCACTGAGCCTTGGGGCCCAAACCTGTGGAAACCCGGTCTAGACCGAGATCTGTAGTGATTAGATTGTTCAGATGCAAAAACAAAGAAGAAATCCTGGTGAAATATGGAAAAAGAAAGAAATCCTGCGAAAATAAAAGGATATATTTTCGACCACGATTATGCAACTGAAGTGTTACAGAAACATATGGAATGCACAAAGGTGAAAAAAATATTAAAAGAACAAAAAAAGTCAAACACCGTTCACAGAGAAACTCAGGGTTTTCATTGAATCAGGAACTCTAAATGTCAGCAGCCGAGGCAGCAAAGTTTTTAGCAGAGGTTTTGCTATCGCGCTCCCATGAAACCCGAAACGATGGAAGAGTTGATCAGAAATGCTGCATGGCAGAAGGCAAGAAGTCAGAGAGGGAAACAGAAGGGAAAGAAACCACCAAGTGACCAATAGAAAACATTACTTCAGGCTTTTCACCGCCGATCTCCGCCTAAAATTGGAGATACAGACTTGATTCCAAATCGGACACCCAAAGGACTGTACAGGACTGTGGCAAAGTGGCTGCTGATTAAGACCGGATGCAGAGGTGATGCAGTGCAGAAACAATCACACGTGAAAACTGTAATCCAATTTGGAAATGTTCTTTTTATTTTTACACAAATCCTGGTCTGGCGACCAAACAATAATCCTCCGCAATACACCCCTGGTGTAAAGCTCGGCAGGAAAATAATAACGATTTGTAAACAAAACAAATAATAACACGTTATCCGCTCCCACAATACTACTAACACAAATCACCGGTCCGGGTGCGTGCAGTAGTGCTCAAGGTGGGTGATAACAAATAACAGTGACTGTGGTGTTGTTGTTCCGGGTAGTGCTGGCCCAATGCGACAGCTCCGGAGACGTGTTAGCCGTCTAGTGAATTTACAAACAAAAGACAATTACTAACAGTGCTACAAACTAACAAAACACTCACAAATACATTTTCACAGTTCAAAATGGGGGATCTCTCCCGGTCCTTCCAGTTCTATATGCGCTCTGAAACCAAGCGAAGGAAAAGATTTACGATTCTCCAGCCCCTTTATGCCATTACGCATGACCCCTTGGTAAACGATTGCAGCTGTCTTTACTGTCTGCGGCTGCTACATCGTTTACCTTCCGGGCAAAACATTCCTGCAACAGAGTCTCGCCTTCTTCCAGACTGACCGACTTCCCTTCCCAGGAAAAGAACTGTCAGGCCAGCCCGTCCAAAGCCTTTCCCTTTCGCTGCTTAGCACCCTCACATGTCGGGAGGGAGATTTACAACCAAAACTCATTATATTTCTGTCTCAGTTACACAATCGTATGAAAAGAAGTACAATCGTGACAAAAATTAAGAGATAAGGCACATGTATAGAAGGCTGTGTGCTCCAGTGGTTAAAGAAAAGGGCTTATAACCAGGTCCCCAATTCAAATCCCAGCTCACTCTCTGACACTGTGTGACGCTGAGCAAATCACTTAACCTCCTTGTGCTCCGTCTTTCGGGTGAGACATTGTTGTAAGTGACTCTGCAGCTGATGCATTGTTCACAAACCCTAGTCTCTGTAAGTCGATTTGGATAAAGGCATCTGCTAAAAAAAACTAATAATAATAATAATAATAATAATAATAATAATAATAGTAATAATAATTATTATTATTAGTATAATAACATGTAGTATTCCTCCAGGAGACACATCTTTCTGAATCTAAATGTGCTAAATTGACACACTGACAACTGTTTTTGAATATCTATCAGAAATTAAGGGTACATAAGGGATATTTATTCTGGTTAAGAAGAAATTCAGGAGATTCCAGTAACTTTATTTAATATCTGCGCCCCGTCAGGAAGTTTTTTTTTAAATATTTGATTTGATGGCCCTGGAAACAATTGGGGTGCTCGTCTGCAGAGGTGGTTTGAACCCAAATTTAGACACCTCAAATAAAAATTTTAAAACAGACAGTAATGGTGAGTGAAACTGAGATGCGGCAGCTCTCAGTGAGTTTATTGTAAAATAAAAGGTTTAAACAGAAAACAGGACATGGCACTTGAGGCCAAAATAAACATACAAACAAAACGAATAGACACTAACAAACAGGGTGGACGAACGCTAAACACAAAACAAGTACCGTGCTGGTTCTCCAGCACGCAGTCGCAGTTGTTTTGCTTTCTTTTATGTTTCTCTTTCTCTTTCGCTCCCGATCTCCACTCTCGAACACACAACCCCGAGTGAGTAAAACATGCATCTATATATACTGTTGTGCTGGGATTCAATTACTAATTAATTATTCACTTGAATCCCAGCACGTGAACTAATTCTGTGCAACCCCGTGCTCACATATTATTACACCCTTTAAATGCACATGAAGTGATACATTTTAAATAACTCGTGCTACACACACCCATTTATATCCCGTGCAGCAATATCTATACACCAACATTTACACACTACATACATAAAACACAAAAATACACACAGGGACGGGGCACATTGACGGGGCACATTGGCACAGTGACCAATTATTATTTTTATTTATTTTCCCCCAATTTGGAATGCCCAATTATGTTTTTTCTCCTCACATGCGAGTCCCCACACAGCACAGATGTTCTGAGGGCGTGCGAGTATCCTCTAATCTCACAAGCCTGAAGCCAGAATTGCTTTTACGCAGAGCAATCCAGAGCAGAGGTGGTCGGGCTACCGATCCCAGAGAACAGAGATCAGCCCAGCCTCTTATCCACTCTGAATGTGCTCGGCGTCTGGGCAGTAGGGTTCACTGTTGCGCAATGAGGAGAGGCAATCCCTGCCGGTTTCCCATCCCCCACCCCGTGAGTGTCAGAGCCAATGTGACGCCTCCCTCAGGGTCCCCAGCAAAGTCTTTGCACAGCATAGAATTGAACTGGCGCCGCCCAAGCTGTGTGACTCACCCTGTGCTCCCAGCAACAGCGCTTTAACTGGATGAGCCACTCGGGGACCCAGATTATTTCTTAATTTATAATATAGACAGATCAAAAATAAAGGACTGTGAGGAATGTGCACCAATTTATTTGACATTAGATTTAAACTAAAAACACAACACTATGGATGTTCAATTGTAGCACTTTGAATGATAATAAGATTAAAGAACACATCAAACAAGAAATTAAACTATTTTTACAAGATAATGATACTGGTGATGTATCCCCTGTAATACTATGTTTAGAGGAAAACTCATTGTGATTAACTCATACAGGAAAAATTAAAGCAGGCTAAAATGATTCAATTATAAACTGAACTAAAGCTTTTGGAACAAGAACATGAAGAAAAATTAGCTCCCCACATACTGGAGAAGATGTTGAAAACTGAAGCAGAAATAAATAATCTACAAACTCTTGAGGTAGAAAAAAAAATTATAAAACAAAACTATTATGAATCTGGAAGCAAATAATGAGAATATTAGCAAGACGATTACATACACAACAGGCAAAGATTACAATCCATAAAACACAAGACCCAAAAACCAATCAGATACACTCTAAATTAGATTACATTCATGCAGGTTTTGTAGATTATTACAAAAATCTATATGCATAGCCTGAGAAAGAAAGTAGACAAGCAGCTAACTTTTTATTAGGTTCTCTACCTAATTTAAGTACAGAACAAAGCAACATATTGACAAGAGAGATTGAGGTTAATCACAAATCTAGTAAATCACCTGGAGCTGACGGCTTCCCTAGTGAGTTTTGTAAAGCATTTAGAGATCAACTAGCCCCAGTCTTACTGTCCACTTGCAACTGGTTGTTGGAGAGGGGAGAGCTTCCACCTTCCTGGAAGGAGGCTATATTTTTATCATTCCAAAGGAAGGAAAATATGAGACTAAATGTGGTTCCTTCCGTACAATTTCCGTTCTCAATATTGACTATAAGATCTATGCATCAATTATGGCCAAAAGATTAGAGAAAAGTGTACCTCAATTAATTAACCCAGACCAATCTGGTTTTATTTTGAATAGACAAACAGAAGATCATACGTACGCTTCATATTATGAACCATATCCAAACAAAAGACATAAGTGCAGCCTTGGCTAGTTTACATGCTGAGAAGGCTTTTGATTGGGTTAGTTGGGAATTTTTATATCAAACCCTGAAAAGATTTGGTTTTAATGATGAGTTTACTAAAGGAATCCAGAATGTATATATTTAGATCTATATGCACGAATGAAGGTTATGGGGTATCTGTCAGACAGGTTATGGTTGAAAAGGGGTACAAGACTGGGTTGTCCTATGTCCCCTCTCCTGTTTGCTTTGTGTATTGAACCACTGCACAATGGATAAGACAGCATACAAGGGCGAAAAGAATACAAATCAATGGACAAGAACATAACATTGCTCTTTACGCAGATGATATCTTACTATATATGGAGCAGCCTAACGATTCCCTCGGGGAGGTGATGTCTTTCCTGTAGGAATATGGTAAAGTCTCGGGCTATAGGCTGAATGTGAAAAAAATGAAGTTTTGCTATATAATTTTCACCCATCAGATTAAATGAAAGAAAAATATAAAGTGATGTGTTGTTCGGTATGTATTAAATACCTCGGGTTCATTTGCCAAAAGACCTCTCAAAGCTATGTATTTTAAATTATAACCCTTTAAACCTAAGAATTAAAGATGATCTGACCAGGTGGAATCTGGTTCCTGGAGTTCTAGAGTGGAGGCTGTCAAAATGAATCTTCAATTTATACCCACATGCAGATAATCGTAAATCAACATTTTATATGTGAAGTGTTCTAAATAAATGTACATTCTGGATGACAAAATACACAAAGATAGTCCCATTATTTTTTTATTTCCATTTGGCTCTGCTGGCAGGTGGGAGAGCTGTCTCCTTGTACGCTAGTAGTTTCCATAACAGGGAATTCTGCTTCCATTCATTTTTCTTGATCTCATTAACATGCATTTTGATTAACGAGTTCCCCTTATCTAGTCCATGAGACAGGAAGTGACGTACGTGACCTGCGACAATTAAGCTTTTTAACGAGAGATGTGCTCATTAACGACCTCATCGACTCAATTTCAAATTTCAAAGGGTTAACACTAGCACCGCCATAGACGCTTTTTGAACTGTTTTTGCAATTCAAATTTAAATATCTCCATGTATGGGAATATCTCGTGCATGTCCGTTCTTAAGTGTTACTAAATACCACAACTTGATCCAATTTTTCATCTTGGGAGCCTTGCATAACTTTCCGTTGCTTTCCTTCAAAGAAACTGTCGGAGCCCGATGCAAACTTTTTACTCTCTGAGGCAGACTTTTCAATATCAAACACAGTGCCCTTTCCAATTCCAAAATCTTGGACTATTTTATCCCTGGTAACTCCCTTTTCTAGACGTGAAAGTATTTCCAACTTTTTTTCAATTGTAAGCACAACTCGCTTTCTCTTTCCTGTAGCCATTTTGCATTAGCAGTGTACACATGGGTGATGTTGCTGAAGAGCTTGATCATGGCAGATAAACGGTTAGGGCGGATATGTGACGGGTGGATACACGACAGATTACTGTATATGCCAAAACCAACTTTGACTGTTTTTGATTGATTATTCAAGTTGCTGTAATCACCTACTATTTTATAAACAAATGATATCGTATTTGCAAACCACAACATAATTACTGCTACGCCTATCATTTTATGTACACACATTTAATTGATATATTTTGCTATATTGAAAAGGGGCTGTGACTCATTGCTGCTATAATGAACAATGAGGAACAAGAACTAAGGCAGACAAAGGCTTAGACAAAGAATATATGTTATGGCAATGCCAGATTGATTAAAAACTCACACACACACACACACACACAAACATACTTCTCTTTGGCGTTTTATTTTGCACACAAGACACTGATATTTATTCATACATCCTTCCAAAATGCATCCTAGGGAAAATACTTTTTAAACTTCTATTACAGTGTTTATTGGGCTACAAAGCGATACTTTGCTTAACATAAATTTCCAGTATTTTTTTTATGAATGCCTGCATTTTTTGTTTCTGTTCTACATTTTAAACCAGTAAATTTCATTGGCCTTTTTCTTACTGTTTGTCAGATTGATTCGACATATCCTATTCTGTTTTGGTTAACTGCGACATTTTGAAAACAGTGTCGGTGGATATACTGTTATCTTGAGTGGTCGGCGTCTTAGAATAGTGTTCTAGAAATGTATTGAGTCTTAGTTAGTTAGAGAGTTCATCATGTTCTCAAACTGATTTCTGTGGTCTGACATGCGGGACCCAATTTTAAAAAGTAACAGTTACTTTCAGGCAGTCTGGATTGATGGTTCGATGTGAATACCTTTTTAGTTTCATACCTTTTTAACATAGTGTACTAAAATAAATAAATAATCAAATAAAACATTGTAATTGGATAAATACAGACCATGTTTTTACAGAACCTCTCAAGTCCTGCCAACGCTTCTGTGCATTGGCGATACGATGGTATACTCCTAAAGTAGTTTGTTTGTGAGTGATTCCTCTATTGCTTTTCTTCCAGAAAGTGAGAAGACTTTTGATTGAAAAAATAGAGGAACATTGTTTAACCACATCCTTTATTAAAATACCATTATCATTTGATCTGAACTTAGCTTTTCTAGCGGTGGGCTGAGCGTAAAAATAATTGGACATTACTAAAGAAAACAATAAAAATAATTGGCGACCACTAAATTAAAAAAAAAAAAATGCTTTGAAAATATGCCTCACTTTCAGCCTGTAACTTTACAGCTATGGCCAAAAGTTTTGCATTACCTGGAATTTTAGTATTGAGACAGCATTAAAAAAACAAAACTACATGAACATAATTTAACATCATGTTATCAAAGAAACTAAAAAAATTATATCACAAAAGTCTACCAGAAGCCATAATAGTAGTAGAGTATTTCATGTTAGATTTGGAAATGTCACATTTTTCAATGTGTCAGTTTTTCATGAAGTATATGGAAAACTACAAAGCGGTATGTAATTAAATATGTTAATGGAACATTATTCGACTTTATGAAGCAAAATTAGTTAATTCTATAGGGTGATACAAAGCTTTTGGCCATAGCTGTCAGTTGGCCCTCACTATCTCACAATTTAGGCATCTTTTTTTAATGTTTTAAAATAACACTACCCTTTAACTTTATACAATAAACACTTGTGTTTTTCACTAGCTGCATTGATTACATAACCCCATTATTAACATTCATAAATATATAGAACATCCAGTGGAATGAGGTCTGCAAAGAGTAGGTTTAAGATCAATATTAAGACAGTCCCGCTGTTTGGATCATTAAAAATACCCGTGTCTCTTGTTTCAGTTTTGACTCAGGTGATTCCTCTGAGGAAGAATAAGTCCTTACTGAAGAGAAAGTGGCTAAGCTAAAGGAAGCTGTTGAAAAGATAAAGAAATTGATTGCTACCTTGAGAAACCAACCATGGCAAATGAAACACAAGCTGACAACTCTCAATTATCGGATTCAGGAAAGTCTGTTGTACAATGATAATTTATCCATCTACCTGTCAACACTGTCAAACCAAATGTTTTAGAATTAAACATACATTTTAAGGAACAGATTATAAACAAATGTTTTTGTTTTAAACTATACTTTAGGTGTACAAAAAAAGGATTATCAAAATAAACATCACAGTGTAATGTATTTAAATACTAAAATGCGTTTTAGAGAAAAAAATGAGAAACAACCACTGAGTGTGCTTAAGAGATTATATTACTTGTTTGGTTCTAGTTTTGTAAAGTTAATTGTTTTACCTCTTTCAAAAAACAGGAGTTCATTGAAGACTGGAGTAAAGGCTTTGAAACATGGCTGTAGATGTCTCAATGTTTATTGTTCAAGACTTGAAATTAAATGTCCTTCCACTCAGTAGCAATTTTCTCCCTATTATTTTCTCCCATATTACTGAATTACAAATGGTACATTGAAATTTCGTTCTGTTTGATATTTTATTTTAAAACACTGAAACTCAAAATCAATTATTGTAAGGTGACATTGGTTTTATGTTGGGAAATATTTTTAAGAAAAATAAAAAACTGAAATATCTTGCTTGCATAAGTATTCAACCCCCACACATTAATATTTGGTAGAGCCACCTTTCGCTGCAATAACAGCTTTAAGTCTTTTGGGGTAAGTATGCACCAGCTTTGCACACAGTGTCGGAGTGATTTTGGCCCATTCTTCTTGGCAGATTTGCTCCAGGTTGTTCAGGTTGGTTGGACGACGCTTGTGGACCGCAATTTTCAAATAGTGCCACAGATTCTCAATGGGATTGAGATCAGGATTTTGACTGGGCCACTGTAGGACATTCACCTTTTTGTTCTTGAGCCACTCCAGTGTTGCTTTGGCCTTGTGCTTGGGATCATTGTCCTGCTGAAAGGTGAAGCTTCAGTTTTTTAGTGGACTGAAGCAGGTTCTCTTGCAGTATTTCCCTGTATTTTGCTCCATCCATTCTTCCTTCAATTTTAACAAGATGCCCATTCCCTGCTGATGAGAAGCATCCCCACAGCATGATGCTGCCACCACCACCATACTTCACTGTAGGGATGGTATGTCTTGAGGCATGGGCAGTGTTAGGTTTGCGCCACACATAGCGCTTTGAGTTTTGGCCAAAAAGCTCTATCTTTGTCTCATCTGACCACAAAACCTTTTCCCACATCACAGCTGGGTCACTCTCATGTTTTCTGGCAAACTCCAGACGTGCTTTCAGATGGTACTTTTTGAGTAACGGCTTCTTTCTTGCCACCCTCCCATACAGGCCAGTGTTATGCAGAGCTCTTGATATGGTTGACTCGTGCACCATTAATCCACTCCCAGCCACTGAACTCTGTAGCTCCTTCAAAATGATTGTTGGCCTCTCTGTGGCTTCTCTCACAAGTCTCCTTCTTGTTTGAGCGCTGAGTTTTGAGGGATGGCCTTTTCTTGGCAGTGCCTGGGTGGTGTGATGCAGCTTCCACTTCTTGATTATTGATCCAACCGTGCTCACTGGGATATCCAAACACTTGGATAATATTTTGTACCCTTTCCCTAATCTATGCATTTGTAATACTTTATCTCTAACTTCTGTAGAATGCTCTTTGGTCTTCATTTTCCTTCAGATTCACAGCCTGACCAATGATCGTTCAACAGTGGGGTTTTTATCCAGAAAATGTGACAGCAACTTTAATGGTTCACAGGTGGAGGCCAATGGTAAGGTAATTGTGTCCTCGTTAGGGCAATTTCTTTCATCGGTGTAAACTGGGAGCTTCCACAGCACAGGGGTTGAATACTTATGCAAACAAGATATTTCAGTTTTTTATTTTTCTTAAAAATATTTCCTAACATAAAACCAATGTCACCTTACAATAATTGATTTTGAGTTTCAGTGTTTTAAAATAAAATATCAAACAGAACGAAATTTCAATGTACCATTTGTAATTCAGTAACATGAGAGAATTGGTCAGGGGTCTGAATACTTTTGCAAGGCACTGTATTTATTACAAAACTATTATACACGTACATATTCATAAGTGATAAGGACAACACATTTCCAGATAACTTGCTTTTAAGACAAAATAGTTTGCAGTTTGCATTACCCATTTTGTATTTGAAACTGCCAGTAACTAACGCTGTAGGTGAATGCTCATTTTCAAAACTGGCGCTAATTCAAACATCGAATCAAGTAAAATATGGATCAGCCCCAGGCCCCCATTAAACTTAATTCGGCCCTGCTTACAGTGCACACTGTACTGTGTAAGAATCTCAATTGGAGGAAGTGACAAAGTAAAATAAAGTCTGAAATCTACAGCCAGCTGCTAATAAGAGGTAAGAACATGTTTACCGCCTTGGTTATTACCCCTTTAAACACCTGTATATAAAGACTATCTGAGTATGAAGACCACTTTTATTTTTGGGAGGTCCTTGACTGGTCCTCAGTTTTGACTGTTCTGAAAAAGAGTACAGTTATTGCACAGTGAATCTCATATACTTTCTCATCCTGAATTTTTCTTCAGGGAAACTCAGGTATTTGTGAATACATTTGAAGGTTCCCTTGGGAAGAAAAAAGGCAAAAATGTATGCAAAGGTAAGATTTCTCAGGTCTGACAGGGAAATAGTGGAGTGGTTTGTAAGTACTGTATATTCTGTCCTTAGAGCTCCATCTAGTGGGCAAACTATGAATCACAACAGCAATGTTTTCATTTGGGTCTTTACCAATACAGTATTTTGACTATTTTGTTTGTTTTAATATGTAATGTTTTAGCTCACCGATTTAAATACATTTTTAAAATAAACAAATGTAAAATAGGTAGCTTTCACTCAGTCACTCTATATAAATGGATGAAGTTTCAGCGTGATTTTGAGAAGTTCAGAAGAGTCTGCATACCATGAGAAATGAAAATAAAGGAGCTAGAAAGTAAGTAAACAAAATATCTAAATATTAATAGCAAGTTATTATCTGCACAAGCTGCATGCACACTGCACAAGCTGCATGCACACTGCACATACTGTTATTCATTTTCCAAGATTATAAACAGTTAAATAAGGGAAACATTGAAGTTATTAATGGAAGTACATATTATCTAAAATTAAATAAAAGGAATAGAAGTATTGTGAGCCAAAGTATCAACCCCTTCCAATACAGAGAAAGAACCTGTTAATTCCTACTACAATAACAATGTCAGGAACCTTAAACATATTGTTCTTGGTTTCAAACAAATCTGCATTGAAAAGTACATGCACTGATGACTTTATTTTTAAATGCTTTTTTTATACCATTGTGGGCTATAGAAGAAAGTCAATGACTGATAACATGGGTGCATTCCATTTTTGGTCAAGCATTACCTAAAATGTGCAGGTCTCCTTGTTGTTTAATATTGAACCGTTTTTCTCTTAGGTCATTTTGGGTCCTCAGTTGCATTTCATGTTCTTGAGATGTATTTATGGAATCAGTATGGTTTTGTTTGGTTTGACATTTGGCCTTGTCATGGTGCCTGAGGTAGGGAGATGTTTATTATTATTATTATTATTATTATTATTATTATTATTATTATTATTATTATTATTAAGAGTTTGTTTAAACAAATATTTAATTGGTTTAAATTAAATCAAGAGATTGAGATTTTGGTGACCACAGTACAGTATGCAATCTTATTAATTGCAAAGTTGTTTTCTTTGGCAACACTAAACATGTACTTGTCCCCGAGCATGACAAGGTTTCAGTCTGTTTTGCTGTTTTTGCATGTTAATGCTTATATAACACATGATGTGCCATCCTGTGGGCCAGGTGAATGATGCAGAGTTAAATATTTGCTCGCAAAAGAACCCTGTTCAGGAAAACTGATTTTAAAACCCTCCTGTCCATTTAAAATACACCTTATATGAACTTCCACTGTTTGCATGTTTCATGTTCTACACCTTATATGAACTTTCCACTGTTTCATGTTCTTCTATTGAAGGGACTGATGGGTAAGCCATATGGCAGCATGCCAAGAAAAACTGTCCCCAAAAGTGAAGAAGTCTCAGCTATGGACTTTTCCATTTTATGGGAATTTAGGGTGAGTAGCTGTTTATGCTTTTATGGGGTGTTAAAGTACATTCAGTTTAATTTACTTTAAACTTAAGAATAAAGACATCTGAGTTTATTATATTATTATTATTAGGTGCAGACAATATGAGCAAAACCGCATCATGTGATCTGACAAAATCAAACAAAATCGCCTATTCGATTTCCCGCTGCTTTTTGAAGAAGCAGGGTCGATCTGGCTGACAGAAGCAAGTACACAATGCGCGTACGCAATGCTCCAGAAGCAGGCTGTTACGGATGCATCCATCAAATCCATCATGCATTTTGTCTCGCTCGACCCGGGTCAAAGCATGCCGATCCACATCCTGAGGGTACGACCCAGGTATGTGGTTTCACACTACGCGGGATTGTGACCCGGGGAGCCAGGAGCGGTAGTGTGAAAGGGGCTTATTATAACTAGGGCATCTGTTTTTCGGGTTTTATTAATTGTATTTTTCGGTGCTTATTTTTAGCTATTTTCAAGGTTTTTATCAGGGCTTACGTTTTTGATATACTGTATGAAATTAGTGTGTTTTTGGGTTTTTTTTGGTCAAAATATGTATAGTAGTAACTCGACAGTACTTGCACACTTAAGTTGTACCTTCTTTCCTTTGCTGTCCTGCACAACGAAATCCCTACGGGCACATTCTTCTGGGGTTTTTGTGTGTAGGCATTTTTGTACATTTCACCACAATTCTGTTTTAAATCCTCCGTATCTTAACTGTCATACAGCTTGAAATCCCGCTACCACGCCTCCATCCTGATTGTAATCTCACAAGTGTAGTCTCCAATAGAAATGTAGGAATGTGCTGTCACTCAGTAGCTGGGGCGGGTTTAAAGTATTGAGAACGAATCAATGATAGATGCAAAAAGGCGGGACATTGCTCAGCAGCACAGGGAAATGTATTTATTATTATGTTTGTAGTAGGTTTTATTTTTTAATGGGAATAGGGTAAAGTCAACGTGAATTGATTAACCATTTCCACAGTTTTTCCGGTGTTTATTGGCTATTGTGGCAAAGTGGTAATTAGTAGCAGGTGTATAGCAGGTGTGGTGTGGATGCAGTAATCCCAAGAACAAACAGACAACAAAGTATGGGTGAAATGGTTAACTTAACGATTATTAATCCAATGGTCTGATGACCAGCCAGCAAATAATAATGAACTGGCAATACATAACAATGTGTTTTCACAGTAATCAAAAGGGTTGCAGTCCCGTAAATAATAAGCACAGTACTAACACACACAATTAGACACACACAATCACACGTCCAAAGTGAGTGCTCTCAGTGTTTGTGGTGAAGTACAATATAATACGTGCTTGTGGCAGGATGGCTTGCAGTGGTGAGGTGTGGTGACGTCACGGACCAGGAAGTAACTGAGCCAAAACAATGAATGGGCGGGTGAAGCTGAACGCTATTGCGGTCAGCGTTTAAAAAATAATAATACAAAACAAAAGATTTAAACAAATAACAAAACACTACAAAACAAAAGGGCACGTTGGCCAAACAAATAACCGTGCTGGTTTTAACCCAGCACGATACTTAGCAGTTGTTTGTTTATTTATTCGCCTCGCTCTCTCCACTCCCCGTACTCTCCTCTGTACACTCTACCCCGCAGCACTGACAGCTGCAGGTTCTTATACTCTGGCCGAGGGGTTAAGTAGCTGTTATTATCTTATTACCCCTGTGTTGATCCGGTTTTGTGCTGGCCCTTGGCGACAGCTCCGGATTTGAGTTTAGCCGTCTAGTGCTATATAACAAAAATACAGACAGTTACTAAACAGACACGAAACAAACAAACAAAACACTCACGAATATTTTCCCGTACGCTTTCTCTGCGTCTCACACGGTCCTTCCAGTCTCTCAATAAAACCCAAGCGAAGGGACTGATTACGAGTCTCCATTCCCTTTTTATGCTGTCACGCATGACCCCTTGGTAAACTAATGCAGCTGCCTTAACAATCAAAGGCTGCTACATTGTTTACCTTCCGGGACAATACATTCTTGCAACAGAGACTCGCCTTCTTCCAGACTGGCCAACTCCCCAACCCGGGAAAGAACTGTCAGTCCAATCCGTCAAAAGAACTCTGTCCTCGCTGCTTAGCACCCTCACCGGGAGGGAGATTTACAACCAGAACTCATTATATTTCCGTCACAGCTATCCACCGATTTCATTTTTTTTTTGTATCGGGGGGTGTTTTATCGGGTTTTATCGGTTAAAACCAAAAATCAGAAGCCCTAATTATAGCTGATTAGTACTGGGTTAGTGTGGCAAACTGCCCCCCCCGTGTATATTGTATGTTACGTGTTGTGTGTAAATGTTGGTGTATAGGCATTGGTACACGGGATATAAGCGGGTCTGTGTTTCACTTGTATTTAAAAATGTAGATTTGTATTTAGGCACGAGGATGGCACAAATCACTTCACGTGCATTTAAAGTATTAGTATGTGAACACGGGAAAGTGCACTTTAATTTATTCACGTGCAGTTGTACCGAGATTCCAATTGAATGATTGATTAGCAATCGAGTCTCGGTACAACTGCATAAAAGCAGCATGTTTTCACTCACTCGGGGTTGTGTGTTCGGTGAGTGGAGAACGGGTGTGGAGAAGGAGAAGGAGAAAGTTAGAGAAAAGTATTACACTCACCGTGTTTGTTTGTCTGTTCGTGCACTGTCTGTTTACTGTTTCATCGTTTTGTTCGTCTGTTTATTTTGGCGTAAGTGCCGTGTCCTGTGTTTTTGTGTTCTGTTTAAACCTTTTATTTTGTTAATAAACGCTGAGTGCTACCATTTGCACTCAGCTTCTCATCACCACCGTCTGTCTGTGTGTTTCTCTCTCTGGTCTGAGTTCCTCCCTGCAGCCAGCCTGTCACACGTGGTGTCAGAAGAGGGATCTACAGCGCCTCCAGGACTCAGGCCAGAGCAGGAACCGCAATTTGTTGTTTAAAAAAAAGAAAAAAAAAAAAAAAAACAACAAACAAACAACAAAAAAAAAAGAAAAAAAAAATGGAAGGCTGGAACAGGAGAGATGGCTGCCAGGATCTGGAGGTCCTCCTCGGTGGTCTAGAGGACCAAGGCTGGTGCCTTGCCTGTGGGGAGTTCGAGCACCCGGTGGTGCGCTGCCCCTACCAAGAGGGAGAGGAGGAACTGGCCCAGGAGAGGAAGATGAGGAGGAGGCAGAGAAGGGGAAAGGGGAAGAGGAAGGCAGAGTGTCCACCACCCAAGTCTCCACCAGCAGAGGAAGAATGCCTGCTGGTTTTGCCTCCACAGCCCAAGTGGGAGGAGCCCGAACGTCATACGCCTGAGTGGGAGGAGCCCGAACGTCCTACGCCTGAGTGGGAGGAGCCCGAACGTCCTACGCCTGAGTGGGAGGAGCCCGAACGTCCTATGCCTGAGTGGGAGGAGCCCGAACGTCCTACGCCTGAGTGGGAGGAGCCCGAACGTCCTACGCCTGAATGGGAGGAGTCGGTGCGTCCTACGCCTGAATGGGAGGAGTCAATGCATCCACAGCCCAAGAGGGAGGAGTCGGTGTGTCCACAGCCCAAGAGGGAGGAGTCGGTGCATCCACGGCCCAAAAAGGGGAAGGTAGAGCGTCCACAGCCCCAGTCTCCACCAGCAGAGGGTGAATTCCTGCTGGTCCCGCCTTCGCCACCTCCATCGGCAGGAGCAGAGCAGCAGGAGCTGTCTCTGCCTCCACCACCTCCACCGCCAGGAGCAGAGCAGCAGGAGCTGCCTCTGCCTCCTCCACCAGCAGAGGGTGAATGCCTGCTGGGTCCCTGTCCACCAGCAGAGGATGAATGCCTGCTGGGTCCCTGTCTACCAGCAGAGGGTGAATGCCTGCTGGGTCCCTGTCCACCAGCAGAGGGTGAAGGCCTGCTGGTCTCCCCTTCCGAGGCAGAGCCGCACCAGTCCCCTGCAAGAGAGGGAGGGCCGCACCAGTCCCCTGAAACAAGGGTAGACTACACGCCGCTCCCACCTCCGCCGCCAGGAGACTACACGCCGCTCCCACCTCCACTGACTCCCTGCCTCGCTTTGCCCGAGGATGCTTGCCTCGCTTTGCCCAAGGATGCTTGCCTCGCTTTGCCCAAGGATGCCTGCCTCGCTTCGCCCAAGGATGCCTGCCTCGCTTCGCCCAAGGATGCCTGTTGCTCCGCATCGCCCGGGGTGGCCAGTTGCTCCGCATCGCCCGGGGGTTGCCAGCCGCTCCGCATCGCCTGGGGTTGCCAGCCACTCCGCATCGCCTGGGGTTGCCAGCCGCTCCGCATCACCTGGGGTTGCCAGTCGCTCCGCATCGCCTGGGGTTGCCAGCCGCTCCGCATTGCCTGGGGTTGCCAGCTGCTCCGCATCGCCTGGGGCTGCCTGTCGCTCCGCATCGCCTGAGGCTGCCTGTCGCTCCACACCGGGTACAGGGTACGAGGGAGAAGTGGAGCTCCCGCTGCCGCCTCTATGGCCAGGGGCTCCCCTCCCGAGTTCGCCTCCCGAGGGTCCGCTGCTGCTGCCGTCGCCTCCCGAGGGTCCGCTGCTGCTGCCGTCGCCTCCCGAGGGTCCGCTGCTGCTGCCGTCGCCTCCCAAGGGTCCACTGCTGCTGCCGTTACCTGGGGTCGCCAGGGATCCTGCTTCGCCTGTAGTCGTCGAGGGTCCTGCTTCGCCTGGGGTCGCTACACTGTGGCCAGAACCCCATGAAGGGGAGCTGCCGGCCATGAAGAAATGGGGGGAGGTCAGGAGACCAGCTCCCCTCGCAGCAGTTTCGCTGCCAGAGATCGTGTGGTCGGAGCCCCACGGAGGGGAAATGCCGGCCATGAAGAAGGGGGGGGAGGTCAGGAGACCAGCTTCCCCAGCCGCACTTTCGCGGCAGGATAGTGTGTGGTGGGAGCCCCGGAAGAGGGAGCTGATAGCCACGAAGAAGTGGGGAGTGGAGGACATTCCACCATGGCCACCCCCCAGAAACACCTTGCTTCTCCCTCTTCCGGGACTTTAAGACTGAGGGGGGAGGTGGCCATTGAGGCCATGTGTGCTTTGCATATTGTATGTTACGTGTTGTGTGTAAATGTTGGTGTATAGGCATTGGTACACGGGATATAAGCGGGTATGTGTTTCACAGGGAGAGGAGGAACTGGCCCAGGAGAGGAAGATGAGGAGGAGGCAGAGAAGGGGAAAGGGGAAGAGGAAGGCAGAGTGTCCACCACCCAAGTCTCCACCAGCAGAGGAAGAATGCCTGCTGGTTTTGCCTCCACAGCCCAAGTGGGAGGAGCCCAAATGTCCTACGCCTGAGTGGGAGGAGCCCGAACGTCATACGCCTCAGTGGGAGGAGCCCGAACGTCCTACGCCTGAGTGGGAGGAGCCCGAACGTCCTACGCCTGAATGGGAGGAGTCGGTGCGTCCTACGCCTGAATGGGAGGAGTCAATGCATCCACAGCCCAAGAGGGAGGAGTCGGTGTGTCCACAGCCCAAGAGGGAGGAGTCGGTGCATCCACGGCCCAAAAAGGGGAAGGTAGAGCGTCCACAGCCCCAGTCTCCACCAGCAGAGGGTGAATTCCTGCTGGTTCCACCTCCATTGCCATGGGAGGACTGCTTGCAGCTCCCACCTCCACCAGCAGAGGGTGAATTCCTGCTGGTCCCGCCTTCGCCACCTCCATCGGCAGGAGCAGAGCAGCAGGAGCTGTCTCTGCCTCCACCACCTCCACCGCCAGGAGCAGAGCAGCAGGAGCTGCCTCTGCCTCCTCCACCAGCAGAGGGTGAATGCCTGCTGGGTCCCTGTCCACCAGCAGAGGATGAATGCCTGCTGGGTCCCTGTCTACCAGCAGAGGGTGAATGCCTGCTGGGTCCCTGTCCACCAGCAGAGGGTGAAGGCCTGCTGGTCTCCCCTTCCGAGGCAGAGCCGCACCAGTCCCCTGCAAGAGAGGGAGGGCCGCACCAGTCCCCTGAAACAAGGGTAGACTACACGCCGCTCCCACCTCCACCGCCAGGAGACTACACGCCGCTCCCACCTCCACTGGCAGGAGCAGAGCAGCAGGAGCTGCCTCTGCCTCCGCCACCTCCACCGACAGGAGCAGAGCAGCAGGAGCTGCCTCTGCCTCCGCCACCTTCACCGGCAGGAGCAGAGCAGCAGGAGCTGCCTCTGCCTCCGCCACCTCCATCGGCAGGAGCAGAGCAGCAGGAGCTGCCTCTGCCTCCGCCAACCCCACCAGCAGAGGAGGAATGCCTGCTGGTATCACTTCCCCCACCAGCAGAGGATGAATGCCTGCTGGTAACACTTCCCAAACCAGCAGAGGATGAATGCCTGCTGGTATCACTTCCCCCACCAGCAGAGGATGAATGCCTGCTGGTAACACTTCCCCAACCAGCAGAGGATAAATGCCTGCTGGTATCACTTCCCCCACCGTCACGAGGAGAGGAGCAGGAGCTTCCTCTCCCTTCACCAGAAAAACCAGGACTAGATGCTGGCGGTCCTCAGCAGCTCTTGCATAGGCTGCTGAGGAAAGCATGGGGAAGAACCGCCCGGCCGCAGTGGCCGAGAAGAGGGCCAAAACCCACACCCCAGCTTGTCCTGACTCCCTGCCTCGCTTTGCCCGAGGATGCTTGCCTCGCTTTGCCCAAGGATGCTTGCCTCGCTTTGCCCAAGGATGCTTGCCTCGCTTTGCCCAAGGATGCTTGCCTCGCTTCGCCCAAGGATGCCTGCCTCGCTTCGCCCAAGGATGCCTGCCTCGCTTCGCCCAAGGATGCCTGTTGCTCCGCATCGCCCGGGGTGGCCAGTTGCTCCGCATCGCCCGGGGTTGCCAGCCGCTCCGCATCGCCCGGGGTTGCCAGCCGCTCCGCATCGCCCGGGGTTGCCAGCCGCTCCGCATCGCCTGGGGTTGCCAGCCGCTCCGCATCGCCTGGGGTTGCCAGCCGCTCCGCATTGCCTGGGGTTGCCAGCCGCTCCGCATCGCCTGGGGCTGCCTGACGCTCCGCATCGCCTGAGGCTGCCTGTCGCTCCACACCGGGTACAGGGTACGAGGGAGAAGTGGAGCTCCCGCTGCCGCCTCTATGGCCAGGGGCTCCCCTCCCGAGTTCGCCTCCCGAGGGTCCGCTGCTGCTGCCGTCGCCTCCCGAGGGTCCGCTGCTGCTGCCGTCGCCTCCCGAGGGTCCACTGCTGCTGCTGTTACCTGGGGTAGCCAGGGATCCTGCTTCGCCTGTAGTCGTCGAGGGTCCTGCTTAGCCTGGGGTCGCTACACTGTGGCCAGAACCCCATGAAGGGAGCTGCCGGCCATGAAGAAATGGGGGAGGTCAGGAGACCAGCTCCCCTCGCAGCAGTTTAAGCTGCCGGAGATCGTGTGGTTGGAGCCCCACGGAGGAAATGCCGCCATGAAGAAGGGGAGGTCAGGAGACCAGCTTCCCCAGCCGCACTTTCGCGGCAGGATAGTGTGTGGTGGGAGCCCCGGAAGAGGGAGCTGATAGCCACGAAGAAGTGGGGAGTGGAGGACATTCCACCATGGCCACCCCCCAGAAACACCTTGCTTCTCCCTCTTCCGGGACTTTAAGACTGAGGGGGGAGGTGGCCATTGAGGCCATGTGTGCTTTGCATATTGTATGTTACGTGTTGTGTGTAAATGTTGGTGTATAGGCATTGGTACACGGGATATAAGCGGGTCTGTGTTTCACTTGTATTTAAAAATGTAGATTTGTATTTAGGCACGAGGATGGCACAAATCACTTCACGTGCATTTAAAGTATTAGTATGTGAACACGGGAAAGTGCACTTTAATTTATTCACGTGCAGTTGTACCGAGATTCCAATTGAATGATTGACTAGCAATCGAGTCTCGGTACAACTGCATAAAAGCAGCATGTTTTCACTCACTCGGGGTTGTGTGTTCGGTGAGTGGAGAACGGGTGTGGAGAAGGAGAAGGAGAAAGTTAAAGAAAAGTATTACACTCACCGTGTTTGTTTGTCTGTTCGTGCACTGTCTGTCTGTTTACTGTTTCATCGTTTTGTTCGTCTATTTATTTTGGCGTAAGTGCCGTGTCCTGTGTTTTTGTGTTCTGTTTAAACCTTTTATTTTGTTAATAAACGCTGAGTGCTACCATTTGCACTCAGCTTCTCATCACCACCGTCTGTCTGTGTGTTTCTCTCTCTGGTCTGAGTTCCTCCCTGCAGCCAGCCTGTCACAGTTAGATATCTACTTTTATGCCTATTGCTGTATTTGAGTGCACAAAATTGGGCAGGAATTCCAATTATTCTTGCAGGAATGTGTACCAAAGAACAATATTTGACTTTAATTGTTAACAACTCTAGATGATACAGAATGTGCTGTTTTTTTGTCTTTAACGGTTGTACTGTCCGGTTCTGTAGCTATTACAACAACCAGCATGCTGTGGGATGGGTTAAGTTTCATATGCCTTTGTCCATCTTCATGATGGTTATAAGAATGTAAGTATTTCTTACTGGATCTCACAAAAATGACAGAATAACAGACTCACTGTAACATAGGGTAGCAGTGTGGAGTCGTGGTTAGGGCTTTGGACTCTTGACCGGAGGGTCGTGGGTTCAATCCCAGGTGGGGGGCACTGCTGCTGTACCCTTGAGCAAGGTACTTTACCCAGATTGCTCCAGTAAAAACCCAACTGTATAAATGGGTAATTGTATGTAAAAATAAGGTGATATCTTGTAACAATTGAGGACCCCCTGCTCCCTGCAACTGTGCCTCCAATACAAAGACAGAAAATTGTTACTTAGAAATTCGAGTTAGTGATTAATTATTATTATTATTATTATTATTATTATTATTATTATTATTATTATTATTATTATTATTATTATATTTAATCTAACTGCTCGGTGGAGAGGAAACCTCCCCCCTTTCTGTGGGAGGAAACCTGGTGGTCCTGGCGGAGAGATGGCCCCACTCCAGGCCTCCTAGCAATACTTTGCTGAGCAGAAATAATATCAGGGATTGAAGAGTGAATGTAAGATTCCACTGCAGAGGAAGACCAACGCCCCATTTTTTAAATTAGGACTGGTTGATTTTAAGTTAGCTGCTGATGTTGCCCCACCTGTATGGAATGATTAGGGGGGGAAGGCCAGCTTTAGAAATGAGGGATGGGTTAGAGGGGTTATGACAGGAAAGATAGTGGGATAAAGAGGAATAAGGGCAAAGAGGAGAGCTGAGTTTGCACAGCTGAACAAATTGCCCCTGTCATAGCTGATCTGTTTTAGAAATGCGAAGGGAAATGAGATAGTGAGAGTCAGGAATAAGAGAGAGGTCATAGGAATGAAGAGTCCCAGAGATGGAAAACTTGAGGGGGAGGGGACAGCAAACTCAGAACATCAGTGATAGAGAATATCTGAAGTGATAGGGAGACAGGAAGGAGAAGTAGGGGGGAAACTTTTTGCCATTCCCCTAAGCAGAAGGTGAACAGCAGTGATAGATGAGAGAGGACAGGAAATGCATGATAGGCGATAAAGGTATTGAATTCCAGCTAGATAAGTTTTGATAGTTCCCAGAGAGAGATGCAGCTTCTCTTTAGCATGAACAAGAAAATAAAGGGGAGGGGAGATGTGATGTTGCCTGCAGAAGGATGTGAAAGTGGACAAGCCGGTTGAATAGGAGGAGTGGGTAGATGCAGTGAGGGCATCGGCCATATGGTCTTGAGCTGAAGTCAGAAGATTGCAAATAGATTATTTGCTGGCTGGTCATCAGACCATTGGATTAATAATCATTAAATTAACCATTTCACTTTGTTGTCTGTTTGTTCTTGGGATTACTGCATCCGCACCACACCTGCTATACACCTGCTACTAATTACCAGTTCACTGAATGGAGGAATGGGTAGAGGGAAAGGTTGAGCTGAGGGAGCCAGACATCTGAATTGAGCGATCTTCAATAATACTGTGTCTCAGCTGAGGAGGGAGAGTGGCGATGAACTACTGAAGCAGAAGAGGATCCTGAATTAGATGTAGTCGCTACAGTGAAGATTGGGAGCTCGGGAACAGGTGTGGGCGTGGCTGAAGCTGCAGGAGACGAGCGCTGCTGCTGGTGCTATTGATGAGGAAGTAATGGCTGCTGGTTCCAAAGTGAATGAGTTGCTTGATATCGTTAAAAATCTGGTAATGCAAATTGGAGGAAGGATCAGATGAAATTGAAAACTGAAGGGTTGTAGTAGCTGGATTATGAGCGAGTGAAGCTTGCACTGCAGGGGCGGAGCGTGAACTGACAAGTTTTGATTTCTGTTGTGACTTTTGAGGGGAAAAACAGGCTCTGCCGATATGGAAAAGCATTATGAAACAAATAAAGCTGCCCGATCACTCCCTGCTTCAATGGGCAATCCTTTTTTAAAAAGAGCTTTCACGAGTTTGTCGATGGGCCAATCCTTGTAAAAAGTTGCGCTGGAGAATCCTGAGGTCTGATGCGTTTAGAGCGGTGAAGAGGAATTGCAGCAGGCACAGCTGGATAAGCGGTGGTTGAAGCAGCAAGATTGTCTTGATGGAAATCTTCGGCAGCATTATCAGATGGAGGAGAAGCAAGATGTGCAGATTTCTTTGTGAGTTTTTTCGGCTGATTATTTGTTGCGGGCAGACAGCCAGAAGGAGAGGAAAAATCTTCATCTGAATCAGATCAAAATGAAAGCTGCCTTGGGTGAGTAGTCATTTTTATAAGCTTGAAAAATGAGTTTTCTGTTTTATGTCTGAGTCTGCAAGTCTGCGTGGTAACCGCAAATTGAAAAGCAAGATGAGAATTAGGAAGCTGGCTACAGTTTAAATAGGGAGACTGACAGGTAATTAAAGCCCCCTGAAATACACCAAGGCTCTACTTAACAGCATGACTAAATGTCTTATGCTGCTGTGTGTATATGCGTGTGTGTGTTTATACAAATAATAGTATTTTTGTAGGATTTTATTTGTTAGTATAAAAGCAGGTACAGTAGATAATACTACAAATATCAAAGTTGAAACCTGTTCAGTAAACATGTTTTAAGTCATTAGGTATTAATTGAAACTAAATGAAACCTCTTAGTTTAACAACACGAAACAAAGCTTTCCATTGTTTTCTCACATCTACACAATTACTAAGTATCAATGAATGACACCTAATTTCAAATTTAGGAACTTAAAACATGTTAATCTTTACAAATATGAATGGTCATAAACATTTTTTTTGTTTAAATAAACACGAAGTAAACTAGAGTTGCGAGCAACTTTACGGCTTCCAAGCAGTTATCGTGAAATTTAAGCGCATTGGTTATTATAAATTAAGCGTTATCACAACTGTGCTAACTGGGTCAATTTTGGCCCACATATTGGAATTATTGGTTAGTAGGCTATTTAAATTGTATTTGAATGCACACAAAATTCAAAATAGTATGCAGTCATATAGACTTTGAAAATAATGCATATAAGAGGCTAACATTGTTCTAAATTCTAGATCACTCTTTGTTTGAGTTTGTGTGTGTGTGTGAGCGTGTGTGAGCGTGTGGTGCCCTATTCTTCATTTTGCAATATAAAATAAAGTCTACAGCATGTATTGGTTTTTGTATATTTTAATGCCACTATCATTTAATGTGCATTTTTTTTAAAGCAATAGAAAGTGATAATAGTGTAACGATTAGCTATCAGGGGTGCCTGGCAAATACACAATTCACCATATTTAATTGTGATCAAACCGCTACTAGGACATAACATGTGCATGATTTATGAGTAACACCAGTCGTGTCCTATGCCGAAGAATTATAAACAGGACAGAGGAGAGAAGAAGCTGGAACAGAACCCAGAGAGACAGTAGAAATGGAGCATTTATTGTGCTCTGCAGGTAATAGACCTTTTGGAGAGTTGGCTCAAATACAGAACAAATTATTTCATAATAAATCACATCCAAAGTTATATAATAGCACTCAATAGTTAACCATCTGGCCCAACAAACATTATATCCGGCTGAATCAAAAACATCATATTGCACACTTGATAAACTCATTATAGTTTGCACATAAATAGTGATTATTGCACATCAATAGTAGCCCAGTTATATTGCACATCTTAATCATGTATATTACACATAAGTTATTTATATTGCACACCTTGGTTAATCATGTATATTGTGATAAGTGAAAAATAAAGAACCTCCATACGTCTTTTAAATACACTGGCTGCTTCATTGCCACCTATTGAGGATTTGCAATTGTGGTTTTATCAGTTTAGTCTTAATTATAACTATGAATGTAGTTTTGAAATAAAATAATAATAACATAGACGCCGTATCAGTACAGTATACCCATTCACTTGAATTCCGTATGTAGATACTACTGAATCAGAGACAATTTATTTGTAAACACAGCCCTATAAATACAACTTAATATAATTAAAATAAAAGGTAGAACGTAACTGACACCTGTTATATGTTAACATTCTGCCGAAATTATACTCATGGTAGCTTTAATAAAATGAATTTGTTCATAAGTTTTACAAACTGCGTATAACTTTTATTTCGAGACTTTGAATTTTCCCATTGACTTGTCAACACATTGTGGCGGTAGGTTTATACTAGAAATACTTTAAAACATACAAATAACCAAAAAAATATCGTATTAAACATCATTTATATATTGATATGAGTCGTCTGTCAGCCTACCTAAGAGTAGATCTTGCAGCTGCCACAGCGCTTTAAAAAAAAAAAGAAAGAAAAAAATGTCCGCTTTTTATTCTCCATGAATAACTATGCGATCTTTACAGTTACAAAGATATTTCATAGAGCAAGCGATTCTGAACAGTTTTGTGTATACATTTCATTACCAAAAATAACTCATTTAATTCAAGATACGGCCCCAAAGTGCCCCCACGTGTCTTTTAAATGGGTTACACGCGCAGGTTTGTTGGAACAGATTCAGGATCTGTGACTGTGTTTGACCACAGTTCAGTCGTAAAAATAATTATATAACGATTTTTAAGCAAACTGTATTCATGTGACTTGTAAAGCTCATGTATTATGTATTTTTTTTTTGTTTGTTTTGATTGTCTTCTGGTTTAAAAAGCATAGTGAAGCTGCAACAGTAGTTTACTGTATGTGTCTTTATATACTGTATACTGTGTGTACGTGTGAATTAATATCCTTTCCACTGTAATTAAGTTGAATGAGTTAGTAAAACTGTTTTTGTTAAACACCAGCAAAAAATGGCAGTTTTAAGAAAGATTTTTTCTCTAGCTTGTTAACTGACCCATGTTAACAGCTGTCCCCAGTGGTGGGAATGTGTCATTTCAGGGTAAAATTTGGGCAAACTGGCATGTCACCCATATTGATTGGCTCATGGCGGTCATGTTTGTTGATGTAGGAACTTTTTCCTGACTAATTGTTTTAGAGGACAGTACAAAGATAACGTATAATCAAGATTCACATCAATCGGCCAAAGGGCTCATGAGCAGTTGTTGTTTAAGCGTTTCACGCAAAATCCAACATAGCTGCCACACCATGTGACCGATCCATTTTTCCTTAAGTAGAATCAATCGTGGACATGAGCTATGTACTATGTATAACATTTTTCACAGCTGTACTATTTACCGTTCATGAGAAGATTGAATATTGTCCAAACTTTTCATTAAATCCAAGATGGCTGCCACAACATGTGACCAAAGGCCGCCATATTGACCACAACACAACATCACATAGTTCTCAACATCCGTGTCAAATTTTGTGCGTTTTTGTGCAGCCGATAAGAAGTTATATGCAGTTTTATAGCCAGCTGCGTATGTTGATGATGTCATGCAGCGTGGACGCCATGATTTTTACAGTAGCAACTTCCCTTGAACAAGCATAACAGATGACCATACTGAGATGTTTCATTCCAATTTTTGTTTCAATCGGATAAGTGGTTTCAGAGAAGAAGATGTTTGAATTTTGATGATTTTATATTTTTATGGTAATTTTATGTCATTAATCAATGTGGTTGCCAAACCACAGAACCAATCAGCTTCATATTAACAACAGTTAATCATGGACTATCCCTCAACATGTATAGCAATTTTCAGAACTCTGCAGTAAGCGGTTTCCGATACATAGGCGTTTTAACAAATTCCGCAAAATCCAATATGGCTGCCGAACCATGTGACTTGCGCAAATTTGCTGAATATCACCGACTATCATCCATAGGCATCTACCAGTGTACCAAATTTCGTGAGTTTTTGAGCATGTTTTGGCAGAAAAAAAATAGAGTTGCAAGCAACTTTACGGCTTCCAAGCAGTTATTGTAAAATTTAAGCGCATTGGTTATTATAGATGAAGCTTTATCATCACAACTGGTTAATTTTGACACAAATATTGGAATTATTGGTTAGTAGCCAATTTAAATTTTATTTGGATGCACACAAAATTCTAAATAGTATGCAGTCATATACTTTGAAAATAATGCATGTAAGAGGCTAACATTGTTCTAAATTCGAAATCGCTCTGTTTGAGTTTGTGTGCCTGTGTGTGTGTGGTGACCTATTCTTAATTTTGCAATATAAAGTCTACAGCATGTATTGGTTCTTGTATATTTTAATGCCACTATCATTTAATTTGCATTTTTAAAGCAATAGAAAGTGATAGTGTAATGATTGGCAATCAGGGGTGCCTGGCAAATACACAATTCAACATATGTAATTGTCACCAAACCGCTACCAGGACATAACATGTGCACGATTTATGAGTAACACCACTCGAATCCTATGCCGAGGAATTATAAACAGAGGAGAGAAGAAGCTGGAACAGAACCCAGAGAGACAGTACTGGTTCTTGTATATTTTAATGCCACTATCATTTAATGTGCATTCGTAAAGCAATAGAAAGTGATAATAGTGTAACGATTGGCTATCTGGGGTGCCTGGCTTCGTTGCCACATATTCAAAATTTGCGATTGTTGTGTTATCAGTTTAGTCTTAATAATTATAACTATCACTGTAGGTATGAAATAAAAAAAAAACTGACGCCATATCAGTAAAACGAGTAGTGCATATTTTTTGGCTTCTGTTCAGCTACGACAGCGTTGTAAAAAAAATGTGATTACAGAACATTTGTGTACAGCCCGAGAAGACTGTAATTTTTTTTCAAATTCTTTGTGTGTATCAGTATTGGCTGCATGTCCGCGAGGTTATAAGTAAACAAACAGCATTACGGCTGAGAAGCTGGTAAGCTTGAATTATACTAAAATGTCCACTTTTTGGGGGGATTCTCCATGAATAACTATGCGATCTTTACAGTTACAACGCTATTTTATAGAGCAAGCGATTGTGAAGCGTTCTGACTATACATTTGATTACCAAAAATAAATATTTCAATGAAAGATACGTCCCCAAAGTCGCCCCCCCTTCTCACATGCATCTTTTAAATGCATTACAAACACGGTTTCGTTTCAGCTGATGTTAACAAAGCTGACGTTTTATGCATTTAATTGTTTTGATTGTGTTATTTTAAAAAGCATAGTGCAGGTATTTTTTTTTTTCGCGTGGATGCAGCTGCAACAGTTCTTAAAAAAATGTTTTCTTTGTTTACAGTATGTGTCTGTATACTGTACTATGTGTACGTCTAAATATAATCCTTTCCACTGTAATTACTGTTTAAGTTACATGTGTTAGTAAAACTGTACCAGCGAAAAATGGCTGCTGTAGGAATTTTTTTTCTTACCTTGCTGAGTTTTCCATGTAAACAGCTGCCCCTAGTGGTGGGAATGTGTCATTTCAGGGTGAAAAATTGACAAAACTGGCATGTCACCCATATTGATTGGCTCATGGCGGTGATGTTTTGTTGATGTAGGAACTTTTCCTGACTAATGTTTTTAGAGGACAGTACAAAGATAACGTATACCCAAGATTCACGTCAATCAGCCAAATGGCTCATGAGGAGTTGTTATTAGCTGCCACACCATGTGACCGATCCATTTTTCCTTAAGGCCCTGCATATCAACAAAGCACTCACTAGGCATCTCCAGCCCCACCCCACCCTTTCATTCACTATAGCTTTCACATATGCTAAGAAATAAATAATAATAATAATAATAATAATAGTCGTACATACCGATCAATCATATCCTGATCACTCGTTTTATCACCAAACGCCTCAATAATGTGATCCAAGTCATTATTTTATTACTATAACGTCTGAAAAAAGCTCTGCAAATGTCTGTGATATTCTCTGAGCGCTGATACAGTCACAGCCAGCTTGTTTCCTTATGGCCGCAGTTATCTGATGCCAAGGGCAAGTATGACTATTCATGAGATACGCCCTTTTTTTCGGCTTGTCTCGGCTCCTGTCGCTCCCACTCGGCCATTGAATGGTTTTCTTGGCTTTTTCCGTAGAAAAAACGACTAGAAACCCGTTTTTTGCGTCTTTTTGATGATGTCGGACAGGGTCCGACATTGGACCGGATAGGAATAATTGCAATGTCGGACCAAGTCCGACATTGGACCGCAAAGGGTTAAATTTTATTTTATTATTTTTGTTCTAATACTGTAATTCTGTTAGTGGTGTATAATTATAAACAGGATGGCTGCAGGGGTGACGTCAGACCAGAAACACAGCCTCAGTAAGTAGCGGAAGAAACTGAGGCGCTACGGCGCTCAGTATTTTATTAAATAATAATCAAACAAGAGTTGAACAAACCAAAAGACAAAAAACAAAAGGCGCGTTGGCCAAACAAATAAACAAATAACAAATAAGTTTCGTGCTGGTGTATAAACCAGCACGCTTAGCAATTGTTATATTTTCAGTTATTTTGCTTTCCCTCCTGTCTCTACTCTTGTTCTCTACTCCGAACAGTCTCCTCTAACAAAGCTGCAGGCTTTTATATTCTGGCCGAGGGGTTAGCTAGCTATTAATTATCAGTTTACCCTTCACCACAGACATAACACGGACATAAACAAACAAGATAGCTGCTTCCGCATTCCAGCTCACAAAGAAAATCGCAGACATATTGACGGTCACATGGAAAACAATTGTATTTTGATTATACAGAATGGTATTCTACTTTATTATTTTTATTTACCAATCATTATTTACCAATTAGATTAGTCTCTACTCTCTGCCTGAGTGAATGACTGACAGTCTATTGTTTTTCAAACAGTCTTTTCAAAGGCTGATACCTGCTTGCTCCTTTTTTGATCAGTCAATTACCATTGGGACTTGTGAAAAATAAATACCAGAGAGCGTGGAGTTTTACATCTCAACAAAATATGGAGTTGATGTTTTGGATCAGATGGCATGGAAGTATTCCGTGAAAGCTGGCTCCCGACGGTGGTCTGTTCAGGTGTTTTACATGTATTGGACCTAGCAGCCATCAACTCCTGGGTACTTTACAAATAATGCACTGAGAATTTTACAGTTAGCACAGGAACTTCGCAAGAAGTATTTGGAACAGAGGGAGCCAAGCGTGTACCCACAGCTGAAGCTGACAACCCCGCTGAGAGCCGCAAGAGACGCCAATGCCAGGTTGGCAAGTGCAATAGAAATAAAACTTCGACAGCTGTGCCCTGTGCTGAAAGGCGGCATGTGGAAAGTGCACTGCACGTGTGGGGAAGCGCATTATCTGTGTTGATTGTGAACAGCCTTAGACTCAAGGTAAAGGAATACCCTTTTGTCGAAAAAAAACAGAAAAAAAGAAAAATAAATTATACTTTTTTACTTGTTGTGCTGCTGCGCTTCTGTAAAATGTTTTCTTCTAAGTTTATTTATCTAGATTGTTCAGTTGCTTTTGCACATCTGATAATAAACTGATTTCTGTTGAAAAGTTAAAAATGTATTGCTATTGTTTCAGTTTCATAAATATGTACAGTATGTTGTAAACCGATGTCTGTTCAGATGTTTATTTATATTTTCTTATTTTGATTTGTAATATATATACAGTATATATATATATATATATATATATATATATATATATATATATATATTTAATATGCTTCGGTTGTTCAGTTGTTTATGTGACGTACTCAATAAAAAAAAATAATTACATCCGACTGTTTCTCCTTTCGTTATACTATTTACAGTGTTTTGAATACAGCCACTGGTGACGCGTAGGTGGGGCACGCCTGGTCACGTGCCCTCCCCAGATTTCTGCCAGGCAGTGGCTTAACCACTGCGTTACAGGAAAAAAAAAAGTGCTGAAAAGATTTTTTTTTTTGGTGACCTCAATACGCTTCAATCAGTACCACTTACAATTAGTATACACATGAACCACCACTCACAACTGACCAATGACATGCTTGCTGTCGGCCAACGCGCGCGTTTCAAATTTCTGTTTGTGTTTGGGATATTTACTGTCATTCGTGAGAGGTTCAACCTTGAACTCTTCTGATTGGACAATGCACACAGCTTTTACACTTTAAAGTCCAAACGGACGCGCGGACGTAACGTAACACTGAGTGAGAGACGGGAAGTCCAAATTAACTTCTCAGCTTTGTCACAATATTCCCAGCCGTTGAAAAAAGTCTCTCGACTGGTACTGAAGTAGCTGGCACG
The DNA here is from genome assembly GCA_030684275.1 of Acipenser oxyrinchus oxyrinchus. Lineage (NCBI taxonomy): Eukaryota > Metazoa > Chordata > Actinopteri > Acipenseriformes > Acipenseridae > Acipenser > Acipenser oxyrinchus. The sequence goes on along the minus strand of CM060248.1, from coordinate 39,777,187 downwards.
GTGAAGTATTTGCGTCCAATTTTTGCCAGTCATGGGTATTTGTGACCATTCACTGCCCACCACTTCAGTGGGTTACTTTCAACATCCAAATCGGGTTCACATAGGTACTGCTCAAGCTCACGTTCATTTACATTTTATGCCGGTGGAGCTTTGTTTTCTAGAAGAAAACACAGAGTTGAGCGGGGATCGTCACAGCCTTTCTTTGCAGGTGGGGTTGTTTCGCTGTCTGTTTGAGAGGTGGAGGCTTCATTATCGATGGCTGCAAGTGTGTGGCTGGGAAGATCACTGTGTGCAATTCATTCTTTATTGTCCCATATGCTAGCTCCTTCAAATCAGCATCTGTAAACTCCAGCGATTTGTAGCGTGGGTCCAGTACAGCCGAAAGCATCGATACTGACTGTGCATCAGTAATCTCAAACCTTGTTTGGATTTCCTCAGTAACGAGCCGTTTGAACGTTTTGATGGAAGGCAAATCTTCATTTGAAACAACAAGATGGTTGCTGATTAACCAATACATTAGTGGATGTATGAAAGATGCAAACACGTTTGAAGTGGTCTCGCCAGACAGAACAGTTGTAGCACAGTACAGCGGCTTTAATGTACTTGCTAGAGATTCAGCAATTTCCCCGCTCTCGTCTTTCATTTCAAGTGTGCAGGCATCTGTAAGCTTGGTGATTCTCCTATCACTTAAGACAGCACAAACTGCCCACCTTTGTTCCAAGAGACACTCCAACATGAAAAAGTCGGTGCTCCAGCATGTTTTAACATGCTGAACAAGCTGATGTTGAGGAAGATTCATTACGCGTTGCTGTTCTTCAAGCACGTTCCAAGCACAAGTGCTGTGCTTAAGTGACCCACAAGATGTCGTGCTTCTCCAAGCAGACGAGAGATGCGGTCAGTTTTCAGACCAGCCTGAACTGAAAGCTCATTTCACCAAGCCTCCGCATGTTTGAAGCATTATCATGAACAACAGCTACAACTTTGCTGTGAAGATTCCAAGATTCTGCTACGTTTTAAACACAATTGGCAAGTACGTCAGACGTGTGACATTCTTCTATTTCTGTTGTACACAAGACTGCAGTTTGTTTGTTTTTTGTTTATAAATTTAGTCGTCGCCAATTTTTTACCCCGGTTTTCTCCCCAATTTAGTATGCCCAATTATTATTATCTGTATCCTCGGCTCACCACTGCAACCCCCGCCGACTCGGGAAATGGCAGCTGGAGCACGCGTCCTCCGAAACTTGCTTCTGCCAAACCATCATTTTCCGCACTGCGGATCCACATCGATGCCGCCAGACCTATAGTGCCGGAGGACAACACAGATCTGGTGGCTCCACTGCAGAACCACAGGTGCCTTATCGGCCACAGGGGTCACTGATGCGCGGTGAGCCGTGGATTCCCCTGCCGACCTAAGCCCTCCCTACCCGGGCAGCGCTCGGCCAATTGTGCTCTGCACCCTAGGAACTCCCGGTCACGATCGGCTGTGACATAGCCTGGATTCAAACCTGCGATCTCCAGGCTATAGAGCACATCCTGCACTCTGCGCGGAGCGCCTTTACTGGATGCGCCACTCGGGAGCCCCAAGACTGCAGTTTTAAACTCCCTTTCATCAGTGATGTAGTGCGCGAGAAACTAAATGTAAGAATCTTGTGCTCTTGATGTCCAACAGTCTGTCGCCAAGCTTACGTGTGTACCTTTATCTATGGCTTCTTGCAAGTTAGTTGTCACAGTGTCATACTGACTGTGTATTCGATTTAGTACTAATGGCCATGATGGTACCTTTTAATCGGGATCAATAAAAGACAGCAACTGGCGAAATCCATCACCTTCTACTGAGCGAATGGGCAAGCAATCATGTGCAATCATTTCTGCAATTAGTTCTGATATCCTTTCAGCTTTTACCGGGTCACAAATCCACGGGCATGTAAATTGTGTAATCCGTGCCTGGCTTGCAGTGACTGATCCTTCATTGATGCTCTGTGGATGCCTCAGTCGAAGGTAGTTCAGCATTGTACCAGTGGAGCCTCCCGGCTAAGCTAAACTGCTTGAACAAACTGTACACCTGACAGTACTTTCGTCAATTTTTACAAAAAAATCCCAAACGGGAATTTTGTTTTTAGATTTAGACATGTCGTTCATACACGTGTTATTACAGTCTTTACTACCGCATTAGAGGAAATAGTTGATTAATGCACATCACTTTGATTGGCTGAGGACCAATCACATGAGAGAACACCACGATAGGATAGGAGAGGAGGGGGATTGGGGCTTGACGCAAATGTAAAAAGGCAAAACTACTGTAAGTTACAGATGTAGAAAAATACCTAATATAAGGAAACACATTCTTTTTTTGTCAAGTGGGGTTTAAAAATACAAATTTTTTTAAACAAAAATATTTTTTATCCACGTTTACCGTTTAAACTCTTACAGCCTTAATTTTGATTTATTATCATAATGTGAAATTGAAATCTGATGCGCATGTTAAAAGTTCAAGTCCTTTGCTTTGTATTTCCTTTATATCCTGGTTACGCCACTGCTGCCAGAGTTTATAATTTAAAAATAAAAATATATATTTTTATGTTTTTCGTAAGTGGGTAGAGATTATGTAAGTGTGCAGTTTATTTTATTATTATTATTATTATTATTTGTTTATTTAGCAGACGCCTTTATCCAAGGCGACTTACAGAGATTAGGGTGTGTGAACTATGCATCAGCTGCAGAGTCACTTACAATTACGTCTCACCCGAAAGACGGAGCACAAGGAGGTTAAGTGACTTGCTCAGGGTCACACAATGAGTCAGTGGTTGAGGTGGGATTTAAACCGGGGACCACCTGGTTACAAGCCCTTTTCTTTAACCACTGGACCACTTAACCCTTTGCGGTCCATTTATTCAGCACATCTCAGGCACATCAGGTCCAATTTATTTTCACACGCGCAGTTTATTTTTGACGTATTGTTTAAAAGTATTTTTTTTCACAGTAAAACAGGTTTAAAAGGCACTGCATCTCCAGCCCCACCCCACCCCTTGTTCGCTGAATTTTTCACATACCTCTTCATAGTAGTGCATACTGATAAATCATCTCCTGATCACTTGTTTTATCAGCAAACTCCTCAATAATGCGATCCAAGTATAACATCTCAAAAAAGCTCTGCAAATGTCTGTGATATTCTTTGAGCACTGGATGCAGAAGCAGCTATCTTGTTTGTTTATGTCTGTGATATCTCTGTGATGCTGGGGCTATCTGTATTTCTCAGATACGCCCCTTTTTTCGGATTCTCTCGGCTCCTATCGGTCTCACTCGGCCATTGAATGGTTTTCTCGGCTTTTTCCGGAGAAAAAATGACTAGAGGACCTGTTTTTTACGTCTTTTTGATGATGTCAGACAGGGTCCGACATTTGACCGGAAAGGGAAAATAATAATGTAAGACCAGGTCCGACATAGGACTGCAAAGGGTTAATAACAACCAAAGAGTGTCTAAGACCCTTCACCTTTTTATTTGTTCTCCTGTGAGACTTTCACTTTTTCAGTCAGCAAAAATATGTGCGAAAATATGTTATTAACAGCACGCGAGTGTGACGATCCTTCCATTTCAAACGCTCAGGTTAGTGCAGGTGCAGCTGTCAATAAGAGAGACCCTTGCCTGTAAAGTGTTGTTTGCAGCTCTCTTGATTGTGACAATCTCATCGGGTTTGAGCACAGTTTCGCTTCATTAGTTCGTTTTTTGTTTTTGTTTTTTTTTGTTGGGGGGGGGTCTGTGCCCCACCAGTTTTTCAAGCCACGAGTCGCCACTGAATACAGCCGTCAGAAAGACTGCTGCGGGGCTTCTAGGTATGAGTATATCTCTGTCTTCTAGTGTTAAGAAACGATGTCGGCTCAAAACAAACTTAAATGGGCATTATGTCATAAAAAATAAAAAACAGAAATGAAAAGCCCGACTTGTATTAGAGCTTTGTTATAAAATACAGCACAGGACTGGACTGCACAGTATATATTATACACAGTATAAGTGAAGTTTGCATGTGTGTTGCATAGAAAACTGCATATTGTTGCATTGTTTTGTCACTCAGGACATTTTTACAGTATAAATAAGTGTAAAAAAACAAGTTTTAAACAACGCCAGGGTTTGCCCCTGCCCACTTCCGGTTTGATGAATACATACCCAAATTCATAAACGAATACAAATATGAATACTATTAGCATGGGCACGAATACAAATGCATATACAGATACAGATAATTGCTCTATGTACCACCCCTAACTTGTAATGTAATTTGTATGTTTACCTAAAATGTAATACAGAACTGTCCGGTAGGTGCATCCATATTCCCTTGGGTGGGCATTTTGTTTTCTATTGCGATTTAATGTATTCATTTGTTTCTTTTGGGTAAATATTTGAACATATTTTTATGTTTAGTAAAACAACAAAAAAATGCTTTGGAAAGTGTATATCATTCCTGCGGTTCATTAGCAAGTGGATCATTTCTCCTCTGATCAAAACAATAATCTTTACTTGTTTTGATGACAAGCGAAATGCTGGAGGGTAGTGAAGTGAGTCACAGCTAAGGGGAAGGTAACCTCTGAACAAATTGTCATTTTGTTGTGCCTCCAAAAAACCTGACAATCCCTGGAATCCACACAACCATATTGAATGGACAATGAAGTTCCTGTGATGTTTTGTTTCTGTGTGCTGCTGTCAACTGACTGTAAAATAACTATCAGGGAATGAAATTCAATCCCTCCCCTATCCAATGGTTTCCAGCCTGTAAGGCAAAGTATTGTGGCCCAGTAAGTCAGTAAATTGAAGTGCGTTTATCGTGTTTACACGCTCACAGTCCTTAGCATGACAGATTTCAATATATTTGTTTTTAATTACATATTGTCTTGCAGTATGTTTATAATGCTGTAGCCCATTGGTTCTCAAACTTTCTGGACCGCGCCCCCACACATGTACATATACCGGTGTCACAGGAAATTGGTAGACTGGGAAAAAAGTACGTATCGCCTATGCTGCGCGTGTGCGAATTTCAGAATATAAAGGCAGGGTTTGTTGGAAATTCAATTTAGATTACAGGACCAAAACACCATTAGTTATTTTACAGATACAAAAACAAAGGTATAGACTGAGGGCATGCCGAAAACTAATATTATATCTGTCTCTGTACAGATACCGGCCTTTTTCCGAATAACGAATAAAGACAGATAATTTCAGATTTGTATCTGTCTGTATTTGCCCTCTCACTAACACTTTCTTATAGATTGCAGTTGGTCTGCTGTAATGTCTGTTAAGTCTAAAGGGAGATTAATTCAGTCAGTCACAGCTCTGGGGGTTGAAACAATAGTGCTAATATAACCATCAACCATTTTGCAAAACAACACATGCATAAAATAAATGCGTAGGTAGCTTTCTCAAAATTTAAACAAACTAAACATTACAGTAAAAAAATGGTGTGTGAATGTTCGCTAACAGTTACTTTAATAAACTTCATTCCTGACTACTGTGAAAGCACCTTGATGGATATGTCATTACATTTGCAAACAAAGGTGCTTTCTTAGCTTTACACAAACTTGGTAATTACGCAGCTTCACCAAGCACGGCTCACCCTCCTTTCCAGGGTCCAAGCTTTAGTAATTTTAATAACATAAAAACTGACAGAGCAATTTATTGAACAAATCAACACTTTCAAACTACTGTAGAATGCTTACCCTGAAAAAAAACACATTTTTATTAGATTTTTAATGTGGTGGGTGCGAATGCAAATAGACCTGTGCAGGGATGAGGGCTTCAAGTGCAGGAGGAGCGGAGAGGTCGAGTGGGGGTGTAGGGAGAGATGAGGGTCTGGAGGTAGCTGGGTGCAGTCTGGTCAAGGCATCTGTAGGCGAGTGCAAGAGTCTTGAACTGGATGCGAGCGGTGATCGGGAGCCAGTGGAGTGAGCGGAGCAGTGGAGTTGCGTGGGAGAAGCAAGGCAGAGAGAACACCAGGTGAGCAGCGGAGTTCTGGATGAGCTGGAGCGGACGGGTGGCGGACGCAGGGAGGCCAGCCAGGAGGGAGTTGCAGTAGTCTAGGCGGGAGAGTACCAGGGCTTGGACGAGGAGCTGGGTGTTGTAGTTGGTGAGGAAGGGTCGGATTCTTCATATGTTGCTCAGGAAGAATTGGCAAGTGCGTTCCAGGGTGGAGATTTGCTGGGAATAAGAGAGGCAGGGGTCCAGGGTGACTCCGAGATTCTTAGCTGTGGAGGAGGGCGAGAGTGTGGTAGATTCCAGAGGAACGGAGATAGAGAGATCAGAGGAGGAGGAGGAGGGAAAGAAAAGGAGGTCAGATTTAGAGAGGTTGAGTTTGAGGTGATGCAAGTGCATCCAGGAGGAGATAGCAGACAGACAGGTAGAGATACAGGAGGGGATGGTGGAGTCAGAGGTGGGGAAGGAAAGGAAAATCTGAGCATCATCAGCATAGAAATGGTATGAGAAATCATAGGATGCGATGAGGGGGCCCAGGGAACGGGTGTAGAGAGAGAACAGGAGAGGACCCAAGACTGACCCTTGGGGGACTCCTGTTGAGAGAGGGCGAGGTGTGGAGGTTGCTCCACGCCAGGTTACCTGGTAAGTGCGGTTGGAGAGGTATTAAGAGAACCAGGCCAAAGCAGTGCCAAAGATTCCCAGGTCAGCGAGAGAGGATAGTAGAATAGAGTGATCGACAGTGTCAAAGGCAGCAGAGAGGTCGAAGAGAATTAGGACAGAGGAGAGAGAGGCAGCTCGGGCAGACTTTAGTGAGTTAGTGACAGACAGGAGGGCAGTTTCAGTGGAGTGAGCAGAGCGGAAGCAAGATTGGAGGGGGTCGAGCAGAGAGTGGTTGGACAGGAAAGCAGAGAGCTGGCGGTGTACAGTCCGCTCGAGGGTTTTGGAGAGGAAGGGTAGGAGGATGGTAGCTCTGGAGGGAGGACGGTAGCTCTGGAGGGAGGTGGGGTCGAGGGTAGGTTTTTGAGGAGGGGAGTGATAGAGGCTTGTTTGAAGGCAGAGGGAAAGAGACCAGAAAGGAGAGAGGTGTTGAGAAGGAAGGAGATGAAGGGAAGTAGAGCAGGAGCAGCAGCTTGAAAGAGCTGAGTGTGGAGGGGGTCCAGGGCACATGTGGTGGGTTTGTGACCCTGGAGCAGGGAGGTCAGAGTCTGAGAGGGGAGAGAAGGTAGAGAAGGAGGGTGAGTTAGTAGGGGATGCAGTGGGTGTAGGGGTCGGAGCGGGAGAGGTGTTAAAGAGTTTGCAGATATCTGAGATTTTAGAAGAGAAGAAAGAGACAAAGTCATCAGAGGAGATGGGGGAGGAGGGGGGGTTAAGGAGGGAGGAGAAGGTAGAGAATAGTTTACGTGGGTTGTTAGTGAAGGCTTGGATTATAGATTGGAAATAAGAACATTTAGCAGAGGAGAGAGTAGAGGAGAAGGAGGAGAGTAGAAAGCAGTAGAGGTCTAGGGCAGCAGGGAGTTTGGTTCTCTTCCATTTCTTTTCAGCAGATCGCAGTGTGGTTCTTGCTGAGCGGAGCGCAGAGGAGAGCCAGGGTTGGGAAGGGGAGGGGCGAGCAGGTCGGGAGGTGAGGGGATAAGAGGGAGTTGAGGGAGGAGGTGAGGGAGGAGAAGAGGGTGGAGGTAGCAGAGTCTACAGAGAGTTGGGAGAAGGAGTCGCTAGGAGGGAGGTGAGAGAGAGAGGTGGAGGCAAGGACAGCGGGAGAGAGAGCGGAGGTTACGGCGAGAGGTGACAGTGGGGGTAGGAGGAGCAGGGAGAGAGAGGAGAGACAGAGAAAAAGAGATGAAATAATGATCAGAGAGGTCCAGGGGGGTGACAGAGAGGGTGGAGGGGCAGCAGGCCCTGGAGAAGGTGAGGTCCCGTTGACGGCCGGCTTTGTGGGTAGGGGGGGATGGAGAGAGACATACATATAAAATGCAAATACACTATAAAGTTGAGATAAACACACCTGTTGCTGATAAAACCACTACCATGTAGCTGAGTCAATAACTCCTTAGATTTTGGTCCCCATAGCATCAAATCCTGCTGTTGAAAAGTATTTTAATACAAAGGTACTGCTTTTATTAAAACTCAAAGTTCCCTTTCAATTCAAAGACGACCACCAACCAATATGTTTGGGATATGCCTGCCACAGGTCAGTTATTCAAGGGAACAAACATAAGAACATAAGAACAGGTATACATAAGAACATAAGAACATAAGAACGTTTACAAACGAGAGAAGGCCATTGGGCCCATTTTGCTCGTTTGGTTGTTTGTAGCTTATTGATCCCAGAATCTCATCAAGCAGCTTCTTGAAGGATCCCAGGGTGTCAGCTTCAACAACATTACTGGGGAGTTGGTTCCAGACCCTCACAATTCTCTGTGTAATAAAGTGCCTCCTATTTTCTGTTCTGAATGCCCCTTTATCTAATCTCCATTTGTGACCCCTGGTCCTTGTTTCTTTTTTTCAGGTCGAAAAAGTCCCCAGGGTTGACATTGTCAATACCTTTTAGGATTTTGAATGCTTGAATCAGATCACCGCGTAGTCTTCTTTGTTCAAGACTGAATAGATTCAATTATTTTAGCCTGTCTGCATACAACATGCCTTTTAAACCAGGGATAATTCTGGTCGCTCTTCTTTGCACTCTTTCTATAGCAGCAGTATCCTTTTTGTAACGAGGTGACCAGAACTGAACACAATATTCTAGGTGAGGTCTTACTAATGCATTGTAAAGTTTTAACATTACTTCCCTTGATTTAAATTCAACACTTTTCACAATATATCCGAGCATCTTGTTGGCCTTTTTTTATAGCTTCCCCACATTGTCTAGATGAAGACATTTCTGAGTAAAAATAAACTCCTAGGTCTTTTTCATAATTCCCTTCTTCAATTTCAGTATCTCCCATATGATATTTATAATGCACATTTTTTTGCCTGCGTGCAGTACCTTACACTTTACTCTATTAAATGTCATTTGCCATGTGTCTGCCCAGTTCTGAATGCTGTCTAGAACATTTTGAATGACCTTTGCTGTTGCAACAGTGTTTGCCACTCCTCCTATTTTTGTGTCGTCTGCAAATTTAACAAGTTTGCTTACTATACCAGAATCTAAATCACTAATGTATATTAGAAATAGCAGAGGACCTAATACTGGTTACCACTGGTTACCTCGCTCCATTTTGAGGTTTCTGTTCTAATCAGTACTTTCTGTTTTCTACATGTAAACGACTCCCTAATCCATGTGCATGCATTTCCTTGAATCCCTACTACATTCAGTTTGAGAATTAATCTTTTACGCAGGACTTTGGCATTGTCGATGTTGCATCCTCAAAAAAATCAAGCAGGTTAGTTAGACACGATCACCCTTTTTTTATAATAGAAGTCAGGCTTATTGGTATGTAGTTACCTGGTTGGGTTTTGTCTCCCTTTTTGTGGATCGATATTGCGTTTGCAATTCTGCAGTCTGTCGGTACAAACCCTGTGTCAAGAGACTGTTGCATGATCTTGGTTAGCGGTTTATAAATAACTTCTTTCATTTCTTTGAGTACTATTGGGAGGATCTCATCCAGCCCAGGGGATTTGTTTATTTTAAGAGCTCCTAGTCCCTTTAACACTTCTGCCTCTGTTATGCTAAAGTTATTTAAAACTGGATAGATCAGGTCGACATGTAAAAGTAATCATTTAATTTATTTGCTATTTTTTTTTCTTCGTCTATGATTTTGCCATTTGTATCTCTTAGACATTTAACCTCCTCTTTGAATGCTCTCTTGCTGTTATAATATTGGAAAAACATTTTAGAATTGGTTTTAGCCCCCTTAGCAATGTTCATTTCTATCTCTCTCTTCACCTCTAACTTCCTTTTTGACTTGCGTTTGCAGTTCCAAGTACTCTTTCTGTGTACTTTGTTTTTGGTCCCTTTTAAACGCTCTATAAAGTGCCTTTTTTCACTGAATATTTTTTTTTAATTGATCTATTAAACCATTTTGTTTTAGATTTTTTAGATTTGTCTACTTTTAGGATGTCATTGTTTTGCGCCTCTAGTACTACATTTTTAAAAAACAGCCATCCTTTTTTTGTGGATGTTTCCTTTATTTTACTCCAATCCACTTCTGTTAGTCTCTGTTTCATATCTTCATAGTTTGCTTTTCTAAAATTGTAAACCTTAGCTTTAGTCATTACTTTTGGGGTTTTAAAAATCACTTCAAATGAGACCATGTTGTGGTCTGAGTTTACCAATGGCTCTCTGACCTCTGTTTTAGTTATTCTGTCTTCATTATTTGAAAAGACTAAATCCAGGCATGCCTCCCCTCTAGTCGGTGCCTTGGCAAATTGCGTTACGAAGCAGTCATTTGTCATTTCCACCATTTCAATTTCATCCGTCATGCTCCCCACCGGGTTTTCCCATTTTATATGGGGGAAGTTGAAATCCCCCATTAGTATGACTTATCCTTTTCTACACGCATTTTGAATGTCATTGTATAACAGATTATTTTGCTCAGTGTCTGAATTTGGCGGTCTATAACATGCTTCTATTATTATGCCCTTTGAATTTGTGTCCATTATTCTGACCCATATTGATTCTGCGTTGTTTTCTTCATCCAGATTTAACACCTGGGCTTCAAGACTATTTCTTATGTATAGCGCTACCCCTCCGCCTCTTCTGTCCTGCCTGTCTTTCCTACAATGTATACCCACTAATATTATATTCGTCTCCATCACTCTCAGACAACCAAGTTTCTGTAACATCTATCGCATCGTAGTTACTTGTTAGTGCAGTAGCTTCAAGTTCTAACATTTTGTTTCTGAGACTTCTAGCATTTAGATAAATACATTTAATGGATGTCTTACCTGAGTTGTTGCCTGTGTTTTGATGTGGTCTCCCTTCTGTTTTTTTTGTTTTCTCCTCCTATCCAGTTGCTGTGATTGAGTCTGTGTGAAAGAGCTCTCACTCAAGATTTTCTGGAGTTCCCCTGCAATATTTATATTGCTGGAAGTCGGCTTGCCACTTCACCGGAATCAGAAACTCGGCATCTGAGAATTGAGCTATAAACGCTGCGCAACGGTGCTTCGTTAAATATTTTTTTCTTTTCAACAGCCTGCATTGCTTTCTGATTTGTAGTCTGCTTTCTAACTCCACAGCATCTGCTTTTGTGTGTTTTTTCTTCTGCTATTGTAGCTAAAAAAAAAAAAAGAGACACATGATGTCATACCCCGGGACCCAGCTGTGCCGTGTCTTGCTGTTGAGTCAATTCTACCAGATTGTATCAGCCCGCACACTCAGTGCACTTGGCATGATAAAAAAAAAATAATAAAAACATTTTTCACAGTCCACCCTTTCTACCATAGCTTTACATTCTATTTACTCTACCGCAGCTCTTCAGCCTGTGCTCCACCCTGGTGTACCTCAGAATTCTCGTACATACTCATTCTATTTATACTGTATATATGCTCTGAGCACACTCTTAAACTCGTTCAAGGAGGACAGAGATGTTTTAAACTCCTGTAGTGGTTTTGTTCGTGCACTGGTAGTAGTGCTCTTTTTGGTTTATTAAATGCTTTAAAAATTGGATTGGTTGGTTGCCAGACCACAGTAAATCCCAAGTAAAAAGCAGTCTGGACGATCCAGTGCCTTTACAGGTTTAACAGCATTAGAACTTCAATACAGTAATACGAATATGATTATTATATATTTAGCCTTCAGGCTATGCATGCATAAAGCTAAAAACACCCACTGCTAAATTCTAGAACATTCAATATATACCACGCTTAAGACTAAAACATAATTTCTATACCTTATAGCAATGCATCAATATAAAAGAGATATTACATTAAAATATATGCTTACCTTCCAGTATATGGACGTGTAGTGTAGGATATATTGAAAAATGAGAACTGTCTTCAAAAGGCAGAGACTTGTGAATATGACCAAACAGCAGTCAGTTTTTCAGAATTCTTCAGAGCATGGACCACACAACTTGTATTTAGCAAGTCACGCGATACTTGACTGGGGTTTTACCTTGGTTTTTATAGGATTTTCCCTCCATTGAATACATCAGGAGTCCCAATTAAATCTGATCATCAATCTGCCTTGACAGTTCCTATCTTTGAGTTAATTATATTTTCTAGAAGGATCCGGTCAACTCTGTGTTCAAAATTAACTGAATTCACTATCTTCCACCCCTCCTTTCCCTAAAAATTAGGTGAACTGGAGTTCACAGGGTCCTTGCTACCAAATACAATACAAGTATATGTGTATATATGACAGATGTTTTTAATATGTAACACCAGATCTATTTAATAATATTAACCTGGATCAAAAAAAATTGTGTCCCTCTGTGGCAAAGTGCCCCCCCCTGTGTGTATTTTGTGTTACGTGTTGTGTGTTCGGTGAGTGGAGAACGGGTGTGGAGAAGGAGAGTAAAATAAACTAAAATAATTGATAGTTGTCTAAACTCACCGTGTTTCGTTTGTCTGTCCGTCCACTGTTTTGTTTACTGTTTAATCCGTTTTTGTTTGTCTATTTATTTTGGCGAAAGTGCCGTGTCCTGTGTTTTTGTGTTTAAACCTTTTATTTTCTGTCCTGTTAATTATTAAATGCTGAGCGCGATCACGCTCCAGCTTCACCAAAACCCCAAGTCTCTGTCTGTTCTGTGTTGCTCCCAGTCTCTGGTCTGACGTCATCACCCACTCCGCCGTCTTTGTGACACGTGGGGTCAGAACCGGGATCACAGCGCCTCAAGACTCAGGCCAGGAGGAGTACTGTTTGTTTAAAATAAATAAAATAAAAAATATATATATAAAAAAGATGGGAAAGAACGGCAGAAGGCAGCAGCCACAACACCAGCCGGAGGAACAGCAGCCGGGTGTTACTGCTGCGCTGAGCCTGGGCATTCCAGCACCAACTGCCCCTGGTACCCCCTCGGACAGCTACCCCAACTATGCCCCATCTGCGGAGGTGAGCACTATGTGGCCCGCTGCCCTGTCCATCAGGAGAGGGAGGAGCAGGGTTGCCTCAGTCTACACCACCAGCAGGGGAGGTAGACTGCTGCTCCCGCCGCCCAACAACAACTGCAACAGCGGCCAGAGGAGCCAGAGAACCTGTTCCCCTGGTGCACCTGGTGCGGGAGGTGGATCACCGCTGGAGGGACTGTTCGAGGTGCCACCGAGCTGGTGTGGGCGATGTGAGGAAGGGGGACACGACTGGTCGGGATGCCCCTATGCCAGCTCGCCAGTGCCCAGACTGGGGAGCACGAGCCCAATACCGGGAGAGGAGCCATTGCTGGGTTCGCCTTCCGAGCTAGAGGGAGCGCCGCACCAATCCCCTGCAATAGGGGTGGAACCGCCCAGGAGAGGAAGGTAGGGAGGAGGAGTAGGAAGAGGAGGAAAGGAAAGCTGCAACAGCAACAACAGCAACCGCAGCAACAGCAGGAGGAGGTCGGGATGATGGCTGGGAGGTTTTTAAAGAACCTCGCGGCAGAGGTATGCCCTGGCTGTGGGGCTTATGGGCACACGTTAGCCATATGCCCCACGCAGTATGAAGAGGAGGAACTAGCGCCCAGGCGGGGGACCGCGAGCGCCCAGCCCCAGACGGGGACCGCGGGAATCCAAAGCCTGAGCGGCAGCTGTTCCCACCTTCACCAGCAGAGCAAGAATGCCTGCTGCCTCCACCATCACCACCAGCAGAGGAAGAATGCCTGCTGGTAACACTTCCCCCACCAGCAGAGGATGAATGTCTGCTGGTATCACTTCCCCCACCATCACAAGGAGAAGAGCAGCAGGAGCTGCCTCTGCCTCCTCCACCAGCAGAGGGTGAATGCCTGCTGGGTCCCTGTCCCCCAGCAGAGGGTGAATGCCTGCTGGGTCCCTGTCCCCCAGCAGAGGGTGAATGCCTGCTGGGTCCCTGTCCCCCAGCAGAGGGTGAATGCCTGCTGGGTCCCTGTCCACCAGCAGAGGGTGAATGCCTGCTGGGTCCCTGTCCATCAGCAGAGGGTGAATGCCTGCTGGGTCCCTGTCCACCAGCAGAGGGTGAATGCCTGCTGGTCTCCCCTTCCGAGGCGGAGCCGCACCAGTCCCCTGCAAGAGGGGGAGGGCCGCACCAGTCCCCTGAAACAAGGGTAGACTACACGCTGCTCCCACCTCCGCCGCCAGGAGACTACACGCGCCCCACCTCCACTGGCAGGAGCAGAGCAGCAGGAGCTGCCTCTGCCTCCGCCACCTTCACTGGCAGGAGCAGAGCAGCAGGAGCTTCCTCTGCCTCCGCCACCTCCATCGGCAGGAGCAGAGCAGCAGGAGCTGCCTCTGCCTCCGCCAACCCCACCAGCAGAGGAGGAATGTCTGCTGGTATCACTTCCCCACCAGCAGAGGATGAATGCCTGCTGGTATCACTTCCCCACCAGCAGAGGATGAATGCCTGCTGGTATCACTTCCCCACCAGCAGAGGATGAATGCCTGCTGGTATCACTTCCCCACCGTCACGAGGAGAGGAGCAGGAGCTGCCTCTCCCGTCACCAGAAGGACCAGGACTAGATGCTGGCGGTCCTCAGCAGCCCTTGCATAGGCTGCTGAGGAAAGCATGGGAAGAACCGCCCGGCCGCAGTGGCCGAGAAGAGGGCCAAAACCCGCACCCCAGCTTGTCCTGACTGCCTGCCTCGCTGCGCCCAAGGATGCCTGCCTCGCCGCCCAAGGATGCCTGCCTCGCCGCCCAAGGATGCCTGCCTCGCCGCCCAAGGATGCCTGCCTCGCCGCCCAAGGATGCCTGCCTCGCCGCCCAAGGATGCCTGCCTCGCCGCCCAAGGATGCCTGCCTTGCTTCGCCCAAGGATGCTTGCCTCGCCGCCCAAGGATGCTTGCCTCGCCGCCCAAGGATGCTTGCCTCGCCGCCCAAGGATGCTTGCCTCGCTTTGCCCAAGGATGCTTGCCTCGCATCGCCTGGGGTTGCCAGCCACTCCGCATCGCCTGGGGTTGCCAGCCGCTCCGCATCGCCTGGGGTTGCCAGCCGCTCCGCATCGCCTGGGGTTGCCAGCCGCTCCGCATCGCCTGGGGTTGCCAGCCGCTCCGCGATCGCCTGGGGCTGCCTGTCGCTCCGCATCGCCTGGGGCTGCCTTTGCTCCACACAGGGTGCAGGGTGCGAGGGAGAAGTGGAGCTCCGCTGCCGCCTCTATGGCCAGGGGCTCCCTCCCGAGTTCGCCTCCCGAGGGTCCGCTGCTGCTGCCGTCGCCTCCCGAGGGTCCGCTGCTGCTGCCGCCGCCTCCCGAGGGTCCGCTGCTGCTGCCGCCGCCTCCCGAGGGTCCGCTGCTGCTGCCGTCGCCTCCCGAGGGTCCGCTGCTGCTGCCGCCACCTGGGGTCGCCAGGGATCCTGCTTCGCCTGGGGTCGCCGGGGCCTCTGCTTTGCCTCGGTCGCTACACTGTGGCCGGAGCTCCATGAAGGGAGCTGCCGGCCATGAAGAAAGGGGGAGGTCAGGAGACCAGCTCCCCAACCGCATTTCCGTGGCAGGAAACACGGTGGCCGGAGCCCCACGGAGGGGAGCTGGCGGCCACAAAGAAGGTGGGGAGGTCAGGAGACCAGCTCCCCTGCAGCAGTTTCGCTGCCGGAGATTGTGTGGCCGGAGCCCCACGGAGGGGAACTGCCGGCCATGAAGAAGGGGGGAGGTCAGGAGACCAGCTTCCCCGCAGCAGTTTCGCTGCCGGAGATTGTGTGGTCGGAGCCCCACGGAGGGGAACTGCCGGCCATGAAGAAGGGGAGGTCAGGAGACCAGCTCCCCAGCTGCACTTTCGGCAGGAGATAGTGTGGCTGAAGCCCCGAAGAGGAGCTGCCGGCCACGAAGAATTGGGGTGCCGGACATTCCACCATGGCCACCCCCAGAAACAACTTGCTTCCTCCTCTTCCGGGACTTTGGGACTGAGGGGGGAGGTGGCCATTGAGGCCATGTGTGCTTTGCACAAGGGGGGGTATATGTGGCAAAGTGCCCCCCCCTGTGTGTATTTTGTGTTACGTGTTGTGTGTTCGGTGAGTGGAGAACGGGTGTGGAGAAGGAGAGTAAAATAAACTAAAATAATTGATAGTTGTCTAAACTCACCGTGTTTCGTTTGTCTGTCCGTCCACTGTTTTGTTTACTGTTTAATCCGTTTTTGTTTGTCTATTTATTTTGGCGAAAGTGCCGTGTCCTGTGTTTTTGTGTTTAAACCTTTTATTTTCTGTCCTGTTAATTATTAAATGCTGAGCGCGATCACGCGCTCAGCTTCACCAAAACCCCAAGTCTCTGTCTGTTCTGTGTTGCTCCCAGTCTCTGGTCTGACGTCATCACCCACTCCGGCCGTCTTTGTGACACCCTCTGTGACAGGAATGGGGTTGTGGTGACGTCAGGCCAGATGCAGGAACCAAACACGCCAAAGCAGTGCTGCAGTTCAAAAAGAAGCTGCGTGCCGTTTATTTAAATAATACAAAAATAAAATAAAAGGTTTAACAAAAGCACTGCTCACAGAGCAAAATAAATAGTCAAACAAAAACAAAGTCTCGAACACAAAAGAACGCCAAGGTCAGGCTGAGCAACTGCCTTCACTGATCCTTATCCATGTAAGTTAATCCAGTTTTCTTACTTTTAGTTTTGTTTTTCTCCTCTGTCCCTCTTGCACCCGTTTCTCCTTCCAAACACCCACCCCGAGAGCCGAGAGCTGTGGGCTTTTATGTTAGTGCCCGAGGGATTAACTAGCTATCAATTATTTATTAATCACTCGGTCACATTCTGCACAAATTTTCTAATTGCTCCTGGCAGAGGACGAGCTACCGACCTCGCCTCTGCCAGAACACATTTTAAATAAAAACAAAACAATAACAAACCAACACAGGGGCGGAGGGGGAGACCCCGTTCTAAAAAATAAATATAAACAATGTATTTAAACAGCAGGGCTTTGCCCTGCCCACTTTTCATGTGCAGGGCGTTCCATCAGGAGGAGGAGGAGGAGGCACAGGTCTAGGAGCCCATGCTCAGTGAGACGGGCCCAAGCTCAGAGATAAGATCTGATGCTGGGGTTTCCCCTATACCATACTCGATCCCAGCACTTATGGAGCGGGCCTCCAAGTTCCTGCCCGAACAGCACCGACAAGGTTTTTAACATTGAGCCTTCTGTCCCCTGCCCCGAGCCCTTTCCAGTGTTCCCGGACTTCTTAGAGGAAGTACGGTCCACTTGGAACCACTCGGCCTCGGCGCCAAGTGTGCTTAAACGGGCAGCCCCGCTTGCTTCCTTAGAAGGCGCGGGAACACTGGGCTTGGCGGAATTGTCACCAGTGGACTCAACCATCGTGGCCCTGCTGCGAGCCCTTCCAGTAGGGTATCTACCTAAAGACCCTGCATGCCCTAATGGTCAATGCAGGGTGATGGAGACCCACTTAAAGAAAGCAGAGGCAGCGGAAATGCAAGTCACATGCCTGGCCAAATACGGCAGGCCTCTTAACGGCGTACCTGGATGGAGTACTGCAGTCGGCGCCCCTACCTGAATTGGCAGTTTCAGATCTGCGCCTGGTTTCAAGTACGCTGCTCCAGATCTCCAACTTTCAAGGAAAGGCCCTGGTCCGGAGCCTGGCAAGCCTCGTGGTAGCTCGCAGGCAGCTTTGACTGTCCCAAGCGAGGGTCCCTGATGAGGACAAGTCAGCGTTGCTTGATGCGCCAATATCCTCTGACCATACTTTTGGACCAGCGGTAGAGGAATTGCTGCAGTGCTCCCACCGAGAACACGAGGCGTCTCGGCAGGTTGCCTCATGCTCCCCTCCCGTACTCTGGTACAGGAGAGAATGAGATGCTGGCGTCTGCCCGTGACTCATACGGTGACTCGGATGATCCCGATCTCCACTGCCCCGCGTGAAGACCTGAGGCACCTCCTTCAGGCCTCCCCACAATGATGGGAGGGCGACGGACGTGGGATCCCAGCGCAACAGCGATCTTGGAGGCAGTTCCAATGCTGCCCCAGACAGCCCTCACAACGGGCTGTGCCTCAGCCTCAGCAGTCCCTACAGAGCCCCTGAAGGCCTGTGACCTCAGATCCAACCCTTCACACACCAGCTACAGTATTGGTGCAGTTGCACCTCAGACAACTGGGTGCTCGCAAACCGTAAACACCGGTTCCACGCAGGTCCACCTCCCTTTCGAGGGATCACAGTTACATCCGTGAGCAATCCTCTCCAGGTCTCTGCCCTCAAATGAGAAGTAGCTTCATTACTTCTCAAACATCTGCCATCCGCCTCGTAGACCCCACCTCCCAAGACGAGGGGTTTTACTCAAGGTATTTTTTGGTGCCAAAGAAGGATGGCGGCTTTTGCCCCATCCTAGACCTAGGACACCTCAACGGGTTCTTGAGGGAGAGGAGGGTCCAAATGGTTACACACCATCACATTTTACAGTCTGTCCGGCCGGACGACTGGTTCACTACTGTGGACTTAAAGGATGTGTATTTTTGCATCCCTATTCGTCCTGCACACAGGAATATCTCTGCTTCACTTTTCAGGGAAGCGTCGAGTTTTCCGTGCTGCCATTCGGCCTCTCCTTAGCCCTCAGCACTTTTTCAAAGTGCGTGGAAGTGCAAGGGATCAGGGTGTTGAATTACCTGGACGACTGGTTGATCTATTCCCAGTCACAGGAAGGTGCAGTGGGAATTGAGGTCCTGCAACCCCTCTCGGACTACAATTTTTCTCCTTCTCCCCCTTCTCTGCCACAGGCCTGCCCCCTTGTGCAAAGCACATCAGCCATTCCAAGGCCACCTGCATGCTTTTATTTTTTTCATCTTTGTTTAGTTCTTGTGCCGGGTGTATAGGGCGCACTTTATCCGATGCCACCATATATAACGTAGCCTTATGTCTGAATCTTATTTTCCCTCCCATTCACACTACCAACAAAGACACAGGACTGTAGTTTAAGCATTTCTGTGCACTTTTATTATTTACAGTAATCAAAAACAAAAACCCAATTCCTTTTCAGGGTACTAACTAAAACTTTCTGCCACTATATATATATATATATATATATATATATATATATATATATATATATATATATATATACAGTACTGTGCAAAAGTTTTAGGCAGATGTGAAAAAATGCTGTAAAGTAAGAATGCTTTCAAAAATAGACATGATAATAGTTTATATTTATCAATTAACAAAATTGAAAGTGAGTGAACAGAAGAAAAACTATTTACATACAAAGCCCTTACTGTGTTATATATATATATATATATATATATATATATATATATATATATATATATATATATATATATATATATATACAGTACTGTGCAAAAGTTTTAGGCAGATGTGAAAAAATGCTGTAAAGTAAGAATGCTTTCAAAAATAGACATGTTAATAGATTATATTTATCAATTGACTAAATGCAAAGTGAGTGAACAGAAGAAAAATCTAAATCAAATCCATATTTGGTGTGACCACCCTTTGCCTTCAAAACAGCATCAAGCATCAATTCTTCTAGGTACACTTGCACACAGTTTTTGAAGGAACTCGGCAGGTAGGTTGGCCCAAACATCTTGGAGAACTAACCACAGTTCTTCTGTGGATTTAGGCAGCCTCAGTTGCTTCTCTCTCTTCATGTAATCCCAGACAGACTAAATGATGTTGAGATCAGGGCTCTGTGGGGCCATACCATCACTTCCAGGACTCCTTGTTCTTCTTTACGCTGAAGATAGTTCTTAATGACTTTTGCTGTATGTTTGGGGTCGTTGTCATGCTGCAGAATAAATTTGGGGCCAATCAGATGCCTCCCTGATGGTATTGCATGATGGATAAGTATCTGCCTGTACTTCTCAGCATTGAGGAGACCATTAATTCTGACCAAATCCCCAACTCCATTTGCAGAAATGCAGCCCCAAACTTGCAAGGAACCTCCACCATGCTTCACTGTTGCCTGCAGACACTCATTCGTGTATGCTCTCCAGCCCTTCGGCTAACAAACTGCCTTCTGCTACAGCCAAATATTTCAAATTTTGACTCATCAGTCCAGAGCACCTGCTGCCATTTTTCTGCACCCCATTTCCTGTGTTTTCGTGCATAGTTGAGTCGCTTGGCCTTGTTTCCACGTCGGAGGTATGGCTTTTTGGCCGCAAGTCTTCCATGAAGGCCACTTCTGACCAGACTTCTCCGGACAGTAGATGGGTGTACTAGGGTCCCACTGTTTTCTGCCAGTTCTGAGATGATGGCACTGCTGGACATCTTCCGATTGCGAAGGGAAGTAAGCATGATGTGCCTTTCATCTGCTGCAGTAAGTTTCCTTGGCCGACCACTCGCGCTCACGGTCCTCAACGTTGCCCGTTTCTTTGTGCTTCTTCAAAGAGCTTGGACAGCACATCTGGAAACCGCTGTCTGCCTTGAAATTTCTGCCTGGGAGAGACCTTGCTGATGCAGTATAACTACCTTGTGTCTTGTTGCTGTGCTCAGTCTTGCCATGGTGTATGACTTTTGACAGTAAACTCTCTTCAGCAACCTCACCTTGTTAGCTGAGTTTGGCTGTTCCTCACCCAGTTTTATTCCTCCTACACAGCTGTTTCTGTTTCAGTTAATGATTGTGTTTCAACCTACATATTGAATTGATGATCATTAGCACCTGTTTGGTATAATTGTTTAATCATACACCTGACTATATGCCTACAAAATCCCTGACTTTGTGCAAGTGTACCTAGAAGAATTGATGCTGTTTTGAAGGCAAAGGGTGGTCACACCAAATATGGATTTGATGTAGATTTTTCTTCTGTTCACTCACTTTGCATTTAGTTAATTGATAAATATAATCTATTAACATGTCTATTTTTGAAAGCATTCTTACTTTACAGCATTTTTTCACACCTGCCTAAAACTTTTGCACAGTACTGTATATATATATATATAGATAACAGATGCTGTTATCTATTTGAATTAGCATCAGAAAAGGTTGAACATTATTTGACATCATCTATTGTGGTAACTTGGTTTAATTACGATAGAATAAATAGATCCCTCCTCCTAAGTCCTATAACTTCCCAACTTTGAACAGGCAGCTTTTATAGACACACATACTACATAAAGAATAAATTCTCTTTTGTTTTGGAATGCCCATTTCTTTCTTTTCTCTTTAGGATGGGTGCTTTTTATACTTCGTGCCTTCCAGCCATAAATGTCCTTCGTCTTCATGTATCCATGTATCTGCAGTGCTGGGCAGTAATGTGCTGTAATGTTCCTCGCAAGAGGGTGTTCAACGCCTCTGGTTCCAATAACTTCTATATAGCCATGCTGCTTGTTATTCTCTTTCTTTTGACGCTTGCTGTGGTGTATACCATTGTCTTGATCTCACCCTCCTTTGACTGTGGCCCCTTTCGGTAACCTATTTTAATAATTGAGTCCAAAATGCATGGCTATTTTATTACACAGCACTCAACACTACCTGACAAATAATTGGTGCAAAAGGGGAAGGATCAACATAATGGCAAAAAGGATTTTGCTCTCATAGAAAAAACAGTACTTACAGATAATATACATATGTATTAAAATGCATTTCTTTAACTAAAGCTGTAGATATTATTTTATTGGTGGAAGACAGGCAAAACTTCAGGTCTTCAAACTTTAAGACTGCACAATAATTGTCCAACACAGTGGATACATATCCCACACATGCAGCCTGTGTTCCACAATAATTTCCTATGAAACCTTTGTTTTCATTGGGCCTGATTCTCAAAGAGAAAGGAAAGATCACAGGAACACAAACAATGTATGTAGATGGCAGTCACACATTTGAGGATTAGCCCACTGAGGACACACAAGTGCAATATGATATGTGTCCACTAGAGTGCAGTATGAATGTGAGAAATATTGTAGTGGCATGGAATTCAAAACTGGTGATTTAAGAAAAGTGTCTTGATTCCCTTTTTAAAGGTATTTCTTTAATTGATTATTTTGTGGCAATATAGTTTTACACTAAAAGCTAAACAGACACATTTACATCTATATTTCTCTGGGGATGCAATATACAAGTAAAAGATTGTATAAACACACTACAAATAAAATTAAAAATACTAAAATCTATGTAATAATGGATTGATATAAATCTTTTATTTATAGTACAATGATCTGTTTCATTAATTTGCCCTATGTCTGTTTATATTGTATTTTATATTGTATTTTTAATACATGGTGTTTTTAAACAACATAACAGCTTTCACTTCAAAAAGTGTTTATTTTCATGTTTGATGTCATTTAAGAGACTGGATAATGACTTCCCTGCGTGGTTTGGAAGTGTCTGGCTATGCCGCCAATCCCGGACTAATTCTTTCTTTAATACTGCTCATGGTGTACTTGCTACAAAGGTTCTTTGTGTGCTGAAATCCACTCAGATTTGTTTTTGTTGCCTCCAAGTATTTTCTTTTTTTTGACTGAAGTCATTGTATTTTGTATCTTGCTCTTAATTGTACTGTAATTCATGATATGTATTTTCATATGTATTTTTTGTATACAACTGTAAGTCACCCTGGGTAAGGGCGTCTGCTAAGAAATAATAATAATAATAATAATAATAATAATAATAATAATAATAATAATAATAATAATAATAATAAAGTACTAGTGACATTTCAACTACTTCTGTAAGGCAGCACTGACTGAATGTCGGCAAGCACAGGCCTCGTGGAGGACAATCGCCAGCCCTGAAAGAATCTGCCCAAGCAAATTGCTGTGAGGGCTGGAGGTGTAATAATTGGGGACTCTAAATTATCAAAAAAAAGAATAATAAGTAACAAAAAAATAGGTCCTGAGAAATTAAACTGTAATTTTGCACAAAGGCAGCAAGGTCTAGTCACGAGTATTTTAGGTATTTTTAAATGTCCTGATTTCCTTGTAGTTGGGAAGCTTGAAAACATGTACACCAACATTCCTTTGGCTTTCATTTTTGGGTTGATCCACATTTTCTCAAGGTCATACCTCAGGACCTAATTGATCTGCACTGTTGAGAAATACTGTTTTGATGTGTTATAAAAAGGTATTAACCATGATATTTTTAACCAAATACCGAAGACATCAACATCAAGTGACAGCAAAGAGGCGGCGTCCATCTCTGTGCGTTGCTCCATGCTTCAAGGAGTATCATACGCTGAAGCATTAGACACTCTCACTCCCTCCACCCCCACAACCTGTTTACCCGGATATTATTTATTCATCTCTCTCTCTCTCTGTGTCTGTCACCCTTTTTTTTTAGGACGTGTTATTGTGGTTGTTCCACCGCGTTGTTTATTGCCTACATGTTATTTTTTAGTCAAAACCTTTCCCTATGACTAAATAAAAAATGTATATTTATTTGTTTTAATTATTTACAGTAAAAGTGATTTGTCTGTATTTCGTCAGTATTCATTACATACATACAAACAGATAGCTTTCAGCTTGTTTGTACGCTGTACTTGTAATAATCAAGCGCATGCAAAAAAAAAAAACTCACTCCCGTAGGACCGGCAGTGCATTTTAGAACTCACTTCTCAAAGGGTTAACTGCGGCCGTGCAGGGGGGTGCCAGAACTGCGGGACCCAATCCCAGACTGCAGAGACCCACGAAGATGACTGCAGAGGACTGGCCAGAAGCCTACCTGGAGGTGTTTGAGGCAATGGTCACTTCTGCCAGGTGGGCCCAAGATCAGTGGGCTAGCTACCAGTTGTCCCAGCTGACAGGGGAGGCGCAAGCGGCGATGACGTCATTATCACCCACAGAGATGATGGATTACACCTGGCTGAAGGCTACCGCTGAAGGTTTCGAGAAGAGGTCTTCCTGGCGGAGGAGCATCCCAGGGCCATTGCGCATCGGCTGAAGGATTATTCCATGGGCTGGCTGAACCCCGATGTGACCACCAAAGCCCGGCTGGTGGAGGTGATCATGGTGGAGCGGTTCTTGGAATGCTTGGCTCCGGGGCCGCGTCTGTGGGTGCAACGGCAGGCACCTGCCACTTTGGATTGGGCAGAGCAGTACCAGGCAGACAAACCAACGTCCTCTAAGCTGCCTGGAAAGATCGCTACTCCAGGATTACTCCCTCTACGGGTCCCCGGGAGGGCAAAGGGGCTGAGGGGAAGGGGTAATCTGGTTTTTGGACAGAGGAGTGATGGCGGAAGCTCCAAGCCCGGGAACCCACAGGCTGCTGCAGGGTCAGACTGGGTTCTCGCACGGCCACCTTACCGTCGAGCCCCATTGATGGCTCCAGTATTTCCACCTCTTGCTGAAGCTTCAGGATGAGAAACTAGTCCACGGACATGTTGGACATGCAGGGAGGTGGGCCACATTGCTCGGTATTGCCCCGCCATGGAGTATGACCTCATCCGACCAGGTGAGCATGTTAAATTACCTCAGTCACTCCAGCAGATGGGTTTTGTCATTCCTGTGTCAATGGATGGTACACAAACCAAGGCTCTCTTGGATTCAGAGTGTGGTCAGTCCCTAATACAGGAGAGCCTAATCTCATTGGGCATAAACAAATATTGGGATGGATGGATATTAAATGTATTCATGGGGATTTGTGCACTTATCCCAAGATTAGTGTAAATATAAAAATTGGCCAGCAGGTGATGCGAGTACAAGTGGGGTTGTGTCCTCGATTGCCAGTGCTGGTAATTCTGGGACGGGACTGTGAGCAGTTCAAAGATTCGTTGGCTGCCTTGACAGCCCCGTCCTCTCTATTGGCTAAGAAAGAGGAAGTAATTGGAGAGATCGTCCCCTGTCGTGACCCGGAATGGTATTCACTGTTTGCCTCATTTGGTTCATGAAGGGTTGAACCAGCTAAAGCTTCATTCCAAGCACTAGTTTTGGCCTTTTGCTTTGTCTTTTGTTTATTAAACATGTGCAGCTTTGTGTCTAATTCCTGCCAGTAATATCTGTGCCCACAGCGCTATCCTGCCACATTCATTTTACAAAGGAGAATTTTTCTTTGTTTGGACAGATATTCATTGTGTTCAATAACATTGTTATGTAAGGACTAATTTTAGGATGTGAACATTTTGTTTATGCACAAACATTAAAAGATATATTCGCAATAACATTTTCTTTAGCTGTATTAGTACAATAAATACATATACTCCTTGTTTAAAAAGTCAAATTCTGTGTTTAGTGTCAGGAATTATCTTTTAAATGGTGTATGGTTTGGAAAATG
The DNA here is from genome assembly GCA_030684275.1 of Acipenser oxyrinchus oxyrinchus. Lineage (NCBI taxonomy): Eukaryota > Metazoa > Chordata > Actinopteri > Acipenseriformes > Acipenseridae > Acipenser > Acipenser oxyrinchus. The sequence continues at coordinate 39,752,042 of CM060248.1, read as the reverse complement.
CATTTATAGGGAAAACAATAAACAACAAACAATTCTTCAGGTACAGTATTTCAATTTATATAGTGCAGGATGTTGAGCCCAGTTGGTTTAATTAATAATAAGCTATGTAAAATTGATGTACGGTGCACATTAAGTATTTATGTTCCGTAATGTGAGTCCTATGTAATTAATCAGGAACCGTTTATAACTCTGAGTTGGAAGGACATCTGTCCGTTTTGAAGACCAAATAGCTACTTTTACTAGTATTTAAATGGCAAGCACAAGCAACTTATATATAACAAGTTTTACTGTTTAAATGTGAGGTTATGTTTACTGAAAAAATACTAATACTAAAGTATTGGGCATTTTTCCAAAGTATCTGTTTTCATTTATAAGAGTTTTTTAATTTAAGGTAACAATTAAAATATTGCATCAAAGTTGAAGTACAATCCCTTTTAAATACCAGGAAATACGATTTGAGTTCTTGTCCAAGAAACAAGCAATACAGCTGTTGATGTGAGAGCACGGAAGATGTGTTTGTATTCCCTTCTATTATTCAGTGTTGTGACCTAGGCCAACCAGCATATAATGGTGTCATAATATTTTCACCTGTTTGTATATTGATTTTAATGGATCATCCTTGGGTGAATTGAATGAATGTTAGGAAGATCCATAAGCTTAGACTGTCTTATTTGGTCTGAAAGGCTACAGGTTATACAAAAGGTAACTTAAATCCTCATCAATTTTTTAAATTCTTACTCAATGGTATAATGTTGGGTGTCAAGTCACCAAACAACTGTTTAAAGCAGAGAAGTGTCAAGATCAATAGCCTTGGACACATGGTTTCTAACAGACGTACTGTACACACCAGTCATTTTTCCCAGAAATATTTTGATATGGTTAAATTAGCATTGTGGTATATTTTTATTGCTGTACTTTGCATGGAAACAATTGTGGTGGATCATTTAAACAGTGGCCCTATTGGGGAGATGTGAACACCCAGACAGCATGACACTCTGCCAGCGTCTTGAATTGGGGGTGCAGGAGAGTCAGCAACAGGTTTTTTTTTTCAGGGGAGGAGGGGGCATGTTATAACACCCAGGGAATGAATGATTCAGTTTGATGGTCTTTCACCTCTATTTCTGACCCAAACAATTACGCTGACAGAACATTAACCATGCACTTGTGTTGATTGTTGTATTTCAGTTTAAGCAGATTCTCTGTGTATTAAACTAAGCAAAGTGAACAGACAGAAGGTTCGTGGAAAGGTCTTTCCATTTCAAATTGATCTTTCAGAGTGTGCATGCAGCATTTTCAGTCAACACGTGAAAAACATTTTAGAATCAGTGAAAAAAGCTGCAGCATCTTATAAAGACCAGAGCTGTTTTTTTTTTTATTGGAATGCAAATATAAAAATAAAGTGACAGAAGGAAGTTCAGGTTTTCGAGATGCATTGCTAAACATTTTTTGTTGAATAACCTTGACAGGATGACATCACTGGCAAGCTGTTTCTACTAGGAAGGAGACTCAACCACAAGAAAGCTGCAGGTTTACACACGCAACAAACAAACAAAAAGACAGGAACAAATTAAACAGGCACGGTGACCAAAACAAACAGCTAAACAAAACAATACATACACTTAATATACCGTGGTTTCAGGCCAAGCTGCCATTTTCAATGCACAACATGGCTTCAAAAAAATTCCCCTGAACACCAATGATAATTTCTCTCTCTTTACAGCAAAGCACACAAACACTAACCTTCACCATAAACACAGACATAAATTCTCAAAACAAATTCTCCATTACCACCCGTGAACATCTGTTTTATACACCCGTGGCTGGAGCCTTCATTAATCATTTAAACAATTATTCAATTAATGGCTCCAGCCACATTCCCATGTGTGTTTGCAGGGAGGATTTTACCTCCCTCACTACCACCCAATACTCCCCACACAACATATACCAATGCTCTGGCAGGGCTTTCATACCAACAGCCATACCAATAATAACACACAAACAATACAAATAAACACAGGGACGGGGTGTACCCCACCACAAACCTGTAAAATATATATATACAGTATATATTTTTTTAAATGGTCCTTGGAACTGAAAACAACAACTTGCGCTTGTCACAAATGTTCTAAAAATGCACTTGATATTCTAAACCACTGAAAATTATTCTGGGGATTGCGAACTACCTGCAGATAACTGATGAATGATAAATGCTGTACTTTCATGCTTGGAGTCGCACTACCTGTTTAAGCAGGTATTTTGTCACTAGTTTATTTTTTGTTCTTGGAGTGCTGACAGTAAACAAGATGCAGAGTGACTGGTGAAAATATGTATTTATATTTATTTGGATTGTGTCGTATGTATTGCTTTTAGTCTTAAACTTCACCCTCTTAGGGCTTCACCTGTTGTGGAATATCATTTGCAGTTGTCATGGAGACAGGTGGGCTGCAACAGTAACACAGCAGATCGTACCACAGACTCATCTTGTCCTGTACCAAAGGTGGTTATTTGTCAGTGCTTGAAAGCCATAGTGAATAGAGACCAAAAGAAACTGACTTTTCTATCCCAAATATGCCAAGACCCAACAAAACTCAGATAGAAATCAAAATGGAAGATGGTAAGTACAGCCAATTACTTACTTTACACAAGGATACAAGGGTACATGTATCCTCCTCAACAGAGTAATCCAAACCTGCATCTACTGATTTAAAAAATGCATATTTTCTATTGCTTGTAATGATGAGCAATTTTTTACCATAAATATATAAAAATTGTTCTACGTTTTATACTTACTTTTAAAAAAGACCACAGGTAACATGTTTCAAAATGTTAAATGTATTTTATTAACAGCTAAAGAAAAAAATTTGTTTTCATGTTTATCATTTAAAAAATAAGGTAGGATAATTCCTGATAGGAAATGTCCTTGGGTGTAGCTTGTGTTTATTTTTCATATGAACCTCAACATTTTTAAATATATTAATTGTTTATTAAGTTAGCACAATATAATTTAAGGTTCAAGAATGCCCTTATGATGAGTATATCTATTTTTTCACAATGAGTTACCTCTGAAATTGATTTACTAGAAGCAATATCTAATTTAATTGCAAGTTTTAAAATCCAATGCAAAAATTGTTTAATAATTTGAAACAGTAAAACAAATTCGAAAACATATATAAGAAAAACTTTTATATATTAAAGTGATAAATAGACTATAGAGTTATGTAATAAAATAACCTATTTTTAATGTAATTGTTTTGTTTTTTTCACAGTGGGAATTGAGATTGAGCAGGTGGAGCGCGACAGTGATGGTAAGAAATGCAAAGCTTTTTGGAGTGATTATTAAGCAAATATATGAAACGTTATCAACGTACTGTACATTTGCATGTTATTTCCATTCCCAACCATTCATAATTACCTGTAGTTTAACATGCCTTTCTACACTTTACTTCCAAATTAAAAATATACATCAATTATATGAAAATATCAAGTATCAAGAACAGCGTATATCTCAGGTTATTTCCTTTCAACACATGACTGGTTTAATTTGCACTTACAATCTAAGTGCCAACTAAAATGAAATAAATAAGCAAACTGATATTGAATTATACCACAAGTGCATGAACTACTTATGTCCAAAACAGTTTTTCCCACAGTTGTCTAATTTGTTTGGCTTACAGTAACACCTCATCATTTTCCATCCTTTCTATTTTAAAGGCATACTTTATATCATCTACATTTTCCCAATATTTCATTTTGTACCTCGTTTATCGTATTATGGGTGTTCTGTATGATTCTCACTCAATTTGTGGTTTATGCTTAGATAATTCCAGAAAAACATGTTTCTGAAAAGGCTCCTCAAGGTTGATTGTGAGGAAGCATATGCGTGTTGCAATGTTACACAATGTTTTAGTGTTTTAGCCAGTGAACATTGTAATTATATAACCTTTACCCAGTATTTATTTTGTCTGATTTTTTCTTCATGGGTTTTATTCCTACCCAGATGATACAGGGAGACGTGGAAAAGCAAACAGAAGACAACAAAACAATAAACCCTCCCCTGCGGGCGCCAGAAATAACAGAAATAACAACAGGTCCCAACCTCAGGCTCGAAATGGTAGAAGGACTGCAGTTGAAGATGACAGTGAGGAGGAAGAAGAGGACGAAGCCCCTAAACCAAGACGAGGGAACAGGAAAAAGCTGGCTAAAGCACAAGACAGCGATGAAGAGAGTGAGGACGAGCAGCCAAACAGGAAGACCAACAAAAAGGGTGGGAACCAAAAGCAGAAAGAGGAGCCGAATAATAAAGAGAAACAAACTGATAAGAAGGGTAAAGGGAAGGATAAAGATAAAGAAGACAGCAAGGATAAAAAGAAGAAAAAAAAGAAAGACAGTAGGTATGTACTGTAGAAGACATGCCTCCATTGAAAGTCCTTGTATGTGACCTGGGTTTGGAGTTGAGTCTTTATGGTTTTGGAAAGCAAAATGCAGACAAACTAGTAACTTCTATACCAGCCCATTAGCCCATGTTTTCTTGTGTAGTTTGTCACTGAGGCATTTAAATTAACGGCGGTATGGATAATACAACAACCATGATTGCATGATTGCTTTACTTTAATTGTCTAAAGTTTGAGATGCCGTTACCTGACTGTTTTATCTCCTTGGTTGCAGCTCCTCTTCCTCCTCCTCCTCCTCATCAGATGAAGACTCTATGTCTGAGGGGGAAATGGCAAAGCTAATGGAGGAGGTCGAAGAGAAGAAGAAACTTGTGTCCAACATGAGGAATAAACCCTGGCGCATGAAGAGGAGACTGGCGGCACTAAAGTAATACAGTCAGAATGTCTGGGGAATTGCATCTAGTAGTTTACTGGAAATCACTGTTTGAATGTAACGCACTATTGCTTGTGGTTGTTTTAGGCCCACTAATTAAAAACTGAAATTTATAAACCATCTAACAGTGTTTGTATAATACTTGCGATTTATTAATGGAAATGCATGTCCATTCAATTTATCGCAATCTACTGTTAGAATACAAAGTAATTTTCACTGACTGAAATTTATTTCCAAAAAAATTATTAATATTTCACTGTAGAGGTGGGCCTTTCTGTGAAGATGTGTCAATTGCTACATTGGGTAAGTCATCAAAATCAGACTGCTGACGAACCACAGACATCTTGGTGATCAAATGCTCCGTTTTATGTTTCTATTGACTGGTCAAATCAGTCAAAAACCAGCTTGGACAAAATCAAATTAAAAGTCACATTGGCCGAATGTCAAATTGGACAAATGACTGTGCAGTAAACATCTCTAAAACCATTTAGTAATGTGCTTTAAAACAATTGGAAACATCTGGTGTATTGTACAATCGTTCCACTGTCAAACTGAGTTCATGGCAGAAGAAAATACTCATAAAATATGTGTGTTTTATTTTTGATTGCACTGCAGCCAACTTTACTAATAACTTTATTCCAACTTGACTTCTACCCTTGGGTGGCTTGGGTGCAACCTGTTTTTTGGATGATTTGGCTGTGGACAAAAATGGACACCACAGACCTGGCTTATTTGTTGGTTGCTCATGTTCAGCAGGTAGTGTGTGTAATAAGTCGTCATGTATATATTGTAAGTCAAAAGTGTTCTGTTCACTGGTTCCTTTATTGAAGATCCCTTTTCTCTACACAATCCTCCCTTTAGAGAAGCTCAAAGTTTTGTGGAAAAATTCGAAGGGGCTTTGGGCAAAGGAAAAGGAAGAAGACTGTTTGCCTATAAAGTAATGATGAGGAAGGCAAGTCATTTCTGATCACATCGCATTTCTTATTAAGTAATAGACTCTGAAGAAGAGGGCTTTACCGCCTGGTAAAGACGGCCTTGTGCACTTAAATGTTCCGAGACGAAGGTTTTCTGTTTGTTTTTGTTGTGATTTTATGCAGCACTAGTTTTTTTTTTTTTTTTGGCTAACGAATACATACGATTTCCTCAATATTCCAAGAGTAATGTGGTTTGCATTTGCCTTCAGGCTTCATTATCCAAGCAGTGGACTATGTCGCTTCAGGGGTATTTCCAATAGCCTAAATAATACCTCAATATTAAAAAAAAAAATAAGCAGTTCTTCTGTTGATTTCTTCAACTCGTCATTCAAACCGTAGACTAGTTGCTATTGGCTACTGTATTGCCACTGACAGCAAACACGATTCTCTTTTTTTTTTTTTTTTTTTACTTTATTTGCTATACTAAATTTAAATAGATATATTGAACATACAGGACAATGAGGAAACAGACAGCGTGTACTAGAATGGATATTTTCTTTCATCAAGCAGAAAAAAAGTTTAAATACATGAACTATAATTTCCAGCCAATTGATTTGGAACCGTGATTAAACATAGTTTGAACGATAACATTCAAGGTCCTTTACCAGAAATTAAGGACCTCCTATTGACCAATCAGGTTAAAGGAAATCTCTGATCCATGTTCTAATATACAGTATACTGTAGTCAAGACTGTCATTCTATAATAACACTGTTATGCTACAATTCTTCTTTTCTTTTAATAGAAATGGATCAAGTTTCAAAGAGATTTTGACAATTTTAAGACTTCCTGTATCCCTTGGGAGAGGAAAATAAAGGAAGTTGAAAGTAAGTAGGGTTTTGCTAATATTAAAACACCTTCCTAAGAAACTATGCTGTGTCACTCTTTTAGAGAGAATTATAATACGTTATGTACATGTATATACCCAAATAATCTAACATCTTAAAAAAAAGCTCAGTTTAAAAACAAGTGAGGTTGAAGCACTAGAGCATGCAACAGTGCTTTTTATTCCCTGCCCTTGCTGTTTTACCATTGTATTAGTGTGTAGATAAAGATCTCTTTTCAGTGGACAAATTGATAACCTGCCTTTGATTTACCATTTCTATAGACTGCATTCAGGTATAACAGAAAAAAAAAAATGTTTATTTGTACCTGACCCAAGGTACAGTACAAGTAGTAACAAATACAAAATCCAGGCTTTCTCTGAGCAGCCATGACAAACCTATATCAAAATCAATATTAGTACTGGCTGCTGCTACAGAACCATGACCAAGTAATACACCAACAGCCTCTACTCTGTCCCAATATGCTTTTGAGTGGGTTTATGAAGCACTTATATGCTTTTTATTTTATCCACAGGTCACTTTGGATCCTCTGTAGCCTCGTATTTCATATTTCTCAGATGGATGTATGGAATGAATCTGGTTCTTTTTGGCATCACATTTGGGCTGGTTGTAATACCCGAGGTACTGTTAGAGTAATTTAACAGATGTAATACAGTAATTTTAATACAGGTTTGGTTTAGCTCATGTGTAACTTTATCTTTAATTCCAGCTTCTAATGGGGCTACCTTACGGAAGTATTCCCCGCAAAACTGTCCCAAGAGCTGAACAGGCTAAAGCTATGGACTTCTCAACACTCTGGGACTTTGATGTAAGCAGGCTCCGCAATAGAAAAGCTAATGACATTTGGAGATCATTTAAGCAATTAGGATCTTCATATTCTCTTAGTTTGGGTTTCTATTTTAGGAACTACAAGATTTGTAACTTCAATGGGTGTTTTTCTCCTTTCATAAAAAATGGTGCTAACCACACTTTGAAGTAAATGGCTTTGTGAATTTCCTCCCAACAAACAAATGCTCAGCATATAAGCATTTTAATTGCATGGCAAGTTATGTAATGTCATGCAGGTACCATTGACAGTGATACTGATTGAAAAGGTTGTCTACAATTTTCTCTAGTTTTGCTTGCATTAGGATTGAGGGTTTAAGTTGTTGACATTGTATATTAATGACATTTTTTTTTTTCACAGGGTTATTGTAAGTACTCAGTCCTCTTTTATGGCTATTACAATGATCAACGGACAATTGGCTTACTCAAATTTCGATTACCTTTGGCATACTTGATGGTTGGGATTGGCACTTTTGGGTACAGCCTGATGGTTGTTATACGAACGTGAGTGATGTTTTTACATGTATGCACTTTTTCTCTCAAAGGGAGCATTACCACAATGATACCTAACTATTGGATACAATATCATTTACAGGGGTTGACTGGGAAATTACTTGACCTCAGATGTGTCGAACGAAAAAACAACTGGTGATTGATTGTGTGTATTATAAATCAACTTTTAGCAAGCTTGACCTATAAGCCCCAAATTGAACCGTGTATCACTACATTCTAACGACAACATTGATTCTTAAGTAATACAACCCCGATTAGAGGGCATTCGTTAGCAGACCATGTGGTGAAGGTTTTCAGTAGCTGAGCCACTGGCTACATTACAGACAGGGTCAAATACCAAGGTAATCAGAGTTTATTGCATTTAGAAATCAGTGAACATAACATTTATTGTTATATTAAACATTTTTACATTCCAGATTTATTTACATTCCCAATGTTTTACTTCCCTTTCATTTTGAGTTGAATGTTATGTGGTAACTTTTGTGTGGTAGTGACTTGGAATGTACTTCCTGATTGGTGGATGGAAGTTCTGAGGTTTATATTTTTTCACAGTCTGTTATTCTGTTTTCCAGAATGGCTTCGAATGCCAATGAAAGTGGAGGAGATGGTGAAGACTCTGACTTCCTTTTCTGCTGGAAAATGTTTACCAGTTGGGATTACCTGATTGGTAATTCAGAAACAGCTGACAACAAATTTGCTTCCATTACCACCAGCTTTAAGGTAATAATCTTAAGCGTTGTTTCTTAGCAATCTGCTAAAATGTTTTGATCTTAATGTTCAGAAACCCTATTTAAACCATTTTGATAATGAGCTTAATTTGGTAGGAAGGTATTGTGGATGAAGAGGAAAACCAGAAGGATGAAAATATCCATTTAAGAAGATTCCTTCGTGTCTTGGCAAACTTTCTTATTGTATGCAGTTTAGGCGGAAGTGGTTATCTTATTTACTTTGTGGTAAAACGGTCACAGGACTTTGCTACCAGGGATAATCTGGGATGGTATGAGAAAAATGAGGTAAGGTGTTTTCTCTTTATACATTAGCTGAAATTGCATTGTACTTCTTGTCACATAAATCTTCTAATTCAGTTTTATTTTAGTAGTCTTTTACTAGCATTTGTATAAGGTAAAAAGGATAAAGAGAATAGGAGGGAGGGTGGTCAACTTTCAAATAAGTTTTTATTTACCAGCAGACCATGTGAAAAGCCAGGAGCTAGTTGCATATTAAGTTCAAGGATACATTTACCTTTATCTAGCATTCAGCAACACCCTTAAACTCAAGAAACACTTATGCCCTGTTTCTATGGCCTGGCGCTTCTGTCTACACACAAACTGAAATTAAGTGAAAAAGTGTTGATGAAGATTTACTTTCCATCCATTTTTCTTTTGGAGGCTTCATTCAATTGGGTCTTCAGAAGGTTATCTAAAATTGTAGGTCGTGCCATAATGAAAACAGCAATGAACATTCTTTCTATTTCAGCTTCCCTTGCTCAGACATAAACACAGTCAAAATACAAAATACAATCCCTCAATGACTTTTGACACAATGCAAGAATTGCCGAGGTTGGCCAGGTCTGGAAAATCAGAATGCTTTTTTGATTTTCGTGGCTAGCCGTGGGCAGCCAAAGCCTGTAGTGGCAGGGAGTGGAAACAAGGCATTATAGTAGTAAACTAAGCATTTCTGGATATTCATCTAAATGTTCACAAGGTTCACATGTAAAACAATTGAGGAAACTGTTGACAAACAAACCAACTGGGAAGAAAAAGCTCAAGGGGAAAGTATTTGTGCTGTTCTTTTGGATAACCGGCTGCTTTACATGTATGTTGATGTGTTGCCCTGTAGGTTGAGATAGTGATGTCCTTGCTAGGACTGGTCTGTCCTCCGCTCTTTGAGAGCATTGCTGAACTAGAGGAATACCACCCACGTATCGCACTAAAGTGGCAGCTGGGGAGAATTTTTGCCTTGTTCCTCGGAAACTTATACACCTTCCTTTTTGCACTGTTTGATGAGGTGAATCAAAAGGTAAAGTAGAAATCGTCTTTTTCTCATTAAAAAATACAGAAATTGCATTGTGAACTAAGTAAAGCATGAATGTATTAGGTAGAAAAAACTGCCAAAAATGTTTCCACTCAGCCTGAAATATATACTTAGGTAGAATTACAGTACTTTAAAAGTTATATTTTGCAGAGGAAATAATCAATTCAAAATACTAAAAACTTTGCTATTGTAATGAATGACACTTAAAATGACTGCCATAAGATTAGTTGTCCTGATTCAAATTGACATATTGACATGTTTTCTTAGACGATTACTTTGTTTTTGTTTGTTTGTTTTCTTTCAGCTTGCAGTGGAAGAGTCTATAAAGAATGCCACAATATGGGCAACACATATGCACTATGCCAATTTCACAGGGAACACATCTGCCACTCCACCACCCATAGACCCTGCAGATGTAATCAGAGGACCATGCTGGGAAACCACTGTTGGAATTGTAATTCTGCACTTACTTGTTCTTGTTATTCCAATTCAGAATACAGTCTGGGGGAGTAAAGTCACATTGCCATTTACTCCAAAGTGTCATTAGTAAGGCTGCCAAGGTTAATTTTTTATTTTATTTTTATTAACGTGTAAACTACTTGCAGGAAACTGAATATCACCATTTAAACAACGGGTGGGGCCTTGTCAAGAAAAGTAAATGCTGGAATATTAAATTAATAATAATAAAAAAATGCTTTATTACTAAGCAATACACATGTGTAAGGTAGTGAGTACAAAGCATTTGGAAAAATGCAAGGCTAATTAAAATAAAGCACAATCTTAAGCACACAGCACACTGCAACTGCCGGTTAAGTTTCGCTTTTACCAAACATATTATCACACAATCAAATAGAATAATGTATGGGTCAGAATATATTATTTATGGTGGCTCCCGAGTGGCGCATCCAGTAAAAAGCACTCCGTGTAAAGTCCAGGATGCGCCCTATAGTCTAGACATCACAAGTTCAGGGTGTCCTCGGCTCATCGCGCACCAGTGACCCCTGTAGTCTGGCCAGGCGCCTGAGGGCTTGCCTGTAAGGTGCCCGAGAGCTGCGTTGTCCTCCGACGCTGAAGCTCTTGGGTGGCTGCATGGTGAGTCCGCAGTGTGAAAAAAAGCAGTCGGCTGACGGCACACGCTTCGGAGGACAACGTGTGTTTGTCTTCGCCCTCCCGAGTCAGCGCAGGGGTGGTAGCGGTGAGCTGAGCATAATAAAATAATTGGCCATTCCAAATTGGGAGAAAATAATAAAAATAATTGGCAACGACTAAATTTATTAAGAAAAAAAAAAAGAATATATTATTTATTTATTTATTTATTTATTTATTTATTTATATTTACATAGCGCCTTTGACCAAGGCGCTTTACAATTATTAGACTAAGCGGTACAATCAAGAGAAATGGCGGAAGGAAAAAGGTACGTTTATTGGGCAAGGGTGAGGAAATAAAGAGTGGTGCTACTGTGAGAACAGAGGCTAGGGCAGGGTTGGGCAAACAAGCAGGGTCCTGACCGGGGTTAGGGGCTAGGCACCAGTGGGATAGGCTAGGGTGAAAAGATGTGTTTTAAGGAGGAGCGAAAACTGCGTAGTGTAGGTGACTGTTTTATATGGAGTGGGAGTTTATTCCAATGAAGGGGAGCCAGGAGGGAGAAGGAACGGAAACGGGATTGGGCACAGGGCGAGGGTGGGACCGAAAGAGACAACAGAGTTTGAGAGCGAAGGGATGGGGGGAGCATAGTAAGAGATAAGTGCAGCCAGGTAGGGTGGGGCGAGACCATGGAGGGATTTATAGACTAGAGTAAGGAATTTGAATAAGCAGCGATAGTAAACAGGGAGCCAGTGTAGCTGAAGGAGAAGAGGGGAGGTATGAGAGGAGTGGGGGAGGTTGAAGATGATGTGGGCAGAGGCATTTTGAATTTGCTGTAGTGGTGTGAAGGCATAGGAGGGAAGGCCAATGAGGAGGGAGTTGTAGTAATCGAGGCGGGTGAAGATGAGAGCATGAACCAGAAGTTTATTATTATCTGTTTATTTAGCAGACACCTTTATCCAAGGCGACTTACAGAGACTAGGGTGTGTGAACTATGCATCAGCTGCAGAGTCACTTACAAGTGCATCTCATCCGAAAGACGGAGCACAAGGAGGTTAAATGACTTGCTCAGAGTCACACAATGAGTCAGTGGCTGAGGTGGGATTTGACCTGGGGAGCTCCTGGTTACAAGCCCACTGGACCACACAGCCTCCTTAGCGGCAGAGAAAGAGATGGAGGGGCGTATTTTGCGGATGTTAAATAGGTGGAATCGACAGGTGCGTGTAGTGGCCGAGATATGATCAGCAAGGGAAAGGGTAGCGTCAAAGATGACGCCGAGGTTACGAGCAGAGTTAACCGGAATGAGGGATGGGAGGAAATGAAATGGTGGAGGTGGGAGGGGGAGAAGAAGGGGAGGGAAAGAAAAGGATTTCAGTTTTTGATGGGTTAATGAGGAGGTAATGGCGTGCCATCCAAGATTAGATAGCAGTCAGGCAAGCAGTTATACGGGTGGAAAGGTCAGGGGTGAAAGAAGGAAAGGAAAAGAAAATCTGGGTGTCATCAGCAAAGAAATGGTGGGGGAAGTTAAATGAAGAGATTAGAGCGTCAAGAGGTGAGGTGTACAGAGAGAATAACAAGGGTCCGAGGACAGAGCCCCGGGGAACACCAACAGTCAGAGGGGAGGGGGGAGAGGTGAGGCTGTTGAAAGCAACAGCAGAGGTGCGGGAGGATAGGTATGAGTGCAGCCAGCTAAGGGGTGTTCCAGAAATGCCAAGGTTGGAAAGGGTGGAGAGGAGGATGGAATGATCGACTGTGTCAAAGGCAGAGGAAAGATCAAGGAGAATGAGAATTGAAGAAAGGCCAGCATGGGAGGAGTTGGCCAGATGATTCTGGACAGTGACGAGGGCTGTCTCTGTGGAATGGGAAGGACGGAAACCAGATTGGAATCGGGGGTAGAGGGAGTTGGCGGATATGTATTGTGATAGGCGTACGTGAACTAGACGCTCAAGGAGTTTTGAAAAATATGGAAGGAGAGAGATTGGACGGTAGTTGGCAGGGCAGGCAGGGTCGAGTGGTTTTTTTTAACAGAGGAATGATGGTGGCTGATTTAAAAGCGGCAGGGCAGATACCGGTGGACAGGGAGGAGTTAAAGAGGGAGACTAGATAGGGGAGGATAAGAGGGAGTAAAGGGGGTATGAGGGAAGCAGGGATAGGATCCAGGGGGGAAGAGGTTGGGTGGGTCTTGGAAATGAAGGAGGAGAGTTCAGAATAAGATGTGGGGGGAAAGTCAGTAAAGGGGGCATTAGGCGCAGATGGAGTTAGAATGGGGAGCAGGGGATGGGGGATAGTCTGGGGGAGAGTCCGGAGTTGTAGACCAATTGTACAGATTTTGGTTGTGAAATAGTGAGAGAAATCACTAGCAGTGAGGGTTGGGAGGACTGAAGATTGGGGTGGAGGAGGGGGACGGAGTAGTTTATTAAGGGTTAAGAAAAGCTGACGCGGATGGGGATCCAAAGCAGTGATGAGAGTTTGGAAGTAGTCATGTTTCGCTAGTTCCAAAGCAGAGAGGATTATCACACAATCAAATAGGTCTTAAGTTGGTTTTGGGCAGTAATGCACAAATGGTGCAGCACAATTATTGTTAATAAAAAAATGTATAAAGGCGAATTAATTAAAAACACAATTTTCCGCCCTTGAACACTGAAAGTATTTTTTTATTTAATGGTAAGTTGAATAGTATACCATTTGCCATTCAAATGATCGGCCATGATATATTCTATTTAAGTGATTGTGCCCGTCAATGAAGGTGCTACTGCATGGTAGTTGATCGTGACTGGGGCATGTGATTGACAGTGTTGCTTCGAGGTAACAGCGGGCATCTACTGCTGATTGGCTGATGGTATTGAATTGTTTTCTAATCAGGAACTTGATAGATCCAAGAAAAGTTTTAAACACACCATATAAACTGAGAAACATAAGCACAGCTTTTAAATTCTTTACACCCTGTGACTGGGTGAATGAAACGTGTGCTAACAGGATCCTTTTTTTAAAGTCTCAAAAGTGGCATCTCTGGTGGCTGTTGTATTATTTTAGGAAGGCATGCGAATATTTAAATTTCTAAAAAGTGTCAGCCTCCCCCCAATGTACAATTTGTAGGGTTTCAAAAAATGCCATTAATTTTGAACAGCCTCTCAGTCATTAGCACTTTAAACACCCATTGAAGTTGCACATTTGAAAGAGTCATTTTTTGAGTAAGACCAGCTTTGGGTTACGTCCCTTGTATAATGAGCCTGTTTCAAAAGTACCACCTGTATATAACACACATACAGTACTGTGCAAAAGTTTTAGGCAGGTGTGAAAAAATGCTCTAAAGTAAGAATGCTTTCAAAAATAGACATGTTAATAGATTATATTGATCAATTAACTAAATGCAAAGTGAGTGAACAGAAGAAAAATCTAAATCAAATCCATATTTGGTGTGACCACCCTTTGCCTTCAAAACAGCATCAATTCTTCTAGGTACACTTGCACAAAGTCAGGGATTTTGTAGGCATATAGTCAGGTGTATGATTAAACAATTATACCAAACAGGTGCTAATGATCATCAATTCAATATGTAGGTTGAAACACAATCATTAACTGAAACAGAAACAGCTGTGTAGGGGGAATAAAACTGGGTGAGGAACAGCCAAACTCAGCTACCAAGGTGAGGTTGCTGAAGACAGTATACTGTCAAAAGTCATACACCATGGCAAGACTGAGCACAGCAACAAGACACAAGGTAGTTATACTGCATCAGTAAGGTCTCTCCCAGGCAGAAATTTCAAGGCAGACAGGGGTTTCCAGATGTGCTGTCCAAGCTCTTTTGAAGAAGCACAAAGAAACGGGCAACGTTGAGGACCGTAGACGCAGTGGTCGGCCAAGGAAACTTACTGCAGCAGATCAAAGACACGCCATGCTTACTTCCCTTCGCAATCGGAAGATGTCCAGCAGTGCCATCAGCTCAGAACTGGCAGAAAACAGTGGGACCCTGGTACACCCATCTACTGTCCGGAGAAGTCTGGTCAGAAGTGGCCTTCATGTAAGACTTATGGCCAAAAAGCCATACCTCTGACGTGGAAACAAGGCCAAGCTGACTCAACTATGCACGAAAAACACAGGAACTGGGGTGCAGAAAAATAGCAGCAGGTGCTCTGGACTGATGAGTCAAAATTTGAAATATTTGGCTGTAGCAGAAGGCAGTTTGTTCGCCGAAGGGCTGGAGAGCGTGACACGAATGAGTGTCTGCAGACAACAGGGAAGCATGGTGGAGGTTCCTTGCAAGTTTGGGGCTGCATTTCTGCAAATGGAGTTGGGGATTTGGTCAGAATTAATGGTCTCCTCAATGCTGAGAAGTACAGGCAGATACTTATCCATCATGCAATACCATCAGGGAGGCATCTGATTGGCCCCAAATTTATTCTGCAGCATGACAACGACCCCAAACATACAGCGAAAGTCATTAAGAACTATCTTCAGCGAAAGAAGAACAAGGAGTCCTGGAAGTGATGGTATGGCCCCCACAGAGCCCTGATCTCAACATCATCGAGTCTGTCTGGGATTACATGAAGAGAGAGAAGCAACTGAGGCTGCCTAAATCCACAGAAGAACTGTGGTTAGTTCTCCAAGATGTTTGGGCCAACCTACCTGCCGAGTTCCTTCAAAAACTGTGTGCAAGTGTACCGAGAAGAATTGATGCTTGATGCTGTTCTGAAGGCAAAGGGTGGTCACACCAAATATGGATTTGATTTAGATTTTTCTTCTGTTCACTCACTTTGCATTTAGTTAATTGATAAATATAATCTATTAACATGTCTATTTTTGAAAGCATTCTTACATTACATCATTTTTTCACACCTGCCTAAAACTTTTGCACAGTACTGTACATTTTCCAGTATTTCTAAAAGGGTGCATGTTACATTACGGTAAACTAAATGCTGTTTTTCTGCAATGTAAAACATGGCTATGGTTGTATGAACATTGTTTTACTCATAGTCATGTCTGTGTCAAGCAGTTTTATGTGCCCTACAATCATCAATATATTGAAATACAAATTGATAACTGTATATCCAAATTTTGGATTTTAATTATTCTCAGAACTAGCCAACTTCTAAAGTAAATTGGTGTAATATTAATATATATATATATATATATATATATATATATATATATATATATATATATATATATATATATATATATATATATATATTTTTTTTTTTTTTATTTTATTTCATTTGTTATGTTATTGTTTTGCAGGAGTTTGTGAAGCTTACTGTTTCTGACATACAAGTTACATATATTACTATTTTGGTTGGAGATTTCCTACGAGCTGTGATTGTGCGATTCCTTAATTATTGCTGGTGTTGGGACCTGGAATCTGGATTTGTAAGAATACCTGTTTTTAAAACTCTGATGTGTGTTATTCATATCTTAAAGCACTCAATCATAAACTCTAACACTATGAAAAGATGCAACAAGTGAAGTAGAAAAACAAATTGCTTTAAGCCTACACCTAATATAGGTTTCAAACAGCTATTAAACTTTTAAATGTAGAAAAAGCTTGCATTTTTGTGAAAATAAACTTTATTAAACAGTATGTAATCCATTTAATTAGCCATTATTCAGTAGCTGCTGTTCAAAGGTACCAGAGAACTGCGATGTCAACTCAAGTTCAACTTCATAATGACTTCTTGATGCATTAGCACTATTCTTGATGCATTAGCACTAATCATGATATATATTTTTTTGTTTGTTTCATTATGCACAGCCATCTTATGCAGAGTTTGATATAAGTGGTAATGTGCTGGGACTTGTCTTCAATCAAGGAATGATTTGGTATGAATTGCTGTGTCCTATCATAAAAAAACTTAATTTAAAAATAGAAAGAGCAATTGATAGCACAATTAATAACAGAATAAACCAAAAGCACCAATGTATCAGAAATAATATTCTACTTACTCTAAATTGATTATCACTAACACACCTCTCCAGCCTTTCTTGCTACTTTCTACATGCTGTTATAGCTATGGGATTCTACCTTTCTCTTGTCGACACAATTTCCATGCTTTTCTTGATTTTACATTTGTTGACTTCTAAGCCTTCAAGCCTAACTAATGTTCTTTAAAACAAGAAGTACTTAATTTCTAATTTTCATCTGCATTTTAGGATGGGTGCCTTCTATGCTCCAGGACTAGTTGGAATTAATGTCCTGCGTCTGCTGACTTCCATGTACTACCAGTCCTGGGCTGTAATGAGTTCTAATGTTCCTCATGAACGCATTTTCAAAGCATCCAGGTCCAATAATTTTTACATGGGGCTCCTGTTGCTGATCTTGTTCCTAAGTTTGTTACCGGTAGTCTACACCATCATGACCTTACCACCTTCATTTGACTGTGGACCATTCAGGTAAGGATATTACCATAAATGTCCTGTACCACACATGAGGCAGGCACACAGATGAAGAGCTATATAGTATAAACACTATATGAGTATAGTTTGTATATATGAGTGTTTCTTTTCAGATTTGAAATGCTTCAAATTCCATTATATGAGAATATAACCTCATTAACATTACAAGTTGTCATTTAAGTGTGTGTGTGTGTGTGTGGTTTACCTTTCCATTTCTCTTTTATAATGCTTGCAAGAGTCCTGTACGTGTTTTGTTTTTTTGTTTTTTTTCTGGAATCAATAAGTACAGACAATTGAGAGAAAATCTTAAAGTAATTGCAGCTAATTCATGGGGTTCCGAAAAATATAGAGTTACACGTCCCCACGTGTTGCTACAACTGTTTAAATAACGTACCTGTAATTTTTCTTTTCATTGTTAACATCCATGACAACCTTTTACACATAACTTTAAAAACCTGTTTCACAGCTCTTTTCTAAATGGCCGCTCTACTGCACTCATATTGTAAGGATTGTTGCCCACATTGTCAAACAGGTAACACAGCAATAACGATCCATGATGTGCTACGGAATAGAAAAGTCAGAGCACTTGTTATATATATATATATATATATATATATATATATATATATATATATATATATATATATATATACAGTACTGTGCAAAAGTTTTAGGCAGGTGTGAAAAATGCTGTAAAAGTAAGAATGCTTTCAAAAATAGACATGTTAATAGATTATATTTATCAATTAACTAAATGCAAAGTGAGTGAACAGAAGAAAAATCTAAATCAAATCCATATTTGGTGTGACAACCCTTTGCCTTCAAAACAGCATCAATTCTTCTAGGTACACTTGCACAAAGTCAGGGATTTTGTAGGCATATAGTCAGGTGTATGATTAAACACTTATACCAAACAGGTGCTAATGATCATCAATTCAATATGTAGGTTGAAACACAATCATTAACTGAAACAGAAACAGCTGTGTAGGAGGAATAAAACTGGGTGAGGAACAGCCAAACTCAGCTAACAAGGTGAGGTTGCTGAAGACAGTTTACTGTCAAAAGTCATACACCATGGCAAGACTGAGCACAGCAACAAGACACAAGGTAGTTATACTGCATCAGCAAGGTCTCTCCCAGGCAGAAATTTCAAGGCAGACAGGGGTTTCCAGATGTGCTGTCCAAGCTCTTTTGAAGAAGCACAAAGAACGGGCAACGTTGAGGACCGTAGACGCAGTGGTCGGCCAAGGAAACTTACTGCAGCAGATGAAAGACACATCATGCTTACTTCCCTTCGCAATCGGAAGATGTCCAGCAGTGCCATCAGCTCAGAACTGCAGAAAACAGTGGGACCCTGGTACACCCATCTACTGTCCGGAGAAGTCTGGTCAGAAGTGGCCTTCATGGAAGACTTGCGGCCAAAAAGCCATACCTCCGGCGTGGAAACAAGGCCAAGCGACTCAACTATGCACGAAAACACAGGAACTGGGGTGCAGAAAAATGGCAGCAGGTGCTCTGGACTGATGAATCAAAATTTGAAATATTTGGCTGTAGCAGAAGGCAGTTTGTTCGCCGAAGGGCTGGAGAGCGTATACGAATGAGTGTCTGCAGGTAACAGTGAAGCATGGTGGAGGTTCCTTGCAAGTTTGGGGCTGCATTTCTGCAAATGGAGTTGGGAATTTGGTCAGAATTAATGGTCTCCTCAATGCTGAGAAGTACAGGCAGATACTTATCCATCATGCAATACCATCAGGGAGGCATCTGATTGGCCCCAAATTTATTCTGCAGCATGACAACGACCCCAAACATACAGCGAAAGTCATTAAGAACTATCTTCAGCGTAAAGAAGAACAAGGAGTCCTGGAAGTGATGGTATGGCCCCCACAGAGCCCTGATCTCAACATCATCGAGTCTGTCTGGGATTACATGAAGAGAGAGAAGCAACTGAGGCTGCCTAAATCCACAGAAGAACTGTGGTTAGTTCTTCAAGATGTTTGGGCCAACCTACCTGCCGAGTTCCTTCAAAACTGTGTGCAAGTGTACCTAGAAGAATTGATGCTTGATGCTGTTTTGAAGGCAAGGGTGGTCACACCAAATATGGATTTGATTTAGATTTTTCTTCTGTTCACTCACTTTGCATTTAGTTAATTGATAAATATAATCTATTAACATGTCTATTTTTGAAAGCATTCTTACTTTACAGCATTTTTTCACACCTGCCTAAAACTTTTGCACAGTACTGTATATATATATATATATATATATATATATATATATATATATATATATATGAGCACTTTTCCTGTAGTGATTTAGAAGACAGATCTCAAACCCCAGTGCATTAGAGCAGCCATTTTAACAGCAGATGTCTGTTTTAATGTTTACTATAACACGTTTCTTTAAGAACTGCACATTTGAGACCAAAATCCAAAACGGGTAAGATTGATGGAATTATTTTGTTAGCTACAATTATTTTAAGTCTCAGTATTGAAGCCGCGATTAATAGAACAGTCATTGAGGAAAGTCTGATTTTATTGATGTTAATTTCACCTACCGATTACACACAATTATATCATTAATATAGTATTATACATGTTCTACATGGGTAAATTAAAATTGGGCATTACTGGGATAAGAAATCCATTTTTAAATTTGACTACCCTGAGTCTATATGGAACTCTGAACACTGATGCTAACTAATTGGTTTGTTTGCGAACAGTGGGAAATCGAAAATGTTTGATATCATTATGGAGACAATCGAATTAGATTTTCCAGCCTTCATTGGAAATATCTTCAGCTACGTAGCTAACCCAGGACTGATTATCCCTGCTGTTCTGCTGATGGTGTAAGTATTGGAAATATACATATATTAAAACATTGTTTAAATAGTAACTTTTCAGCCCCTCTCTGGACAATACTAACATACAGCATGCATAGTAGAACTTCAAAATGTTCACAAGTATGACATGTCTGGACTCAAACACTGGTAAACCAAAAGTTTAAAAACTATATAAATACTTATGTGTTTATAATCTGTAGTATGATATGTATGTTTAATTCTTTAATACTGTTCTGTAATTAATTGACTTTATAAATTCAATCTGTCCATACCTATAGGATTACACTGATTATTTCTTAAGAACAATATGCAACAGGAAGACTTTTTTTTTTTTTACTTTTATCCTTCTATTCTAGAGGGCTTTGTTAAGTCACAATTTATTTTAATCAAATTAGAGTTTCCTTGCATGTCACTGGCTCTTTGTTAAACTTGTGAAAATGTACACTAAAATGGCATTTGCTATCTAATCCACAGGTTGGCGATTTATTATTTAAATGCTGTTTCCAAAGCGTATGAAAATTCAAATCTGGAACTTAAAAAAAAGATGCAAATGGTATGTGTAGTGGGTTGGTAAGGTGCAAAGCAGAAACAATACACAATGATTGTATTGTCCTTATAAAAAGGCTCCCATAGTAAAAGTGTAATAAAGCATCTAGTGAAAGTATGGTAAAGCAAAGGTAATCATTGTAAAGCCCAACTAGGTATGGTAAAGTATATTTAAAAAAACCTGGTAAACACACAGTATAACCATGTGAAAAGCATGGGACAACTGCTAAATTTACAGTGCAGATTTACTGTGGTAAACATTTATAACAGGTAACCAAATACTGCTATAGCTTTTCAGTGTAGCACATTGTGCCACTATCCGTATCTGCTAAGATGTTTCCACGATGAAGGGAGGCTGTGTGGTCCAGTGGTTAAAGAAACGGGCTTGTAACCAGGAGGTCCCCGGTTCAAATCCCATCTCAGCCACTGACTCATTGTGTGACCCTGAGCAAGTCACTTAACCTCCTTGTGCTCCGTCTTTCGGGTGAGATGTAATTGTAAGTGACTCTGCAGCTGATGCATAGTTCACACACCCTAGTCTCTGTAAGTCGCCTTGGATAAAGGCGTCTGCTAAACAAACAAATAAATAAATAAATAAGGGGTTGAAGTTCTCCATTATCGATTCAGTCAGGAGATGCAAATACCCGTCTCATAACTGGCTCGTCCATAGATCATACTGGAAAAGAGATGGGCAACACCAGCAGTAAAGTGTCCATTGCAACTCGGCATTTAAAATACTATTGATGCCATTCCATCCATCTAATACCAGTTACCCATAAATGAACCTACATCTGAATATTAACTATCAGCACTCTGGCCTTCTGAACAATATCAAGGGTTTAACATTTAGTATTACTGATGTCATGGTTTATTTTGTATATATTTGTATAAATACAACCAACATACAAACTGTTAAAATGCAGAAATGTGTTCCTTCAACAGCAACGAGATGAAGAGAAGAACCGAAGGAACAACCAAGACAGCACAAATTCGATAATGAAAGATTTAGAAGACCTGCTGCCCATCATGTCTGGGGGTGGTAACAGTACTGCACCAGGTAAACGGGATTCTTTGAATATACCCTTTGGAACTGAGTCAGTAAGATGTTTGAACTGAGAAGTGTGTGAGTGTTCAAATGGAGTATAATGTACTGAATGAGCACCTCTTTTGAAGTATGAAGAATTATGGGGTGGGATTTGTGATTTAAAACCACTCGTCTGTAAGTTGAGACCAAACTACCTTCATGTGTGACTTACAGTAATTGACTCCCCAGGCTTGCAGAGGTGAAAGGCTGTTGCCACAGCTTCTTTCTCACCATCCTGTCCTGAGACACAGGCTGCATCTTGCCAGAACCCCCTTGAAATGTACATTTCAAATGTTTTTGGTTAAATATAAATACATCTGAATTTGATGCACTGGTACACTTTTTTATGATTTATTTTTTATGTGTTTCCAATCAATGTTAAATTCTTGCAATTTTAGAGACAAGTTTTCTGCAAAGTTCCACATACAGTCATTGGATTCTAAATTGTCATCCTCTGTTTTTCTTTTCTTTTTAAGAGAACAAGGCAAGCACCAACAAGAATGACCTACCAAAAACTCCAAAAGGAGCTGACAAACAAGGAGGGGCATCTCGCAATGGAGGCCGTGTGAACCCTGAGAAGGAGGTGTCACTGGCAGCACAGAACCCCCGCATTGCAGTGACAAGGCCACCAGGACCCAGACCACCCGGGCCCTTACCTGGAAACCCACAGCTGACAGTCCCTGGCCAACGTGGACGAGGCCCACCCCAGAGAGTAGGAAGAGGGCAGCCCAGGCACTAACACGTCCACCTCACTCTGACTTTTAATTACTGTCTTCACTCAGTCAGTGTGGATTCAGGTTTGTTCAGTGCTCTTTGTAACTTTATCAGGAAATAAACCATCAGTTCTACCACAATGGGTAATTAAAGGTTGATTCAAGGTATGAACAGTTTTTTTTTTTTTTCCAAAGAAGATAATCTGTGATTATGAAAGCCAAAAATTGCACAGTACAAATAAGCAACACATCCACATCAACTAAATATGTACAGTACTGAGTGGAACTGATTAGGAGTAACTGAACATTTTGTTTGAGGGCGATTTATACATTTCCTAAACGTATGATTCTTTACTTTTACTGCTAAATTATTAACAGGCTAAAATACCATTGATTACTCTATGTATGTTTGCAATGATAAAAATTTGAGGTAGTGACTTTGATTGTATCTGTATGTGTTACTATTGTAAAATAATGTACAGGAAATATACTACTGGTCATTTCTTTACCAATGTTTTATTATTATATATTTTTAAATATGTACTGCACATCCCTGAACCATTTATTAAAAGTAGCCTTACATTGCAAAATTCTTCAGTGGGGTGCCAGTTACCGTGGTGCTAAATGTCATGGGATTTTGTAATTTAGGATTACAAAATCTGGCCCATGGTGTCAGAAAACATTTCTATCTTGCATCATTGCTATCTGTATTTTTGAATACATTATGTATACATCAAAAACAGTTTCAAATGTGTGTTTGTTTTATTTCAGATTAAATACTTTGCACATTTATAAATCGTTATTACATCCTTCAGCCCAGGCCTGGACAAAGGCCCAGGCTAACTAGACAGCCGCCTCGGGCGTCAGATTTAGGGGGGTGGCAACATTTTTTAAATAAAAGCAAGGAATCTGCATTCTATGTGACATTTAGCACCACGGTAACTGGCACCA
The DNA here is from genome assembly GCA_030684275.1 of Acipenser oxyrinchus oxyrinchus. Taxonomy (NCBI): domain Eukaryota; kingdom Metazoa; phylum Chordata; class Actinopteri; order Acipenseriformes; family Acipenseridae; genus Acipenser; species Acipenser oxyrinchus. Next base: position 39,728,422 of record CM060248.1, on the reverse strand, counting down.
CACTGAAGAATCCTATCCAAACACGCTCTTTCGCATGGTATGCAGTGATTGATAGTAAATTGTGTTTGTTCTATCTATTATGCCATTCTATAGAGAAAATGGCTTTATGACTGACTTACGTCATCCTTATGGAGACACGAAGTGTCAAGAAGTAAGCCAATAAGGCATCAATTTTCATCAAGAATAAGGTAATTTAATAATTTAAAGTTATGGGAATTTACGGTATTTTTGACGATAAATAGCAATGTTAATACAATGTGTTCAATTCTGATCTCTGAAGTCCCGAATCAAATCGATACAACAAACAAAATCTTAATTTTGACTATCACTGGCAATATTACTAACCTGTAAATAGACATGTAATACTATTTAAATGGGACCAAGATATGAGCTGATTTCAGCGGTAAAATATATACAGTTGTAGTCAAAAGTTTACATACACCAATGGAAATATATAATTTCTAGACACTTCTCAAAAACAAAGAATTTTAGGAAAAATATTTTTGTATCAAAAGTTTTGCTTTTGTGGATGAGGAAAAAAAAAGTTACAAGAAATAGATTTCTACAATTAGTTTTTTTTTTGCAAAACTCCAAAAATGCTAATTAAAAAGTATTCATACCCTTTGATGCTATGATAGTATTGTCTACAAGCTTCTAGAAATTTCAATATGATAATGCAGAACCTAATTCTAGAAAAGTCTAGAAAATGCTGGATTGCAGGTGAACATTCTTAGAGCGTATAAAAGGGTTAGGCATAGGATGACATTACCAATAAGTCAATATGGGAAAATGTTAAGGGCTATCTGAAGACCTTGGGCATAAAATGATTTATTGTCATAAAGCTGGAGAAGGATACAAGAAGATTTCCAAGCATTTGAGTATCCCAATTTCAACTATTGTTTCTATTATCAAGAAGTACAAGACTCATGGTACTGTCATTAGTGTCTCTTTAATTACAACTGAGAAATGTATTAATAAAAATGATAAACTTGCGAAGTAGGGCCTACTGTATTGCGTGTGTGTTTGTATTTGCTGTGCATACAGACAGTGTTTGCGGCCTTCATGTTTAATAATATGTGCTTACCCTTAAGAAAAATAATGTATGCATTGGGACTTGTGCGAGTATTCTAAAAGCGTGTTTAATTACAGTGCTGTGTGTAATTACACTGACAGTATTGGAGTCTTTTGTTGTTTTTGTACAAGTTTGCATTTTTAAAACATGGTGCATTGAGAGTGTTTTTTTATATAATATTGCCATGGAAATGGCTGTTTTCACCTTGGATATACTTTTGTTTCCCAACGTGTTAGATCACTTGACGGTACAGATTAATGTTAAATTGTGATCCATAAATGTAAATTAAAAAGCTACATCCTTTTGGTGTGTGCTTAGCTTATTCTAACATTAGTATCTGCCCCACAACCAGGTGCGAAATATCTGCCCCACATCTACCCCCGAAATAAAATCCTGGCTACGTCACTGCCCACAACCGATCTGTTTTAAAATGGTTGGATATCTCCCTATAGTGGTATGTTCTTCTGTAGAATAGTTGTTAATTTTATGTTACAGTTTAAAATGATGACGTTATTGAAGTTATGAAACAGTCATTTCAAAATCTATACCGTGGGAAACCCAATTTAAAATTGTTACATGATCTGTACAATTTTTCAAAACAGAACCCAGGTTATATACAAGCACATTGCACAATAAAAGCTGAATCAAAACCCTGTTGATTTTAAAAATAAATAAAATAATCATTACATGACTGATATAAGGGTGCCATGCTAGGGTTTGCCTTGCACCTGCTCTGGTTCAGCCAATTAAAAACCTGATTCACAGACATTCCAATACATTTTATTTAATGCATGAAAAATAATTAACAAATGTAATTAAATTATTTAACAGTCACATTTAAACGGAACGAAGCTTACAATGGTTTTATGCAAGACGATTATAAAGCTGTGTTAATATGTAGTCTTCCTGCTCAGGCTGACTTGATTATATTAGAAGTAGCAGAGTTTTCTTTTTATCTGAAGCATACATTTTACTAAGGTACTCAATGTTTCTTTTTATAATTTGTATAACATCATGATGTACTATGGTGTCATTAGTTGCTTTAAATGGCTTATAAAATTATGGATATGGCTTAACAATGCTATCTGATCTGTTTATAATATTTAGCATGTGTTTTAGTTAATATTTTCTCATTTTACTAGAAACTGCAGAGTACTCAAAAAGGCCTAGAAACTTGCTATTTTAGATAATTGTTTAGAAAGCTACTAAAATATACATAGTTGATAACATCTTTAAAAAATGTGCTCAGAATTAGGGGTGAAATTCTGCCGGTATTCACCGGTACTCCATACAGGGACTTATTTTGATGCCACTACTTGGTACCGGGACTTACTCAATCTGCTTTTCATCCAACACGGATGCATTCCATCCACTCACACAGTACACTGGCGCAACGTTTCTCAAATGCGCTTTCATTCAGCACAGTTCATGCTGCTTGCATTCTGTTTCCTGATACTGCTTCTGTTTCTGATAGCTGCTATTGGCCACCATTAACGTCAGTTATTTATTTGCTGCATGTTGATTGGCCAAGCTTTAATTATGATCAAATCTCCGCCCATTTCGCTTTGTGTCAGTGCTCATTCGTTGATCAACAAGAGAAGACTTTAGCAGTGCAACGTGAAAATAGCGGTATGGAGTAATTATCATTATTATGAAGTAGGGTTGCCACCTCGCCGGTATTTTACCGGACTGTCCGGTATTTATATGTACTTTGACCCCCTGTCCGTTTTTTTTGGAAGATGTCCGGTAATTCTAAGCATTCTAATCTTTTGGATATGTTCTTAAAAAATGTGTTACAATAAACAATTTTACAATTTACAATTTGAAATTCAAATACTATAACACAGCGGTGTGTAAATGCACCAGAAAGAATTGAGGTAACAACGTAAGCCACCAAAACGCTGTACCGTTATGTTTTTCTTGTGTGCTCACCGCTGTGTGTTATCTGGTATGAGCATGCGCGCTGCTGTTTTGACAGCCCTTTGAATGAAACTATTTAAGTAGCATACTGTAACGTTAAGCACGAAACTATTAAGTAGCATACTGTAACGTTAGTTACAATGGCAGAGACAAATGAAGAAGTAGACAATAGGAGGGGATGGGGCGTCCGGTATTTTCGTATCTCAAAGGTGGCAACCCTATTATGAAGAAATAATAATTTTCTTTAGTGTGGCGGAGAAACTATCTGAAATATTCTAAACGAATATTGCTGCACGTGAATTTGAAGGCAAAAATCGTCAGTGTTGCCCATAAATTACATAGTTGCGTTTTGCCTTGCACCGATTTACCACATTGCCAGAATTTGCGCAACATTTTATAAAATGGCAAGTAATGTGTTGAAGAGTAGGGATTAACAACATTAAAAAAAAAAAAAAAATAGGATCAAAGTGCAGCTTCAGATTTGGTAAGGGAGTCAGAATCGGGATACAGATGGAGGTGTGCTTCACGCTTTTCAAACACTGGCCCAACTTGCAAGGTACATGTTAACCATAGTGATCAACGTTTTGTTTTGTTGTGATCCTAGTATTTTCTGTTATGAGGACTGTAATAAACGAAAACCAAAACGGTGAGATGTTTTTTCTTTGCCCCCTTTTCTAAAACATTTTGAGTTTAAGTTAAACGTTTTCACTTGCATGCACATCTAAAAAAGGCAGAAGTAAACCACAGTAATGATATCACTTTATAAAAATGTGTCTTTTGGCACTTTGTTTCTTGTGCAGAAACCAAGTCTACTTTTATACTGTTAGTGCCTGAAAAGTATTTTTCTGGAATAGATCATGGTAATTAATCTACATAGAAACACAACAGAGGAGCACACAGAACATATTACTGTAAGATAATGAATAAAAGAAACAGGCATATATGTTATAATCCAAGGCTATTATTGTAGCATGGCCAGGTCCTGTTGTAGGTGAGTACCCAGGGTCTGGAAAGTATGGGGATGATTTCAGAGAATACTATGGAGATTAAAATGGCCAAGTACATCATTAGTAGTGGTGCCTGTTACATAATACATTTCAGGGGTATTTAGCCCTGTAACAGGGCGGGGAGCCCTGTACAGTGTTTTGTTTACTTATTTTTAGAACAGGGTCTCCCCCACGCCCCTGTGCAGTCTATTTTGTATTTGTGGTTTATTTTGTTATTATGATTATTGTTATGATTTATTATTGTATGTATATGACGGTGAAGCGCCGCGGGTTTTGTTATTGTTTTGTTATTTATAAATGTGACGGCATAGCCGTGTGTTTTATTTATTGTATTGTTAGTAGCGTGGATGGGTAGCCCCATCCACAGTAATTAAAAAAAACTTGTGGAGATTGTGGCCGAGGGGTATTAGAATAATTGCCAGCTTGTTAAACCCCTCGGCCACGGTGTAAAAAACCTGCAGCTCTCCATGTTCCAGGTGGGTGTTCAAGAGGAGGAACGAGAGCAAGTAAGGAGAAGAGAAATTTAAAAATGAAACTTAAATAAACTGTGAAGGCTACTGTCCAGCCGGACCTTTAAGAGTATTGTTTTGTGTTCGTGATTTGTTTTGTTTAATTATTTATTTTCGCTCTGTGAGCAAGTGTTTTCTGTTTGAACTTTTTATTTTATTTTTGTATTTAAATAAACAGCGTGCAGCGTCTTTTTGAACTGCAGTACTGTTTGTGTTTTGGTTCCTGCTTCTGGCCTGATGTCACCGCACGTCCACCCTGTCACACGTGGTGTCCTCTTTGGGATCGCCAGTTCGCCATCGCCAGGGGATGCCTGCCTCGCACCGCCCGGGGATGCCTGCCTCGCAATGCTCAGGGATGCCACGCCCTCTCCGCTCAGGGATGCCATAACTGCCACACAACATGCCAAATTATTTTACATTTGAGGTATTACAAGAATGAAGTAGCTGCTGTAATGAACAGCAGGCTACTCCAGTTTTTTAATTTACTTTAATTAGCAGGAGAAATGTAATGTTAATGTGTAAAAACTGAGAAAAAATACTATAACACAATGGATTATATTACTGAGATGTTTGTTTCTAGTTAAAGACAATTAAGAATTGTTGTAATGTAGTAATTGCTTTGTAAATACACCTCATTATTCTTTTAAACTTAAACACGTTTACACGTAGGGGCTGATGTAAGGATAGGCACAGTGCAAACAATTGCGCCTGCAAAATCCAAATTGCCTAGCAGCCAGGCAATTATTTTGCACTGCAGCCTATGTATGCTTCAGAGCAATGCAAATTAGCCTAATCAACCCACACAAATAATGAGCCGCAAATCATGATCATGAGGGTTGCAATAGCGGCCACACTTTAGTTACAGCCCAGAGGTGAGGTGAGATTTTGCAGTCCTTTTTAGGTGCATACCTGAGGCCACCCCCACTATGGTCCAGGCAGCGAAACTGACTCTTCAAGATGACAAACATTATCCCGATGACACGGCGCATTCCTACATGGGCATGGTTTAGCGAACTCGAGCTTCGGTTTCTGCATTGCTCAATAATGTCATCACCCAGGGTCGCGGGCCACAGCCACCATCCCCTAACATATAAAATGGTGTCCTATTATATTATAATTAGGGACAATGCAAAAATTACGTTTTGGGGGAGTCCATCACTAAAAACCTATATTAAATAATGCATTAAAATTTTGCCATAGAAATTATGTATTTACAGTTATTTATTTTATTTTTTTATCTTATGAAAACAATTTATAATGTTTTGGTGCATTTTTAAAACTGTTTCCTTAAGATTAAATGCAAATTAAATACTGAAATAAATAATTTGTTTTAGTAAACACACTTTACTCAATAAGGTAAATAATTAATACAAAATCTCATAAGCTATTATTTGTATTTTTGTTTGCGGAGCAGTTAAAAGCGCCGCGTCTTTTGTTATTGATTTTTATATTTATAATTTAAAAACCCCGTGAGGATGCGTGACTGATCAGCTACTGATTATTTAACTAGCTGACAGTCATGCATCCTTACCAAACGCTGCAGACTGTGGCGAGGGTAATAAGATAATTAACAGCTAGTTAACCCTCGGCCAGAGTATAAGAACCTGCAGCTGTCCGTGCTGCAGGTTGGGGTGTACAGAGAGGAGGTACGGGGAGATAGAGAGGAGACAGAAAATAACAATTGCTAAAACATGCTGGATTAGCCAGCACGACACTTACTTGTTTGTCTGTTTATTCGTTTGGCCCTCGTGCCCTTTGGTTTGTGTTTTGTTGATTGTTTAAATCTTTTGTTTTGTTTATTTATTTATTAAACACACTGAGTGCCGCAGCATTCATCCGCCCATCCACCGTTTTGATTCAGTTACTTCCTGGTCCGTGACGTCACCACACCTCACCACTGCGAGCCATCCTGCCACATGTTAGTTATGCTTTTTCATCTGAAACTGTCTGAAGCATACAAATCTTGCAGAACTATCAAAAGTATAAATGAACAAGTACACAGAAAGGTCATGCTTGTAGTTCAAGTTCAAATAGTGAAATTCATTGAACATCCAACCTCATCCCTCTGCCTCTCCCCCCCTCCCGCACACTCTCTGGTGCACTCTGGAACTGTCACTCTTCTGCTAACAAAGCTGATTTCATCTGCCTTTGCCTCCCACCTCTCTCTCGATTTCCTTTCTCTCACTGAAACCTGGCTGTCCCCTGATAACACTGTAACTCCTGCTGCCCTGTCCTCTCTGTACGTCCTGTCCCATACCCCGCGTCTCACTGGACGGGGAGGTGGGACTGGTCTTCTCCTCTCTCCCTCCGTACTCTTTTCTGTCCCCTCCGACCTCTCCTCACTCTCTGTTAATACCTTCGAATTTCATGCAGTCCAACTAACCTCTCCCTGTCAACTCCTGCTAATTGTACTGTACCGTCCCCCTGGGCCTCTCGCTCACTTTCTAGATTAACTCGACTATCTACTCTCCTCCCTCCCCTCTCTGTCTACCCCAACTGTCCTGTTAGGTGACTTCAATATCCATCTCTCCAACCCCAGCCACTCTGCTGGATTCCTCCCTCTCCTTCACTCCTTCGACTTCTGTCTCTCTCCATCCCTCCTACCCACAAAGCTGGCCGTCAACTGGACCTCACCTTCTCCAGGGCCTGCTGCCCCTCCACCCTCTCTGTCACCCCCTGGACCTCTCTGATCACTATTTCATCTCTTTTATTCTGTCTCTCCCCTCTCTCCCTGCTCCTCCTACCCCCACTGTCACCTCTCGTCGTAACCTCCGCTCTCTCTCCCCCTCTGTCCTTGCCTCCACAGCTCTCTCTCACCTCCCTCCTATCGACTCCTTCTCACAACTCTCCGTAGACTCTGCTACCTCCACCCTCTTCTCCTCCCTCACCTCCTCTCTCAACTCCCTCTGTCCCCTCACCTCCTGACCTGCTCGCCCCTCCCCTCCCCAACCCTGGCTCTCCTCTGCGCGCCGCTCAGCAAGAATCACACTGCGATCTGCTGAAAAGAAATGGAAGAGAACCAAACTCCCTGCTGCCCTAGACCTTTACCGCACTCTCCTCTCCTTCTTCTCTACTCTCTCCTCTGCTAAATGTACTTATTTCCAATCTGTAATCCAAGCCTCCACTAACAACCCACGCAAACTATTCTCTACCTTCTCCTCCCTCTTAAACCCTCCCCACCCCCTCCTCCTCCCTCCTCTATTTCCCCTGATAACTTCGCCTCCTTCTTCTCTTCTAAAATCTCAGATATCCGCAAACTCTTTAACACCTCTCCCTCACCCGCACCCCCTCCTGCTCCAACCCCTACACCCACTGCATCCCCTACTAACTCACCCTCCTTCTCCACCTTCTCGCCTCTCTCAGACTCTGACCTCTCCTCCCTGCTCCAGGGTCACAAACCCACCACATGTGCCCTGGACCCCCTCCCCACTCAGCTCTTTCAAGCTGTTGCTCCTGCTCTACTTCCCTTCATCTCCTCCCTTCTCAACACCTCTCTCCTTTCTGGTCTCTTTCCCTCTGCCTTCAAACAAGCCTCTATCACTCCCCTCCTCAAAAAACCTACCCTCGACCCCACCTCCCTCCAGAGCTACCGTCCTCCCTCCAGAGCTACCATCCTCCTACCCTTCCTCTCCAAAACCCTCGAGCGGACTCTGCTTTCCTGTCCAACCACTCTCTGTTCGACCCCCTCCAATCTTTCTTCCGCTCTGCTCACTCCACTGAAACCGCCCTCCTGTCTGTCACTAACTCACTAAAGTCTGCCCGAGCTGCCTCTCTCTCCTCTGTCCTAATTCTCTTCGGCCTCTCTGCTGCCTTTGACACTGTCGATCACTCTATTCTACTATCCTCTCTCGCTGACCTGGGAATCTTTGGCACTGCTTTGGCCTGGTTCTCTTAATACCTCTCCAACCGCACTTACCAGGTAACCTGGCGTGGAGCAACCTCCACACCTCGCCCTCTCTCAACAGGAGTCCCCCAAGGGTCAGTCTTGGGTCCTCTCCTGTTCTCTCTCTACACCCGCTCCCTGAGCCCCCTCATCGCATCCTATGGTTTCTCATACCATTTCTATGCTGATGATGCTCAGATTTTTTCTCCTTCCCCCTCTGACTCCACCATCCCTCCCCGTGATCTCTACCTGTCTGTCTGCTATCTCCTCCTGGATGCACTCGCATCACCTCAAACTTAACCTCTCTAAATCTGACCTCCTTTTCTTTCCCTCCTCCTCCCCCTCCTCTGATCTTTCTATCTCTGTTCCTCTGGAATCTACCACACTCTCTCCCTCTTCCTCCGCAAAGAACCTCGGAGTCACCCTGGACCCCTGCCTCTCTTATTCCCAGCACATCTCCACTCTGGCACGCACTTGCCGATTCTTCCTGAGCAACATCCGAAGAATCCGACCCTTCCTCACCATCTACGCCACCCAGCTCCTGGTCCTGGCCCTGGTACTCTGCCGCCTAGACTACTGCAACTCCCTCCTGGCTGGCCTCCCTGCGTCCACCACCCGTCCGCTCCAGCTCATCCAGAACGCCACTGCCCGCCTGGTGTTCTCTCTGCCTCGCTTCTCCCACGCAACTCCACTACTCCGCTCACTCCACTGGCTCCCGATCACCACTCGCATCCAGTTCAAGACTCTTGTACTAGCCTACAGATGCCTTGACCAGACTGCACCCAGCTACCTCCAGACCCTCATCTCTCCCTACACCCCCACTCGACCTCTTCGCTCCGCCTGCACTAGAAGACTAGCTATACCTCCTCTACGCTCCCCTGCCTCCAGAGCCCGCTCTTTTTCCACCCTTGCCCCGCAGTGGTGGAATGACCTTCCTACAGATGTCAGGACTGCCCAGTCCCTGACCACATTCCGGCGCCTCCTCAAGACTCACCTCTTCAGAAAGCACCTGTAGAACTCCTCTGTTCTTCCCCTGGGACACGTATCACCCTTCCTTAAATGCGCTTTACTTGCTCTTATCTGTAGTATTTAATCATATCCTGATGTAACTATCGCTGACACTTATCTGCTGTATTATTGAATTGTATTTTGTCACACTTGTACTTGCTTGAACCAAAGTCATTGTATTTATCTTGCTCTTAATTGTATTATTACTTGTACTATGATACTTGAAATGTATTTGCTTATGATTGTAAGTCGCCCTGGATAAGGGTGTCTGCTAAGAAATAAATAATAATAATAATAATAATAATAATAATAATAATAATAACATATCTTTTTAAACTAAGCGAGTCTGCAGCAGCGTATGAAGCATTCAAAATGGTAGTACTGTTTTTATTACTTTTATTTAAATACTGTGCATTTTTAATTCCATGTGCAGTTGTCATTGTATTGCATTTATAGCCACGTTGTGTTCATGAAGAATCATTGTGGTGCGAAACGCTGAAAATTTTCCCTGTCCCACCCTAATTTAATTAATATGTTCTTTACAGTGAATTATCTGCATTTATTTTACAGGTGCTTAGACAATACAGAATGGGTAAGCGCTTAATTACTCCTTCTAAAAAAGTTTTTGTTTGGTCAGCAATTGTCCAAGTGCAAGGCTAAACCCTTACATCTCATTATAATGTTTGCAGCCGATTTGTATTCCAGATTGCCGTCAAATTCCATGCTCTTTTCTTCATTTGAATAAATTTCAATACCATTTAAATGGATTAATGACAGCAAAGTACTAATTTAATATCACGTGCAGACGGCAGGTGAAAAACATTCTTTATATACGCAGCATTTTTAATGACTGCTATTTACTTTGTCTTTGTGAAACATTGTGAGCTCTTTTCAAAATGATTCATGGGCTTGGGCAACATAACGTTCCTAATTAACCCTAGTTAAAATAATGAAATGCGCCACTGTGTCGTAATATTTTGGAATTTGATGCCCTTTAAACAAAACAAGGGCCAATTTGTTGGGGTTATTTTCCTTGAATTTTCTGGATTTTCTTTTGTTAGAGTATGAAGTACCGATTTATTTGAGCTTATTTGTTTTCAATTGTTGCCTTTTTTATTTTATCTCAGCAGTCAAATATGTTTTTATGGGGCACTGAGGTAATACTAGATTTAAGTATTTACTCTTTGTAAAGGAAAATCATCACTTTTCGCTGTCTTATTCAATAATAGTCTTACTCTATATCTTTATTAACGTTACCACATCAAAGTAACAATAATGCAATTAGAAAACGTCAAACACAAAAGGAGTTCCCCCCAGGCACTAACGTTCTCTGAATTCAGGCACGAACATCAATTATGCCTTCATTAATGTAATAAAAAGCAACCCTGATAATTATAATTGTGACTATTGAATAAAATACACTGTTTGAAGTGGAAATATATTTTATGAAAATACATTTCCTGATGTCTCTGCATCTCTTACGTTATCTGTAATGTGTTGAATCTTATGGCATCACTAATGACATTTGGGAAGCAATCTCTGTCTCCAGTCCTCATGGAAATTAAATGAAGCGATGGGCTGAAGCAGGTCAAAGGAGGCACTGAGTCCTGACAGATGAAGGTGTTGGCTGATAGAATCTGAATCAAGTAGACATTTCTTTAGAAGGAAAAAGAGACAAATAGATCAGCTGGCTCTAAATTTATTGTAAATAAAATAGCTTTTGGTTAAATAGAGAACACGATTTATCAGGTAAAACTAACTCATGAGAGACACTAAGCACATAGAAAGTGCATGTATTCATTTGATGAACAATAAAGGCCAATTACACAAACATTAAAAATGTAAACAATATTTCAAAGTAAGACAGCCCCCAACAGGAGCAGCAGTACAGACTTACAAAAGTATAACCTCCTTAATGTGCTTTGTTCTTAATCCCCAAAAGAATTAATAATAAAGAATTATGACATAAAAAGCTTTAGAAAAACATGACTGTACTGAGTGAGATTTACAAATAACCCTTACAGAGCATATCATATCCTTGACCATTGTACAATGTAACAGAACAACTTGTTGTTCACCGATCAGCAGTTCGAACACAATGTCTCAAAGCATAACTCCTCATTGTTTAGAACAGAGCTGGTCAACCTTATTGGCTAAAAGAGCCGTGCCAATCAGACAGAAAATCGCAAGCAAAAATAAAATGAAGCTATTTCACCCTGAAAACGTAAATAGATTTGGTTTTCCACATCAGGCTTTAACAGATTTAGCTAAGCCTCTGCTTTAGTATTTTTTAACTACATGTTAGTTTTGTTGCATTTTGACTACCTTATACCAAAGACAACCCTATGTCCTTGAGTTCTGTATGTATAGCCTTTCAAGAAATGGTCTGCTTTATTTCTAAATAAAAAGAACCATAGTTTGGAGTAACAAGCCACACATGGCTCAAGACCCATTAGTTGTTTCCCCCACAGCTACAATTTTTTTTTTATATACATAGCTTTGCATTGCATCTTATTTAATTGTGTAAATGAATCATTATTAAGCCTTGTAGCTGATAATTATTTGTCCTATGAGCATCTGAGAAAGATAATATTAATATTATTAACGATAAAGAATTGAGAGATAAAAAGCTTGAGAGTATTGAGTGAGATTTACAAAGAACCCTTACAGAGTGCTTGTTATTCATTGTTAATGTGCTACTTCATATCCTTCACCATTATCCAGTGTGACAGCACAACTTGCTGCTCACAGATCTGCAGTTCAAATGAAGCAATAAACATGTCAATATATTAAATATATTATTTGTGACATGAAATAATGCAGAATGTTATTTACAAAGAGAAAAGGGCAATGATAAATGTTCATCAGTAATATTTTCTTCTGATATAAACACTTTGGTAGTGTGATCAAAAGATTGCATTTGCTAGGAATGCAGCTACAAAATCAGCCTACCACATTTCTAACCATTTGCAACAAAAAGAGTATACATTTAGTACACAATTTTGTAAACTCTCATTCGTATGTCACACAGAGCACATCTGTAAGAGTTGCATGTACCAACATGTGCACACTATTTAGCTATCTCTAAACATCAGTAAATAGAAAAGAAGGAAACTGAAACTAAGGACAGTTGAGTAGTGGTTAGGGCTCCTGACTCTTGACCGGAGGGTTGTGGGTTCAATCCCAGGTGGGGGACACTGCTGCTGTACCCTTGAGCAAGGTACTTTACCTAGATTGCGCTAGTAAAAAACTCAACTGTATAAATGGCTAATTGTATGTAAACATAATGTGATATCTTGTAACAATTGCAAGTTGCCCTGGATAAGGGCATCTGGTAAGAAATAAAATAATAATAATAAAAGTAAAACACAAGAACAGAGATGTGTCTCTTACCTTTACAGGCAGAAGATGTTTCCCCGACTGTTTTTTTCAACATCGATAGCTGACATCTCTAATGTCTGTTTGCCGACACTAAAAACATACGCCTGTGTAAAACCTCTAGATATACACTTGTTGCGGCAACTTGTAGAGTCCACTTCTTATTTCAAGACAACGTTATCAAGTGGTGTTACTCATAGATGCAGATGCTTCAAGCAAACACTTAATCTGCATTGAACTGGACCCAATTCACATGAGTCACTTGAAAAAGAAGCTTATTGTACATAACTAATGAAAATAACCGCAGCTATTGCACGTTCCATGTATTCTTTTGACCATGCAATATGTATTGTCATTTTGATGTGCACGCCACTTCTCTTCTTCCATCACCTCCACATCAATCTAATCCACTTATTTTTGCCAAAAGGGAAATTCAAAAGGGAAGGTTTCTGCACCAGAATTTGCATGCCAGTTGGAAGACAGTGAAACAAATAATTGGGAAGATGTTAACTTTGATAAGGGGGCCCCACTGGCTTGCTGTCTCCCTAAAACAATAAGATCACATAGTTGTGTCTGGCACTTTCCTATTTTGGGTTCGTCTTTGTGAAACATTGTGAGCTCTTTTCAAAATGATTCATGGGCTTGGGCAACATAACGTTCCTAATTAACCCTAGTTAAAATAATGAAATGCGCCACTGTGTCGTAATATTTTGGAATTTGATGCCCTTTAAACAAAACAAGGGCCAATTTGTTGGGGTTATTTTCCTTGAATTTTCTGGATTTTCTTTTGTTAGAGTATGAAGTACCGATTTATTTGAGCTTATTTGTTTTCAATTGTTGCCTTTTTTATTTTATCTCAGCAGTCAAATATGTTTTTATGGGGCACTGAGGTAATACTAGATTTAAGTATTTACTCTTTGTAAAGGAAAATCATCACTTTTCGCTGTCTTATTCAATAATAGTCTTACTCTATATCTTTATTAACGCTACCACATCAAAGTAACAATAATGCAATTAGAAAACGTCAAACACAAAGGAGTTCCCCCCAGGCACTAACGTTCTCTGAATTCAGGCACGAACATCAATTATGCCTTCATTAATGTAATAAAAAGCAACCCTGATAATTATAATTGTGACTATTGAATAAAATACACTGTTTGAAGTGGAAATATATTTTATGAAAATACATTTCCTGATGTCTCTGCATCTCTTACGTTATCTGTAATGTGTTGAATCTTATGGCCTCACTAATGACATTTGGGAAGCAATCTCTGTCTCCAGTCCTCATGGAAATTAAATGAAGCGATGGGCTGAAGCAGGTCAAAGGAGGCACTGAGTCCTGACAGATGAAGGTGTTGGCTGATAGAATCTGAATCAAGTAGACATTTCTTTAGAAGGAAAAAGAGACAAATAGATCAGCTGGCTCTAAATTTATTGTAAATAAAATAGCTTTTGGTTAAATAGAGAACACGATTTATCAGGTAAAACTAACTCATGAGAGTCACTAAGCACATAGAAAGTGCATGTATTCATTTGATGAACAATAAAGGCCAATTACACAAACATTAAAAATGTAAACAATATTTCAAAGTAAGACAGCCCCCAACAGGAGCAGCTGTACAGACTTACAAAAGTATAACCTCCTTAATGTGCTTTGTTCTTAATCCCCAAAACGTTTTATTAAAAAAAAATAAAAAATAAAGATATTTATAATAAATATTTATACATGTGGTTCTCAGCATCATTGTAATCTTATCTCATTCCATTACCTTTACATGTGGAATCAGGTCAGCCATTGTCAGGGTTAGACAGGGTGATAGGGGCACTTTGATATTAAGCTCCCTAATTATGGATCTGGTGAACACACCAGCACATATCTTTATTTGTCTAGAAATGCTCACTTGTGTGCAGAGTTCAGATTCAGGAACAGACAAGGTCAAACAGGAAGTGTACAAGACCAAATGGAAGTTGGCATGGTCACATTGAGAGTGGGAGGGGCCACAAATCAGACACTGTTGTGTAATAATGTGCAGTATTGGTCAGAACATGTTTTTCTATAACTAGCCATTTTTGTCTTAGGTGTTTACTCATGGATGTCATTCTACAGAACTGCAGTGTTCATTAATACAGTATTTCTCTCAGTTTGCCCCAAAAAATCTTTATGCCCAGAGGTTTCTTCCCACTAAAGGGATTTTGTTTAATTACCTGGGTCAATGCTATGCTTGAGGTCATTTGCTTTTAGTGGTTCTGACATTTTCCCTTTTTTTTTAAATAAATTGAGTGTACCAGTGAGCTGAGACTCATTTCAGTTTTCAGTTGGTAACTGTATACAAAGCACTATTAATAGAAAGCAATATTTCATCATTTTTCTTTTTGCAGAGTGTACTCCTGGTGGCGAGACCTAGCACATGGGTAAGTGCAGTGTATGATGCTGAGGTATACAATTAGGCAGAATGATTTTATGAAGATGAAATCACTTTGATGTTGCAGCAAAACATATAAAGGCACACAGCATGAACAAAGACACAATGTTTTGTGAAGGACAGGGTTTGTGCATTGAAAAAACATTGAGGAGTTTTTAATTTGGATCCAGTATTGTGGTGGGACTAGATACCCAGAGAGTCCTAGCAATATCTACAAAACGATTTCTATTTTGTTGGAATATAGATGTTAGGGAAACTGAAGCATTGTTTTTTTTGGCTAATCAGTGTGTTATTTGCACATGAAGAAAATATCTGTAGAAGGCTAGTGCTTTGTTTTTCGAACCCTTCAGTTTAAGTCTTCATAATAGTTTCATGCTTCAATTTCCTTTGCCTGAAAATGGATGAAAGTTATAATGTGTCTGACACCATTTCAAATATCATAAGCATCTGTGTGCTGTGTTGTTTTATGCTATTGTGTTTCATCACATGACATCACCATGACAGTTCTCACCATGACAGTTCTCATTACTTCAAATGAGTGGTATTCTTAAACCTTCCCAACAATCCTAGACTTGCACTTGGTATTCAATCTGCTGTAAATGAGTATTTAAACACGTTTGATTTCCTGAGCTGTAATCATTTACAAGATTTTAAAAAAAATGTATACATAAGAAAGAACATAAGAAAGTTTACAAATGAGAGGAGGCCATTCAGCCCATCTTGCTCGTTTGGGTGTTAGTAGCTTATTGATCCCAGAATCTCACCAAGCAGCTTGTTGAAGGATCCCAGGGTGTCAGATTCAACAACATTACTGGGGAGTTGGTTCCAGACCCTCACAATTCTCTGTGTAAAAAAAATGCCTCCTATTTTCTGTTCTGAATGCCCCTTTATCTAATCTCCATTTGTGACCCCTGGTCCTTGTTTCTTTTTTCAGGTCAAAGAAGTCCCCTGGCTCGACATTGTCTATACCTTTTAGGATTTTGAATGTTTGAATCAGATCGCCGCGTAGTCTTCTTTGTTCAAGACTGAATAGATTCAATTCTTTTAGCCTGTCTGCATACGACATGCCTTTTAAACCCGGGATAATTCTGGTTGCTCTTCTTTGCACTCTTTCTAGAGCAGCAATATCCTTTTTGTAACGAGGTGACCAGAACTGAACACAATATTCTAGGTGAGGTCTTACTAATGCATTGTAAAGTTTTAACATTAATTCCCTTGATTTAAATTCAACACTTCTCACAATATATCCGAGCATCTTGTTGGCCTTTTTTATAGCTTCCCCACATTGTCTAGATGAAGACATCTCTGAGTCAACATAAACTCCTAGGTCTTTTTCATAGTTCCCTTCTTCAATTTCAGTATCTCCCATATGATATTTATAATACACATTTTTATTGCCTGTATGCAATACTTTAAACTTTTCTCTATTAAATTTCATTTGCCATGTGTCTGCCCAATTCTGAATGCTGTCTAGATCATTTTGAATGACCTTTGCTGCTGCAACAGTGTTTGCCACTCCTCCTATTTTTGTGTCGTCTGCAAATTTAACAAGTTTGCTTACTATACCAGAATCTAAATCATTAATGTAGATTAGGAATATTAGAGGACCTAATACTGATCCCTGTGGTACACCACTGGTTACCTCGCTGCATTTTTAAGTTTCTCCTCTAATCAGTACTTTCTGTTTTCTACATGTTAACCACTCCCTAATCCATGTGCATGCATTTTCTTGAATCCCTACTGCGTTCAGTTTGAGAATTAATCTTTTATGCGGGACTTTGTCAAAAGCTTTCTGGAAATCTAAATAAACCATGTCGTATGCTTTGAAATTATACATTTTCAATGTTGCATCCTCAAAAAAGTCAAGTAGGTTAGTTAGACACGATCTCCCTTTCCTAAAACCATGCTGACTGTCTCCCAGGATATTGTTACCATATAGGTAATTTTCCATTTTGGATCTTATTATAGTTTCCATAAGTTTACATATAATAGAAGTCAGGCTTATTGGTCTGTAGTTACCTGGTTCAGTTTTGTCTCCCTTTTTGTGGATCGGTATTACGTTTGCTATTTTCCAGTCTGTCGGTACAACCCCTGTGTCAAGAGACTGTTGCATGATCTTGGTTAGCGGTTTGTAAATAACTTCTTTCATTTCTTTCAGTACTATTGGGAGGATCTCATCCGGCCCAGGGGATTTCTTTATTTTAAGAGCTCCTAGTCCCTTTAACACTACTGCCTCTGTTATGCTAGTTATTTAAAATTGGATAGGAACAGGTCGACATGTGGGGCATGTTGTCCGTGTCCTCCTTTGTAAAAACCTGTGAAAAGTAATCATTTAATATATTTGCTATTTTTTTTCTTCATCTGTGATTTTGCCATATGTGTGTCTTAGACATTTAACCTCCTCTTTGAATGTTCTCTTGCTGTTATAATAATATCAATAATGTGGTAAGCCATCAGGCAATAGGGTAACAAATAATCTGAAAGTACAACAATTTACATTTTTGAACAATTATTAAACTCCAGCAGAAATTAGAGGACAAATGAGTAAGAACAAGCCTGCTATATTATCTCAATGAGGTATATCAGCAAACTGAGACATTTTAGTGTGAGCAGTGTAACTGTTAAGACTGACAAGGGTCCAGAGACCAGCATCTTAGGTCCATGCTATTTATCAGATGTGTGTAGCTGTGACAGAGTAGGGGGAGGACACATGAAAATGTAGTCCTGGAGATTTAAGTAGGAAACAGGTCTGAGATGTGGGTTGTGGTCGGTATGAAGAGGAGGACCTGTGGCTGGGAAACCTGAAACAAAGCTATTGTGTGCTGTATACTTGGTTGGCAGTTTCACTGTCCGGTTTACAGCTAGAAATGGGCAAAGTTTAGCAAGCGCTCCTTAACATATTTTAGTATGTTTTGTATAAACATATAGGCACCTTCCTGTTTGAACTATAACTGCTGTAGTCTAGAACACTTCTTTTACACTAGAAAACAGTGATAAAGGTCCCGAAAGTGGTCAAACAATTCCTCACTTTGTCACTTATGGTGGAGAATGTGGGCATCACACTAAATTATCTGAGTGTAAAAGAAGAGAAAATGAAGAGTGACTCAAGCCACGCTGGGTTCCCTATATCCTCGGAGCTGGGGATGCTGCTGAGCTTTTTTTGCCTGCCCCTCCATGAACAAGGTGAGCTTAGGCAACAGGGCCTTTGTGGTCTGACGGGAACTTTGGAGGCCTTACACCTTAAAACTTACAGTGACTTATCAGACAAACCAGTCTGGGTCTGTTGTACACCTAAAACCACAATATCCAAAATAAACTGTGCCCTGCTACTGGCATAGCTAAAGATTCAGCGAAGAGGAGAGAGTGGACGGGCGCTGTTGTGGATCCTATACCTATATCCTATGTTTATTGATTCTATCGAGAATTGAAAGCTTTGTTGCAGAGGTTGCTCCAACGTGGAATTGAAGACTTCATTGCTGAGAGGAAAGCTTTTGTACTGGACACATCAACAGATTGAGTTTCCAAACCAGCGGACCAAAAGTCTAAGCTTCAAGGAACCATTGAGTATAATTCCAGTTGCATTTAATTAATGAATTGTAACACATTCACATAGAATTGAACTGTTAATTATTTAGTTTGCACCCTTTGTGTGAAATAACTTTTAGTGAAACTTGGTGAAGTAACTATAAGTAATCTACCTCATTTTGTTGTATGAAGAATTTATTTAAATGTAAACTTGCCATATCCTTAATATATATATATATATATATATATATATATATATATATATATATATATATATATATATATATATATATATATTGTAATATGGCACGGGGTAGGATAATTGATGGACGTTATGTTGCTTCACCTTTCTTGTCATTTGTATCCAGCTTTAACAAGCTCAACAAGGGACAGGTGCGCACCGGTATGAAATACGCTCTGACCAGCAATCTGGGTCTGTGTGTAGTGGAGGAGAAAAGACGTGGAGAAGGCGGGCGTAGAGCGAGGGAGAGAGAAAGAAAAGATAAAGAAAACAAATAAAAAGGATTAATTGGCAACGAATTTGGAACGGAATTGGACCGCGATTAGTGGACTGGATTATTGGACTGAATGAGAACCCGAACCCGGTGAAGACGACCCTTTTCTGTACCTGAACCACGAGACTGCCAGTGATTGTTTGTTTTGTTACTTTTACGTAAAAAGAATTATTACGTTCTGTTTATTTTCTTTTTGATTAAGAAGAAGTATAAACTGTTGCTTTATTGGAAGGCTAAACAACCTGAAAACAATTAAACATACAGATACCGTGCTGTTTGAACTCATACACAATCTCTCTGTGTCTATTACTATATATATATATATATAGTGCAAAGTGAGTGAACAGAAGAAAAATCTAAATCAAATCCATATTTGGTGTGACCACCCTTTGCATTCAAAACAGCATCAAGCATCAATTCTTCTAGGTACACTTGCACACAGTTTTTGAAGGAACTCGGCAGGTAGGTTGGCCCAAACATCTTGGAGAACTAACCACAGTTCTTCTATGGATTTGGGCAGCCTCAGTTGCTTCTCTCTCTTCATGTAATCCCAGACAGACTCAATGATGTTGAGATCAGGGCTCTGTGGGGGCCATACCATCACTTCGAGGACTCCTTGTTCTTCTTTATGCTAAAGATAGTTCTTAATGACTTTCACTGTATGTTTGGGGTCGTTGTCATGCTGCAGAATAAATTTGGGGCCAATCAGATACCTCCCTGATGGTATTGCATGATGGATAAGTATCTGCCTGTACTTCTCAGCATTGAGGAGACCATTAATTCTGATCAAATCCCTAACTCCATTTGCAGAAATGCAGCCCCAAACTTGCAAGGAACCTCCACCATGCTTCACTGTTGCCTGCAGACACTCATTCGTGTATGCTCTCCAGCCCTTCGGCTAACAAACTGCCTTCTGCTACAGCCAAATATTTCAAATTTTGACTCATCAGTCCAGAGCACCTGCTGCCATTTTTCTGCACCCCAGTTCCTGTGTTTTCGTGCATAGTTGAGTCGCTTGGCCTTGTTTCCACGTCGGAGGTATGGCTTTTGGCCGCAAGTCTTCCATGAAGGCCACTTCTGACCAGACTTCTCCGGACAGTAGATGGGTGTACCAGGGTCCCACTGGTTTCTGCCAGTTCTGAGCTGATGGCACTGCTGGACATCTTTCGATTGCGAAGTGAAGTAAGCATAATGTGTCTTTCATCTGATGCAGTAAGTTTCCTTGACCGACCACTGCGTCTACGGTCCTCAGCGTTGCCCGTTTCTGAGTGCTTCTTCAAAAGAGCTTGGACAGCACATCTGGAAACCCCTGTCTGCCTTGAAATTTCTGCCTGGGAGAGACCTTGCTGATGCAGTATAACTACCTTGTGTCTTGTTGCTGTGCTCAGTCTTGCCATGGTGTATGACTTTTGACAATAAACTGTCTTCAGCAACCTCACCTTGTTAGCTGAGTTTGGCTGTTCCTCACCCAATTTTATTCCTCCTACACAGCTGTTTCTGTTTCAGTTAATGATTGTGTTTCAACCTACATATTGAATTGATGATCATTAGCACCTGTTTGGTATAATTGTTTAATCATACACCTGACTATATGCCTACAAAATCCCTGACTTTGTGCAAGTGTACCTAGAAGAATTGATGCTGTTTTGAAGGCAAAGGGTTGTCACACCAAATATGGATTTGATTTAGATTGTTCTTCTGTTCACTCACTTTGCATTTAGTTAATTGATCAATATAATCTATTAACATGTCTATTTTTGAAAGCATTCTTACTTTACAGCATTTTTTCACACCTGCCTAAAACTTTTGCACAGTACTGTATATATATATATAGAGGCTGTGCACGTATGTGGGCGTGTGTGTATGTGAGCAAGCTACTAGCTACGTCACAGCTTGTTTGAGCTGCTGTTTGTGAAGAGACTGGCTGTGTCATATTTCAATTGCCTGCTAGCCAGCATGAGTGCAGCGAGAGTTTTGAATTGTGTTTGGTGCTTAGAGACTAAGAGATTTACTTTCTGACTTTTCTTTTTTCTGTTCATTATATGTGTACTTAAAGTACCTCTATTGATTAAACATTCCTTGTGTCTGTGTGTGTGTGTGTGTGTTCATAGTAAATCCTCGATTTTTGTAACACGTCAATTAAATATTAATAAGAGAACTAATCAACCCAGATAAACCATTAAATTATCAATTATTGAATTGTTCCTACAATATATATATATATATTGTGAACAATTTGTTCCGTATTGAACGTGGTAGCCAACTGGCAGTATGAGAGGTGACACAATTTTATTATTTCTTTGTTTTAAAAATCACACAGACCAACCAAAACGTTTATGAAAATAAACAAAAGAAAACCTGCCCACTAATCTCACTTCTTCAACCCTCTCTATTGCTTGCATGAGCTTTCCTCGTTGCAAGAGAATCCGTATTGTGATCAGCAAATAAAGACCAGTCCAGGTTCCATCCAGCTGCTGCTGGCAACTGTAGATCCAGTCTTGGATCAGGAAGTCTCACCAGGCAAGTATCAAGTGTTCATTTACTTTTATAATCCACAAGGGCTGTCGGGTAATGATATTTGTAATCCTTTTTCAGGTGAACAGGTAAATATTAGTAGTGCTATCTCCCTCTGTACCAGGAAGATTGCACCCCCGTGTGGTCCACACAGGAACAACAGGTGAGGATGCTCCTTCAGCACCCTCTTACACTCCTTGGGATTAACACAGCACCTTTGCGTTGTTTTAGGTTCCTTTGTCGCCCTCTGCTGATGATCACGGCCACGTACAGCCTGTGGCTTTGCTGGTACCTGGCTGACAAGAATAAAAATAAAACAAACTATCACAGACCGTGATGTTTGATTACTTCTTTGATATTTGTAAACTTACAGGTCCTTAAACAAAAGTCCCGGTTAAATAAACAAAAAAATTAAATGGTGTTTCTTTTAATAAAGATCGTACAACCAGCCTTAATTAAATAAAACAGAGTCCATTGAAATTAGGTGGTTGCTTAAAAACAGTGCATAAAACACAGACTTTTGTAAATTCAGTGCGTGCACACCAACACGTGCTGATATAAAAGTTGCCTGTAAGTGTTCATTTTGGCATACGAGTTCTACAGCTGGAATAAACAGTGAATGCTGCACACAGCAGGTAAGTAAGCAGGTGAGTAAAATAGTCCATATAATACTGTGGTTTTCTTTTTAAAACAGGTGCAAACAGAACGCTGTCTTTCTTTAAAAAAAAAACAAAAAAACAAATGGATACTGTAAGTATGCGGTCTGGGTTACTCACTGTAGAGATCGGTTCTGGCAAGTGCACCAGCTTAGCTTCATTCCAGACTGCAGACACGTTGCAGCTTCCTCTGGCAAGACCAAAATAAAAGCCCTACTAGCTTTGTATTTGTACAGTCCTTCCACACAGGTACCTTTGGCTCTGGAATACTGAAGCCCTTTCTGGTCACCAACACTGTCGCCCCTTTTAATCTCTTTGTCCCTGTATTTATACACAATGAAACATGGCTGCTCTTGACTGTTTCGCTGATAGACACACCGTTATAATAGTGCTGTAGAAACTGTACTCAGCTGTAATGGTGAAAAACCGACAACACCGCTCGGTAACTCAGACTTGCTGCTATCACACAGAATGCTTCCACCATTACTCTCTCCTCACGTGCAGGCTGAGCAAACACTTTCACTGCACTTTTCACCTTTGATGCTGGAAACACCACCCAGCACCTTCCGTCCGTCTCTCTTCCCCAGTCTTATTGTTATTATTATTATTTATTTCTTAGCAGACGCTTTTATCCAGGGCGACTTACAATCGTAAGCAAATACATTTCAAGTATCACAGTACAAATAATACAATTAAGAGCAAGATAAGTACAAGTGTGACAAAATACGATTCAATAATACAGCAGATAACAGTGTCAGTGATAGTTACATCAGGATATGATTAAATACAAAATACGACAGATTAAACACTTGGGAGATTACAGTACTCTGAAGTACAGGATTAAATGC
Organism: Acipenser oxyrinchus oxyrinchus; assembly: GCA_030684275.1. Lineage (NCBI taxonomy): Eukaryota > Metazoa > Chordata > Actinopteri > Acipenseriformes > Acipenseridae > Acipenser > Acipenser oxyrinchus. The sequence goes on along the minus strand of CM060248.1, from coordinate 39,705,164 downwards.
AGTAAAATAGGGGGCAGATAAGAGCAAGTAAAGCGCATTTAAGGAAGGGTGATACGTGTCCCAGGGGAAGAACAGAGGAGTTCTACAGGTGCTTTCTGAAGAGGTGAGTCTTGAGGAGACGCCGGAATGTGGTCAGGGACTGGGCAGTCCTGACATTTGTAGGAAGGTCATTCCACCACTGCGGGGCGAGGGTGGAGAAGGAGCGGGCTCTGGAGGCAGGGGAGCGCAGAGGACGTAGAGACAGTCTTCTAGTGCAGGCGGAGCGGAGAGGTCGAGTGGGGGTGTAGGGAGAGATGAGGGTCTGGAGGTAGCTGGGTGCAGTCTGGTCAAGGCATCTGTAGGCTAGTACAAGAATCTTGAACTGGATGCGAGCAGTGATCGGGAGATAGAGAGATCAGAGGAGGGGGAGGAGGAGGAGGGAAAGAAAAGGAGGTCAGATTTAGAGAGATTTGCTTTCGTCGTTCCCACGGATAGGTCATCTGACTATTGACCACTGGGATCATGGGAATTGAAGTTTCTTTAATATACAATACCACTACAGAGCATACCGCTCTACCACCGTGCCTGAGAGAGAGAGCTGCCGTCATCTCCACCAGAGAGAGAGCTGCCGCTGCCCAAGAGTGAGCTGCCGCCACACGAGAGAGAGCCGCCACCGCCACCACCCAAGAGAGAGCCGGCGCCACTGCTCAAGAGAGAGCTGCCGCTGCCATCCGAGAGAGAGCCGGTGCCTCTGCTCAAGAGAGCCATCGCTGCCCGAGAGAGAGTCGCCGCTGCCACCCGAGAGAGAGCCGGCGCCGCCTGAGGGAGAGCTGCCGCTGCCCAAGAGAGAGAGCCGCCGTCACTGCCCAAGAGAGAGAGTCGCCACCGCTGCCAAAGAAAGAGAGCCGCTGCCTGAGGGAGAGCTGCCACCACCGCCTGAGAGAGAGCTGCCGCAGCCGCTGGCTGAGAGCCCGCAGCCACTGGCTGAGAGCCTGCAGCCGCTGGCTCTGAGCCCACAGCCTCTGACCAGGAGCCTGCAGCCACTGACCGAGAGCCCGCAGTCCCTGCCAGAGAGCTTGTCCCCGCAACCACCGCCACAGAGAGTGTCCCACGCCGCCTGAGAGAGGCTGCCCCACGCTACCAGAGTCTCTGAGAGAGAGCCGCATCGCCAGAACCTCTGAGAGAGAACGCCATGTCACCAGAGCCTCCGAGAGAGAGCCGATCGCCAGAGCCCCGGGAGAGAGTCCAACGCTGCTGCCTGAGAGAGAGTACCCACGCGTGGCTGCGGCACTCCAGCTCTCCAAACAGCAACCGGTTCTGAGGTTGCTATTTGGGCTGCTTTGGCTAGCCTCTGCCTCACTGCGTGGATTGGGGTAGCTTCCAAGGAAGCCCAGATTCAGGAGGGACTCTGCATTGCTTCGCTCTCAAAACCCTCCGCTACTGGACTGAAGCAGGTTCTTCCCGGGCAGGGAAGTGTTTAAGCGGGTAAGCGGGGGGCAGTGTAGCGTCGGGTCCCACAGGACTTATGAATGGGACGTTTTGGTGAATGGGACGTTTTGGGGATTTGCTTGTAAATAGTTGTATGCTGTGTTCACTTTCATGCTTTGTTGTGTCTCTGTCTGTGTAGCTGCTGCAGCCTGGTTCCAACCAGGTCCGCTCTTTCCCGCCTGATGACTCTATATAAGCTGCAGCCTGCGTGCTGTTGAAGGGAGTGTGTGGAGAGAGTTCTGAGAGACTGACAGCAGCAAGAGCTAAAACGCCATTCCATTTCTCTAAAACAACAGCACTTATAAGCACCAATTCAAGTGTTTCCTTTCTTCCCGCTAAACCCAGGCAAGCCACCGCCACTATATAGATATATAGATATATAGATATGGATATATATATATATATATATATATATATATATATATATATATATATATATACTGTATTGTAATGAACCGCTGCATTGGAAGAGAAACAAGACTCAGGGAGACCAGATGGGATTCCAAATTTGCTGCTTTTAATTACTGCACTAAATAAAATAACAGCGAATCCCTGTTTGGGCCGGGGTTCATACCAAATCAATAAATAAATATAACTCTCTCGCACTCTCTGCTCCTCCTCTCACTTTCCTCTTCTCTTCCAACACTCTCACTTGCTCTCGTTCTCTGTTCTTCCAACTCACTCTGGGCTCTTTCACTGCTTCACAGATAGGCACTCTCTTTCACCGCTCACAGCCCCCCACTTATAGCCTCTGGGGAGGGTCCCGCCCTACTTATAGCCTCGGGGGAGGGTCCCGCACCGCCACCACACGCACATACCCTCCATAGGTACACACACCCATACACACACTAACGGCGTGTCCTGTACCCTTACAATACACAGAACACTAAACGAGACACAACAAACAAGACACACAAGACAAACAGAATGTCCAGGACGATGCCATCGCCAGGGTCATTACAATATATATATATATATATATATACAGTACTGTGCAAAAGTTTTAGGCAGGTGTGAAAAAATGCTGTAAAGTAAGAATGCTTTCAAAAATAGACATGTTAATAGATTATATTTATCAATTAACTAAATGCAAAGTGAGTGAACAGAAGAAAAATCTAAATCAAATCCATATTTGGTGTGACAACCCTTTGCCTTCAAAACAGCATCAATTCTTCTAGGTACACTTGCACAAAGTCAGGGATTTTGTAGGCATATAGTCAGGTGTATGATTAAACAATTCCAAACAGGTGCTAATGATCATCAATTCAATATGTAGGTTGAAACACAATCATTAACTGAAACAGAAACAGTTGTGTAGGAGGAATAAAACTGGGTGAGGAACAGCCAAACTCAGCTAACAAGGTGAGGTTGCTGAAGACAGTTTACTGTCAAAAGTCATACACCATGGCAAGACTGAGCACAGCAACAAAACACAAGGTAGTTATACTGCATCAGCAAGGTCTCTCCCAGGCAGAAATTTCAAGGCAGACAGGGGTTTCCAGATGTGCTGTCCAAGCTCTTTTGAAGAAGCACAAAAACGGGCAACGTTGAGGACCGTAGACGCAGTGGTTGGCCAAGGAAACTTACTGCAGCAGATGAAAGACACATCATGCTTACTTCCCTTCGCAATCAGAAGATGTCCAGCAGTGCCATCAGCTCAGAACTGGCAGAAAACAGTGGGACCCTGGTACACCCATCTACTGTCTGGAGAAGTCTGGTCAGAAGTGGCCTTCATGGAAGACTTGCGGCCAAAAAGCCATACCTCCGACGTGGAAACAAGGCCAAGCGACTCAACTATGCACGAAAAACACAGGAAGTGGGGTGCAGAAAATGGCAGCAGGTGCTCTGGACTGATGAGTCAAAATTTGAAATATTTGGCTGTAGCAGAAGGCAGTTTGTTCGCCGAAGGGCTGGAGAGCCGCATACCTAATGAGTGTCTGCAGGCAACAGTGAAGCATGGTGGAGGTTCCTTGCAAGTTTGGGGCTGCATTTCTGCAAATGGAGTTGGGGATTTGGTCAGAATTAATGGTCTCCTCAATGCTGAGAAGTACAGGCAGATACTTATCCATCATGCAATACCATCAGGGAGGCATCTGATTGGCCCCAAATTTATTCTGCAGCATGACAACGACCCCAAACATACAGCAAAAGTCATTAAGAACTATCTTCAGCGTAAAGAAGAACAAGGAGTCCTGGAAGTGATGGTATGGCCCCCACAGAGCCCTGATCTCAACATCATCGAAGTCTGTCTGGGATTACATGAAGAGAGAGAAGCAACTGAGGCTGCCTAAATCCACAGAAGAACTGTGGTTAGTTCTCCAAGATGTTTGGGCCAACCTACCTGCCGAGTTCCTTCAAAAACTGTGTGCAAGTGTACCTAGAAGAATTGATGCTTGAAGCTGTTTTGAAGGCAAAGGTGGTCACACCAAATATGGATTTGATTTAGATTTTTCTTCTGTTCACTCACTTTGCATTTAGTTAATTGATAAATATAATCTATTAACATGTCTATTTTTGAAAGCATTTTTACTTTACAGCATTTTTTCACACCTGCCTAAAACTTTTGCACAGTACTGTATGTATTGCGTTCCTTTAAGGGCTGACTTGGTGGAGGTAAGGGAGGCAGACTAAAAATTGAAATTGCTAATAACAACAGGTCATTTCATTTGGCAGTAGAGCATTATGTTTGAGATTATATATATGAAGGGAAAATGTGAAACTTTAATTTGATTTTATCTTTGATTTGCATGTTGTTGAATGGAATATCTAGATTATGTTCATATGTTTTTTTTGTGTTTGTTTTGTGTGTCTTGTTTGTAGTGTTTATTGAATAAAAACACGATTCATGCTTTTTTTTTTTCTTCTTCAAATTCATTGTTTTACCTGGATTATAAATGCCATAAGGCCCTTTAGGGCGTCAGTATACGTTGAGTATACAGACATCTCGGGGGTTGAAGCCATTCAGAGGTTGTTATTTTTCCAAGCCGTGTTATATGTAAGGAATAGACCATGACGGGCCGTGCGGTTCCCATGATATATACCACGCCAGATGTGGTATATAGCATGGGAACCACATGGCCCAAAGTGGTTTATACCGCTTATAACACGGCTGTCATTTGGGGGATGAAAAATAACTTAAAATAATTAAAACACATTTTAAATGAAGACAAAACCAGAAACTTTTATTGTGTATACTTCCACAGTGCTCTCTGATTCTCTAACTTACTCACTGTTATTAAGGTCTGTGCCCGGTTTAGCTAGGGGGAACTCCACTAGTGTAAACTCCAAAGTCTTAACTCAAACCTAAAATTAACTACACATTTATGTCTTGCACTAATTTTGCTTGCGAACTTGACAGAGTCACGTTGGCCAAATTAAACAAACAATGACAATAAAGCAGACTGAAATAAAGTTCAAGGTAATCTATCCCCCTTCCCAGCTACCATAAACTGCAATGACTGTCGTTCAATACTGAAAGTACTGTACTGTACTCTGTACATATTTTATTTTGCCATTTGCATTTGTAATATAGCAGTTGATGTACTCTGATGCTTTATTGTACAGTAATACAGTGTTCCCTGCTGGCACCTAGAAATTAAAAAGCAATTTAACCGTTAATGTTGGTGTTTTTTTCATTAAGAGTTAAATGTGACTTGCATTCAGGGTCTTTTTTTTTTGGTGTCCATATTTGGGGGTACAACTTGAATTCAGGGATGGCTTAAATTTGAGTAAACACAGTATATATTGTGGCAGGACTGAGCCCTGCCTGTAAATAGTGTTGGGGTTATGTGTTTTGGTGGTGGTTGGCAGGGACGGGGTTAATTCCTATCCCTACCAAATACATGTGAGAATGTGGCTGTTCCCAAATTAGATAATTGGTGCTAACTGCCAATGATATAAAAATGGACCTTGAAGCTCCATTAGAGAGAGGACTGCTAGGGAGCTGTTAACAAGGGGAAGTACTGTGTTTTTATACTTGAAGAGATTGGGTCAATTGCAACAAACTGAAAACTATGTATTAACTGGGGATGATCCCATGGTTAGTACGGAAGTCTGTACTAAAATAGTACGCAAGTTAAATACCAATTGCAATGAAATTGGCTGCTCAAGATAGCCCCCAGCTGCGTATTAAAAATGTTCTCAATTGCAACAAACCGAAAGTAATTGCTGCTGCCCTCTAGAGGATACTAAAGCATGGAACTAAGTTAGTCTAACAATTTTAATAGACTAAAGATTTATAGTACCCTACTAACTGGAACAAATGTGAAAAATCCCAAAATGTATTGACAACTTTTATGTAACCGAACTATTCATAACCACAAATCCATATAGTTTACCTATATTTTACATATGGAACACATATAGCCTAATTAATATATATATATATATATATATATATATATATATATATATATATATATATATATATATATATATATATATATATATATATATATATATATATATATATATATATATATATATATATATATATATATATATATATATATATATATATATATATATATATATATATATATATATATATATATATATATATATATATATATATATATATTGTAACTTGAAAAAATATTATTCAATTTTTTTTACAAATATATTGAAAATACATTTTCATTCCATATGGGTAATAAATAATTCCTGTACAATTTCAATATATTCTCAATTATCTCCCGATGTTTGTAATTAAACCTAAGCGTAATTGTAATGGTGATGAACTGTCTTAAAATAGTCTTTTAAAACAGCTGTGTAATTATTCAATTAATTGGTTTTAACTAGAACCTTTATAAAGTTGCCTCAATGCACCCCATCGACACAGTCACTCGAGATCTGTAAAGATGTTGAGCCACTCCGAGAGAGTTATGTGTGCGCTGTGAGTACAATCAGCCCGCATAATATCCAGGCGTTATCGTACTGTTCATAGTCAATTAACTCATTGCAACGCTACACAAATCTTATATTGCCATGCCAAATGAAGAGGAGCAACGGGACATCTGCACAGCCTTTTACACCAAAGCAGGAATAGCAGGAGTTGTTGGAGCTGTTGACTTCACACTAGAGGTCTTCATGGGTCAACTCGGACCCAAGGACCCGAGACCCGACCTGTAACAAACGGGTTTTCGGGTTCAAAATTGTCATGCAACAATCGGGTCGGGTCGGTTCCAATTTTGTTTACTTAGTAATACAGAATCTGTCGATTACTATTAAAGAAACTCTCTTCAGTACTAAAAATCATTGTTTATAATTCCTGTTGCATGGATTGGCTTCTCCCAGAAGCACATGACATGGCTTGCAGAGCGCAGCAGCAGACACGTGGCCCATATCGAAGCTTTCTTTTAGATCATTCTTAAAAGTCAGAGTAATAAACTTGTTTATGGACATGAAAGTAAAACTTAAGAAAAACAAATCCCATGAACAAAAGCTCACAGAAAAATGCAAGTCTGCGGTGTGGGAATCATTTGTTGTTATTGTGGACAAAGAAGAAAAACAAGTTTTGCAAAACACAAATTTTACATCTCAATTCCATTTTCTCTTGAGTTAAGTTTGTAATAAAATCACACATTTACGAGATAGTACTTCAGTTCATTTGATTTTCAGATAATGTATTTATCTTTGTATCTTTTACAAAAACATATTATATATTTAATTTTACAGCCCTCTGTGTAGGTCCATAATGTAATAAACACTGTCTGTAGTTCAGCCAGATTTCCAGGTTGAATGGAAAAAACACACTGCCTTAATACTGTATCTAGTCAGTGCATATACTAAGCTGGGGAAAGGAAAAGCATTCCACTGTTTTTTCAGGCCGGGTCAGATCCGGGTCTAATAATGTTAGGTTACTTAACGTAACCCTGGTTCCCTGAAAGAGAAGATGACCACCAATGACATTACATATGGGATATGCCTGCCCATTGCGTAGGTACCGCTGAGCTCTCTATACCAGAGCTGCCAATAGGCCCCTTCCTGGGATAACGCACTCGGTCCCGCCCACCGAAGGAATAAAACTGTCATCCCGAGGAAGCCATTTCTCTTTTTCCATCGAACCCGTGAGGGCGACCGATGCGACCTCACGGTTGGTGGTCGTCTTCTCTTTCAGGGAACCAGGGTTACAGAAGTAACCTAACGTTCCCTTTCAATTCGAAGATGACCACCAATAACATTATGTATGGGATAATGTACACCAGAGCCGTCGCGAGGGAGAAGGAACGGCAGCATATGAGGGACGCACTAGCACTGCCTAACCCAGGGGTTAGCGGTGTGAGCTTACACCCTCAAGGACCCTCGTGCCTAATGAAGGCAGGGTAGGCTCTACCACATTAAGGCGGTAGAACCTGGAGAAGGTATGCGGTGTAGCCCAGGTAGCCGCAGTACAAATATCAGACATCGAGGCCCCTCTGAAGAGGGCCTAAGATGTAGCCAACCCTCAGTGGAGTGTGCGGCTACCCTACCAGGTGGGGGCAAGCCAGCACCATCATACGCAGTCAAGACTGTGTCCACAATCCAATGTGACAGAAGCTGCTTAGAGAGGGGCTGTTCTACGGTCCGTGTCCCATGACAGACGAAGAGCTAGTCAGATTGATGCAGAGCTCTTGTCCTATGCATGTAGCATCTCAATGTTCGCACTGGGCAGAGGAAATTCAATCTCTCATCCTCCTTTAAAGTAAACGGAGGTGGATGGACGGACTTCAGTTCCACAGACTGGTTAATGTGGAAGGCTGTGATCACCTTGGGGAGGAAAGCAGGGTTGGTGCACAGAGACACCCTGCTGCCATCCTCCCAAATACACATGCAGGAGCTGTACACAGACAGAGCCTGCAGCTCACTGACCCGTTTAGCGGCGGTGATAGCCAAGAGGAAGGCTGTCTTCATAGACAGGTATTACAGCTCTATGGAGTGTATGGGCTCAAACAGGGCCTTCGTGAGAGTCTCCAGTACAATATTAAGGCTCCATTCGGGGAGAACAGTCCTCCTGGGAGGGCGTAATCACCGAGCACCTTTAAGAAATCGAGGAGCCAAGAAATGCGCACCCGGAGACACCGAATCTATGGGGGCATGGCAAGCAGAGATAGCCACTAAATACACCTTCAAAGTGGAAGGTGACCTACCAGCATCAAGCAGTTCTTGCAGAAACTGTAAGATGACTGGCATAGGGCAAGATATGGGGTCATGGCTTCTTGCCAGACACCAAGCTTGGAAATACCTCCACTTATAGGTGTAAAAGGACCTAGTGGAGTCTTCCCTAGTGCTCTGCAATGTACCCACAACCGCATCTGATAGTCCTAGGGCTAACCAGCGGTCCCTTTCAGGGGACAGACCCATAGCCGGAACCTGCCCGGTTCCGGTTGCCAAAGAGAGTGTTTCGCCTGACTGAGGAGATCCATGCGTAGTGGATCACAAACACAACCACCAGAAATCAAAACATCCAACAAATAAGAGCCACTTCAAAATTTAGGTGATCAAAAACCAACATCAAGAGAACAAAAGGAACAACATCCAGGTCCCTATAAACAGTGCTGGCCAGGCAGCAAAAAGAAGGGAGGTCATGATTGTTGGGGACTCCATATTGAGAAACACAGCAAGTTCAGTTCGCAGTTTGGACCCCCTTACTACAACAGTGTGCTGCCTTCCAGGAGCCTCTGTCATGCACATCACTGACAACGTGGACAGGCTCCTAGAACGAACAGGAGACGACCCGGTAGTAGTCATCCATATCAGAGTGCTAGGAAGGAAATTAAAAGACCAAAACTGTGGTATTTTCTGGGATACTGCCGGCACTTTGCAAAGGAGCATACGGACAGCTGGAAATATATAATCAGAATGCATGGCTGAAATCGTGGTGCACAAAGGAAGGCTTAATCTTTCTTGAACATGGGAGCACATTCTACAACAATGACTATCTATATAGTCGGGACAGACTGCACTTAAACAAAAAGGAAACCAATCTACTAGGAGAAAGGTTCAGAAGCATTTAAACTAGAAAGGAAGGGTGGAGAAAACAAAAAAAGACAGAAGGGAGACCACATCAAAACAAGGGCAACAACTCAGGTAAGACAGCCATTAATTGTATTTATAAAAGTCTCAGAAACAAAATGTTAGAACTTGAAGCTACTGCACTAACAAGTAACTATGATGTGATAGGTGTTACAGAAACTTGGTTGTCTGAGAGTGATGGAGACGAATATAATATTAGTGGGTATACACTGTATAGGAAAGACAGGCAGGACAGAAGAGGCAGAGTGGTAGCGCTATACATAAGAAATAGTCTTGAAGCCCAGGTGTTAAATCTGGACGAAGAAAACAACACAGAATCAATATGGGTCAGAATAATGGACAAAAATTCAAAGGGCATAATAATAGGAGCATGCTATAGACCGCCAAATTCAGAAGCCGAGCAAAATTATCTGTTAAACAGTGACATTAGAAATGCGTGTAGTAAAGGAGAAGCCATACTAATGGGAGATTTCAACTTCCCCCACATGGGAATGGGAAAACCCGGTGGGGAGCACGCCGGACGAAATTGAAATGGTGGAAATGACAAATGACTGTGTGACAGGGTGGCACAAGGAATGAAGCCCAGAGACAGACTGCAGTTCAAACAAAATACTTTTATTAAATAAAAGACACAAAATATATAGGCATGAGGGCAAAGGAAAAGGTTTTTAAAATACAAACAATAAACACAAAGTAAAAATAAATCTTCCAGGCTGAGCTTTGCCTTCACTGGACTGCACAAATTTTAAAAAAAACAGCACACAAAGAAAAAAAAACCCAGCAAGCAACAAAAAAGACACGCTTGCTTCCTCAGCTACCTCTCTCTAATGAGGAGCTGAGGCCTCCTTTTATGTCAGGTGGCTGGGTGCTGATTGATTGCTAATTACTCCCACCTGACACAATAAGCCTGGGCAGGGAGGGGAATTTAACCCCATCCCTGCCAATATTTACAAGGGCAGAGACCTGCTCTGCCACACACCTCCCCCACGTACAAAGTACACAGGCCGCAAATCAGCCAAACTTCCCCCCCCCCCACCCCTTTGAACCCAAGCCCTCCCCCCAAGAGTCCCCTTATGTCCCTCGGGTGGGCTATTTCAGCGGGCGGTGGTGGGCGGGGTTGATGTCGGATCCCCCAAGCTTTCTTCAATGGCAGGGGCCCCGGACCTTCAAAGCACACGAACGCTGGCAGGGAACCTGGACCCTTCAGCAGGAGCAGCATTGGTGGCACCGCTGGTGGCGGACACGGCAACGACGGCCCGTCTCCCTCTGGTGGCGGACCCTTGGGAACAGCAGGAGGAGACGGCGGACCCTAGGGAGCAGCCGGCAGAGACAGCGGACCCTCGGGAACAGCAGGCGGATACGACCGACCCTCGGGAATAGCAGGAGGAGACGGCGGACCCTCGGGAACAGCAGACGGAGACGGCGGACCCTTGGGAACAGCAGGCGGAGACGGCAGACCCTTGGGAACAGCAGGCGGAGACGGCAGACCCTCGGGAACAGCAGGCAGACCCTCGGGAGCAGCAGGCGGAGACGACAGACCCTCGGGAGCAGCCAGCAGAGATGGCGGACCCACAGGAGCAGCCGGCGGACCCTCGGGAACAGCAGGCGGAAACGACGGCCACTCCGGCAACGGCAGTTCCAGCTCCTCCAGCAGCAATGGCTCCAGCCACTCCAGCATCAGCGGTGGTGGCTGTGGCCATTCTAGCGGCCTCTGAGGTCGGGCTAGCACCTCCTGTCGTCGCAGTCGGGTGTGCCTCCACTGAGCTCCTCTCAGCAGCAGGTGCAAGGGCTGCTGAGGGGCGTCAGCCTTCTCCCCTTCCGGTTCTCTGGTCCGTGGCTCATCCACTTCCGGTTCTTTGGTCCGTGGCTCCTCCCCTTCTGGCTCTCGGGTCCGTGGCTCCTCCCCTTCTGTCTCTCGGGTCCGTGGCTCCTCCCCTTTCAGCTCTCGGGCTGGCAGCTTCACTTTCTCTGGCTCTCGGGTCCGTGGTTTCTCCCCTTCTGGCTTTCGGGTCCGTGGCTCCTCCCCTTCCGGCTCTCAGGCTGGCAGCTCCACCTCCTCTGGCTCTCGGGAAAGCAGCTCCACCCCCTGTGGCTCTCAGGACGGCAGCTCCACCCCCTCTGGCTCACGGGACGGCAGCTCCACCACCTCTGGCTCTCGGGGCGCCACCTCCACCCCCTCTGGCTCTCGGGACGGCAGCTCCACCCCCTCTGGCTCTCGAACGACTGGGGCCTCTCCCATGTCTTCGGCCAGAAACCCTAAAACCATCAGGGCGATTTCTTGGATGGACGCCTGGTGGTGTTGCCTTTCCCATTCATCCCACCTCCCCCCATCTCGACACCACAGGGCGTTGATGGCTAGGGGGAGGTCATTGAAGAGGTCCCCCTCTGGGTGTACCAACCAGTCCCAAATCTCCCGGGATGATGGTGAACATGGTGGCAGTGGAGGTAGTGGGGTGGACACTGGTACCTGGGGTGACAGTTGCTCCTCTTCCTGGGCCTGGGCGTAGGAGCATCCTGCCCAGTTGTGGCCATAGACTTCGCAGCGGCCATACAAGTCCGTTGGTGGCAACTCTGGGCAGGATCTCCAGCGGTGGTCCTCCTTCCTACACCAGGAACACCAGGGGAAAAGGCTGGCTGGGTCCTCCAGCTGGGGTGGCAGCAGCTTTTGTTGCTGCTGCCGCTGCCTGCTTCTTCTGCCCATCTTTCTCTTTTTTTCAACAAAAAAAAAACGTTCACAAAATTTTTTGCTATTCACAAAAAAAAAAAAAAAATCCTGCAATACTGCTTTGAGCCTCCCGGAGGTGCTATATCCCACTACTGACACCACATGTGACAGGGTGGCTCAAGGGATGAGGCCCAGAGACAGACTGCAGTTCAAACAAAATACTTTTATTAAATAAAAGACACAAAATAAATAGGGTTATATAAATAAAGGGTCTCTATTATTTGATACAAATTGTTACCTGATTTCAACATACAAGGTTTGTTTCATTACTCATTTCAGAATCCAGCATGCCATTGTCTGGGTCTATTTTCCACATACTAGTAAGGGATTTGGAGAAACATCAAATTGGCGTTTGGTTTGAAATATCTCAAATACAGTCTAAAACACGAGCCTAATGAAAAGAATACAAAGATGGTGCCTCTAGTATTCAGTGTATGCAAAATCTATTGATGGTACAAAGATGACACTTGTAAACATACCTGAGATTTTGTTACTAATAAAAGACAGTATTCACAAAAACTGAAGCTGTCCCAAGATTAATGTCATAGCCAGCTGATCCCTGCAATCATAAACACATATTATATGATTGTTCTACGGGGAGTCAAGAGCTGAAATTTTTTTTTTTTAAAAAAGAACTAGAGCATCTCCTAGTGGAGAATGCTTTAAACACATTTTGGGCCTTTGTGTTTTATTCATTTGAAACTCGTCTGAGACCACCACTTTCAGTTTGTTGCATCTTCAATTACAGGAATACCAGAATCTAACTAAAATCTGTATAAGGTACAGTAACAACACACTTCCAGTAAAGATTCAGATAGTCTAGAAATGGAAAATTACCTTTCTGAATGTGTGATTTTTCTCTTGATATCCATTTTTCCTTGGCACTGGCCTAAGTCATAGTGTTCTCTGTAATAGTGTCAACAAGCTGTCTGGCTCCAGACACTTCACAGCAAACAGAATGAGCCTGAAATGAAGCAGACCTGGTATTAGCAATAAATCATTGTACTATATTACAAGTCTCTAGAATGGCTTTTAGTTTCTTTGTAATGCAAAACATAATAATTAATCAACTCCCTTTACTCCACTGGGGCCTCATACCAACAATTAAACACTTAAACATACCAGTATTTGAGCAAAAGAGTATGTCAGTGTTCTTATGATATTTCCACTCAGTTCTGAATTGTAACTCTCGATTGCTGCCCAGACGGATATGTGATAACAATATCAACACCTCACCTTTTCTACAAGAGTCCCCTGCAAAGCGCCGCAAGGCCCACTGCCCAACCCCCGCCCATTCTGATCTGCTTCAAGTCTTTTCATTCTGAAGAAACTTTGCAATCTCCCTCTCCTTGTACAGTCTCCTTCAGGATCTCAAGCCATGCTTGAGCACCCTCTAGCACTTTTCATTTGTATTGCTGTTCTGAGTTTCCTCTCCACTTGGCACCTTTAAAAGTTTGCCAAATATTAACTTTTACAGTATTATTATTATTTATTTCTTAGCAGACGCCCTTATCCAGGGCGACTTAAAATTGTTACAAGATATCACATTATTTTTTACATACAATTACATTATTTTTTACACGTTATTTTTACATACAATTACCCATTTATACAGTTGGGTTTTTACTGGAGCAATCTAGGTAAAGTACCTTGCTCAAGGGTACAGCAGCAATGTCCCCCACCTGGGATTAAACCCACGACCCTCCGGTCAAGAGTCCAGAGCCCTAACCACTACTCCAAACTGCTGTCCACAGTAAAACATATTACACAGTGGTGTAACATAAGCCCCCGCAGTCCTCACTATGAAAGCTGAAATTGATTTAAAACTACCTTAGAAGTTCCATGACACAGGAGAGACTGACAGGACTGTTAGATGTGAAAGCCTTTTTGCACAAAAAAGGCGAGACGGCAATCTCGTTTTCAGGAAATAAACAGCATTTTTCATGTTGCAAGAGGGTGCACCGTTCTCCAGTCTCACAGCAGTAAACAGGCATCAATTCCCCAGTTTTTCAGTGGTCAAACAGACGGGGACTACTTCACTGAGAACAACTCCAAGCAAAAGGGAGGGGAAGTTGATTAAGATTAAAAGGAATTAAAATAATTTTGTTTAAGTAACTGTTATTCATGTTGGTTAAAAGTAAAAAACAAAGGGTTTAAAATAAAATGAAACTTGCTTTGTGACGAGTGGCAGGTGGGGTGTTTAAATTGTAAAAAACAACAACAACAAAAAAAAAACAGGTGCCTAATAAGTATATCGGTGCATGGGGAGTGCCTCATTTTGAAAAAAAAAAGTGCTGCTTAAGAAGAGGCACCTCACCTGCACTGATGAACTTAGTCCCCCCCCCACCACCTTATTTTTCAGGGGGGCCCCGGCATTTAGTGTTACGCCACTGATATTACATGACATTAATATTGACTATGAGAATATAATTTTATACTGCATATTGATTTTGAATAAAAGGAAAGGAAGTTATGAGAGTGGGTCAAATTTCCAGTACAGTGGTAAACTGCTACTAAAAATAAAATAAAATAATAAAACAAAATCAACACAGAGCTAAACACAATTAACTCAAATAGCTTAGTTTAATAAATACTTAATAGTTTATGTTAATTGAATGAACATGTTTTAATAATGGGCCAGGTGTTTCAATTAGCTAATAATTAACCCCTTAGCTAATTCCACAATTACCCAATTACATTCCCAAGATGGCTGACTCTTGCAGCCACCCTCACTAAGGTGGAGCAGATGACAGAGGTCAGTTTTTCAGATTGATAGCGAAAAGTGTAGCCCTTACCCATAAAAATATTTAGCGTAGGGTGGAAAAAAATAGGGTCGGTCGGGTAACCCGAACCACACAGTTATTTAGTTGGCCTTATTATTTGTCAGCCAATCGGCACCCCACTCAGGTCGGACTTGCTGACTTGAGGGGACGCCGATTGGCTGACGAATAATAAAACACGGTAATATCGTAATTTTTGTTTTGAATCATTATTGCACACATTTGTTTTACTTATTATTCGTCACCCCTCAGGTCGGTGCCCTGTGCAGCCTGCTCGCACCCCCTTTGGTATGGCCCTGTTCCTCATATTCAAATAAAGCCAAAAAAAGTAAGCTTTACAGTATTGTGGCAGTACTGAGGGCCTATACTTGTAAATTCTGTGTTTTTTATTGTTAAATAAAGTTATATTATTTTGAATTTAAGTTTGGCAGGGATGGAGTTACAATCATATCCCTCAAAAAACAAGTGTGTAGTGTGGCCATTCCCAAATTGTTAATTGATTAGCAATTTGGGGATGGCCACCTGTATATATATAAGGGCCAGTTTGTTTATTTCGGGGCTCATTTAGTTTAGAGAGAGGACTGGGAAGAGCAAGCTGTGTGCTCTGTCCTGCACTGAGATAGCCTTAGTATGGATGCATATTTATTTTGCATTTATTTTTTATTTGTTTGTTTTAATCTTTTGTTTGTTTCTTTTATTAATAAAATTGTGCAGTGAGTGCTGAACTGTAGTCTGTATCTGCTATTCCTGCCACTGGCTATCCTCCAACAAGTATAAAGTAAAACAAAATATATATATATGGCTTTTTATATACATCATATCTTTATTTGACTGGCCATCTGTCTCCCTGAAATGATTTGGCCAGATCAAATTCAATAGCTATTACTTAGTACTTTTATCAATTCCATTTTCGCTTTCCATGATTTGCTCAGCCTTTCTATAGTGATTTCCTGGCAGATATATGAGACCTATTACACCTTAAATTATGTTTTCTCTCTACACCCACTCCCTGGGTCCCCTCATCTCCTCCCATGGCTTCTCGTATCATTTCTACACTGATGATGCCCAGATCTTCCTCTCCTTTCCCCCCTCTGACTGACATCTCTTCCCGTATCTCTACCTGCCTCTCCTCCTGGATGCACTCTCATCATCTTAAACTCAACCTCTAAATCAGACCTCCTTTTCTTCCCCCCTCTTCCTCCCCCACCGCTGATCTCTCCATCACTATTCCTCTTGAATCCACCACCCTCTCTCCCTCCTCATCCACCAAGAACCATGGTCCACCACCCTCTAGCCCTCCCTCTCCTACTCTCAGCACATCTCTACTCTGGTACGGTCCTGTCGCTTCTGTAGATTTTATTTTTCACTTTGACATTATGTGTTGATCAGTGGCAAAAACTCCTAATTAAATCCATTTTGATTCCATGTTGTAACACAATAAAATGTGGAAAAGTCCAAGGGGGGTAAATACTTTTGAGAGCCACTGTATACTTACAATATACTGGGGGGCGTAGAGCTGGTGTTAAGGCAAAAGTGGGCAAGGGGCGTTGACTCAAGACAGGGGCGAAATAACAAGCAATGTTACTGTAATATTTTTAACATTAGTGTGGAAGGGTGTTGGGTAATTCACTGACACACGGGAGACGCAGTTGATTTTGACAGCACCGCACAGGTGCCCAGTTTTATTTTAGTGGGGCAGTTCCACGTTTTGGCCCGCAGAGGGCGCTGTTGTCTGTGGTTTGCCTATCACCAATGATAGACAGAACCACAGAGATACCAGGGGTGGTACCGTTCTAAATTATAGGCGCACTCGCAGGTGCTCAAACCAAAAATAAGCAAAAGGAGACAAGAACAAGGAAAATAAAACACAGTAATCAAAACTACAAATAAAAGGTGCTGCACTTGGCAGTTTCACCCCGACCGTCGCTACCCGCACGGTCCGGGTCTCCGTCCTACCCTCGCCGCTCCCTCAGACTGCTAAAACAAATACTGATGGGGTCTGCCCACAGTTTTCCCCGCTAACCCTGTTTTCTTTCTTATGTCTTTTGTTTCTTTATGGTTTTCCTCCCCGGCCGTGTCTCGGACCTGGACCACAGCGTCCGCACGTCTTTTTTCTCTCAAAAGAGCAGACCTGAGGGAACAGCAGAATGTTATTTTATAGGGCCAGCAATCCCCCCAAGACCCGCCGCTCAGCCATTCAGAGAGAAGGAAAGCCCGCACACCCACTCTCCCACCTCTCCGTGTCACTGCCGTGACTGCCATGGCGAATATTGACGGGCTGCTGCCCTCTTCCTGCAGCACTTCGAACACATCAGAAGAGTCAGTACAGGTCTCCCCCTGTCATTCTACGGTTAGAATTAGGCATGTTTAAAATTCAAAAGGTAAAGCACAGCACACAGGTACGCTAAGGAATCAGGAATCATTTATTAACACTAGAACCGCCATGGCAGTCATTTTGACGGTTTTCACTGTTAAAATTTAAATTACTCTGCGTGTGTGAAAGATACACGGTTGTCCGTTCTTGACTTTTCCTAAATACATGTATTAAATACCCTGATGGCGTTTGAAAGACAGGATCGCAGAAATACAAAAAAGTTATAATCCCCTCTATCTTTGACTGCCTTTTACAATATAACCTACAATATTCTATTTTATTTTTATATACAAGCCTGTTGTTATCTCGACTGGACCTGGCAGCAATCAATTCCTTCGTTTTGTACAAAGAATGTACCGGGGAAAATATCAGGAGAAGAGATTTCATCTTGAAGCTAGCCACAGCGCTTCAGCAGAAACATTTCGATCAGAAAACTGAAAAGCAGCAGGCTGCAGCAGCTCACCCAGGATTCTGTGCCTCACCGAATGACACACACAAGAGAAAACATACTTTTGTTTTAAATTAAAAGCGACTTTTGTTTTTACAGTTTTGTATGTACATATACCTGTTCACACATTAGTTTCTTTTTAAATGTTTATTTTATTATAGTGTTTCTGAAGTTGTGCTTTATATCTGGTAAGTTAGAAAAATAACCCTTTTTGCGTTTTAACCCCTTAACCCTTTGCGGTCCATTTATTAATTCTGCGTCAGGCTCGCCAGGTCTAATTTATTTTCACACGCGCAGTTAATTTTAGACACGCTGTTTAAAAGTATTTTTTCCACAGTCAAACGGGTTTAAATGGCCCTGCATATCAACAAAGCACTCACTAGGGATCTCCAGCCCCGCCCCACCCTTTCGTTTGCTATCGCTTTCACATTTGCTACCAAATAAATAATAATAATAATAATAGTTGTACATACCGATCAATCATCTCCTGATGACTCGTTTTATCACCAAACTCCTCAATAATGCAATCCAAGTCATTATTTTATTGCTATAACATCTCAAAAAAGCTCTGCAAATGTCCGTGATAGTCTCTGTGCGCTGATACTGTAACACCCAGCTTGTTTCCATATGACCGCCCCATCTGATGCCAGGGGCTAGTATGACTATTCATGAGATACGCCTTTTTTTTTTTTTTTTTTATCGGCTTGTCTCGGCTCCTTTCGTTCCCACTCGGCCATTGAATGGTTTTCTCGGCGTTTTCTGTTGAAAAACCGACTTTTTTGCGTTTTTTGGGATGATGTCGGACAGGGTCCGACAAAGGACCTGATGGGAATAATTGCAATGTCGGACCCAGTCCGACAAAGGACCGCAAAGGGTTAATGGTGTTTCGGCTGTGCAGATGTTTGGTATCATTTTAATATTGATGTTGTTTAAAATGTAACCGTCATGGGGGAGACCACCAGGGAGCCTAATATGGAGTAGAGGTGTAAAGCAGAAGTTCCTGAATCTTTTAAAATAATCTTTAGTATAAATGTCTTTTTTGTTTATTTATTTATTTATTTATTTTTTTTGTGTATGTATGGTTGTGGGTTGTATTTTTTTTCTGTGTGTATTCCTTCGGTAAAATGAATGTTCTCCTATTCTGTCCCTTGCATGCGTAACTTGGCATGAATCGACAGATAGCTAAACATGAGGAGCTTGAATGACGAATCAGGCTCAGAAGTAAAATAAAGATGTCTTTACTTGAATGTCTTGATTATCATTATCCAGTCCGTGACAATGTGAAACTGAAATACACACACAAAACAGTATGTGCTTATGTGGAAGGGTGGGGGAAAATCACTGACACAGGAGTCAGAAAACTGGGTTTCTAGACACCACTCGGGTGCACGGTTTATTTACGGGCACAAGGTGGCACTGTGATACCATTGTTACCAACGATGGTACAGGTATTTCACCGCTCACCTATAGCGCATACGCAGGTGCATTAAATAATAGACAAAAATAGAAGGCACAAAGAAAAACAAAAATAAACAGTTAACCAAAATCTACAAAATAAAGGTGCTGCAGCTGATTCCCCAACCGTCGCTACCCGCACGGCCCGGGCCTCCGTACTACACTCACCAGTGTTCCCTCACTTCCCTATACAAACTCTGGGGTCTGCCCATTCATTTCCCCACTACACAATATTCTTTTCTTTATATTTTATTTGTAATTATTTGGCGGCTCTCTTCCAGCCCCGCTCCGTCCGTAGCGCCTCCACTGGCTCATTCATCTAAAAAGGGCAGACCTGAGGGAACAACAAAGTATCCGTTTATAGGCCGAGCAATCCCCATGAGCCCGCCCCCCAGCCACTCAGAGAGGGAAAGCCCACACACCCTCTTCCCCACCTCTCTGTGTCACTGCCATGACTGACAGGCGGATTCCCCGGGACTGCCGCCCTCTTCCTGCAGCATCGTGCATACGTCAGACGGCCAGTCCAGGTCTCGCGTTACAGCTTAATAAACAATAATGTATATAAACATAAATGTGCTTTACCGCATAAAAGGTGTAACTTAATACAGCTGGTTATGCATATGAGAAGACTAGTAAAACAGCTATGCAGGCTACTATAGCTACCAGCTAACAAAGCACATGGAAAGTTAACATTAGCTAGCATCGCTTACAGAATCATGCAAATTAACAGGGGTGAGCTGCTTATGTTACACAGCCTCACAAATATGTTTCACAATCTAACAAATATGCTTGAAATTATTACTAGATGACTTGAACAAACATTAAAACTTACAAGCAAAGCTTCTTCAAGGCTCAGCACAAGCAGATGGCAGTGGATTGCAGCGCTTACTGTATGTTTACTTGTAAATACTAATCAAAATGGCAGATCTGAACTATGTCCTCTAAGTCACATGACTTCAATTGGCCAATAAAGAAAATGCAATGAATTGTAAAAGAAATAACCTGAATGTCCTTAAACGACCACTAGGTGGTTCTAAAAAATAAGCAGTAATTACATATAACATGACATCTCCTAAATTGAAAGCATTGCTGTTATGGTTGAA
The DNA here is from genome assembly GCA_030684275.1 of Acipenser oxyrinchus oxyrinchus. Classification (NCBI taxonomy): domain Eukaryota; kingdom Metazoa; phylum Chordata; class Actinopteri; order Acipenseriformes; family Acipenseridae; genus Acipenser; species Acipenser oxyrinchus. The sequence goes on along the minus strand of CM060248.1, from coordinate 39,684,799 downwards.
ATGTGCGCATCAGACTGACAGGCAAACGGCGCGTCACTGGTTAAGTCAATGCAATGTATCCCGGGGAATTTAGTTTTGGTGCCACGGAGAACAGGGGTTTTGCTTGTCTGGGTGGGCATGCTTTGCAGCTATTGCTCCAGTGGTGTTATTGGGTTGCTGGTTAAGTATTAACTATTTTATGTGTATATATAGTATGTATGTTTATGTTTATGTATATATATTTTTGCCTTATATATATATATATATATATATATATATATATATATATATATATATATATATATGTATGGTGTGTATATGTACATATATGTGACAGCCTGGAGAGACAGCTGACTGGAGGAAAGAGACCCCATTGGGGCTGGCAGGGTTAGCTACCCTTGTCGGCAGTATCCAGCTCTGTGTTTACAGGATGCTGGAGACACCGCCCAAGGCTTCAAAGAAATTAAACAGAAAAATACCCCTAGAGTCTGCGAGAGCGGGGCGGAAGATGATTCAACGTTGGACAACACGGTTAAGGACTTAGGAGCGGAAACGGATATGAGTATGGAGAGTACTTCACAAAGACTAGTTCAAGATCTGCAGTTAGCAAAGACATGGAACTCCAGGTTTGTGTCTGCGGCTGGAGCAAAGCGACAACAGTCAGGGGTTTGAAGATTCATCAAGGGAGAATGAAATGCTTGAGGGAGAAGGGACAAGGGCCTCGCATTGATCAGTACTTCTTACGAAGTCAGTCAAGTCAGTCGAATGAAATCCAGCGACAGGAAGCAAACCACAGTTTGCAGGATATCAGCACCCCTGTCATAGATGTGAGGAGGACTTGCATGGACACAGTTAGTGATGAACCTAATGATCCTTGTGAACCCGGTCAGACAAACCAGCGTAAAAGAGAAAAGAACCTCAACGGGCACAAGCCTGGAGTTAAATGGCCAAGAGCTTGTGAGAAAACTGCATGGGACACAGTAAACACAGATCTCTGCTTTGCATTGGAAAGAAACTGGATAAATTTGGGGACATCATCTACGCATATGGAAGCGAGAGGTTTGGAGTTGAAAAAAGGAAGGAAAAAGTACAAACTATTCCTGGAAAGTCTAGACGGCAGCAGGAGATTGAACGCTTAGTTAGAGAAAGGAGACAGCTGAGGAAGCAATGGAGAAGAGCAGAAGAAAGTCAGAAGGAGGGACTCAATCTCTTACAAAGGGTCATAAAAGATAAGCTTGCAACATTGCGCAGAGCTGAGCCCTCTGAAACGCTACAAAAGAAGGAGCGTCGCGAGAACTAACTTTATAAAGACCCATTCAAATTTGTAAAGAAGTTATTCACCAGTGAGAAGAATGGCACACTAAAAGCATCTAAGTTTGAGTTGGAGAGATATTTGGAGGAAACGCATACAGATTCAAAAGGCAGGAGCCTATGTCAATTCCTTCAGACATCCCACCTATCAATCCACCAGAATACCAAATGGAGGACTGTGCACCTAAGTGGAAAGAAGTAGAGCAAGCTGTGAAAAAAGCAAGGACTTCATCATCTCCAGGGCCTAATGGAGTTCCGTACAGAGTGTACAAGAGTGCTTCAGGAGTTCTACGAATCCTGTGGAAACTGATGAAAGTAGCATGGGAAAAACAGGTTGTACCAAGAGCATGGCGCCGAGCAGGTGGAGTCTTTATACCTAAAGAAAAAGATTCTAGCAGCATCAGTCAGTTTCGCCCTATTTCTCTATTAAACGTAGAAGGCAAGATTTTCTTCAGTATTATTGCTCAGAGATTGTCAACTTACCTATTAAAGAACTGCTTCTTTGACACTTCAATACAAAAAGCGGGCATTCCAGGTTTCCCAGGATGCTTAGAACACATCAATGTGATCTGGCAACAAATTCAATCAGCTAAAAAGGAGAGGAAGGAGCTCCATGTGACATTCCTGGATTTGGCTAATGCATATGGTTCAGTGCCACATGAACTTCTTTGGGCAGCATTTGATTTTTCAGTGTACCAATGACAATAACAAATCTAGTGAAAGCCTACTTTGGAGATTTGCAATTTAGTTTTTCAACTTCAGAATTTAGCACTACATGGCAATGCCTAGAAGTTGGAATAATGGCAGGATGCACCATTTCTCCACTGGCTTTTACCATGGCAATGGAAGTAATCATTAGGGCATCAAAATGGGTAGTGGGAGGAGAGTGCTTGGCTTCTGGAATGCGACTACCACCAATTCGAGCATACATGGATGACATGACAACCATGACTACAACAGTAGCCTGCACTAATCGGTTATTGGGCAAATTAACCAATAACACTGAATGGGCATGAATGCAATTCAAGCCCACTAAATCAAGGAGCATCTCTATAATTAAAGGTAAAGTAGTTGATAAAACGTTCTTCATTAATGGTGAGGCAATACCAACAGTGTCTGAGAAGCCAGTGAAAAATCTTGGGAGATGGTACGACGGGGATCTAAAGGACACAGTTTGTGTGGGAGAAGTTAGACAACAAGCAGTGGAAGGGTTGAAGAGCATAGACAGCAGCGCTTTACCAGGCAAACTAAACTCTGGTGCTTTCAGTTTGGCCTACTGCCAAGGTTGCTGTGGCCACTGACTGTACGAGGTTTCTTTGACAACAGTAGAGAAGCTGGAAGCTTTAATCAGTTCACACATCAGGAAATGGTTGGGAGTTCCACGCTGCCTCAGCAGAGTGGGACTTTATGGTAAAGGAATACTGCAGCTACCTGTCTCCGCTCTAACCGAGGAGTTTAAGTGCACCAAGATCCGACTGGAAATGACATTAGTAGAGTCACACGACAAATGCGTAAGGGAGGCAGCACCTGTGTTGAAAACTGGAAGAAAGTGGGTGGCAAAGAAAGCTGTGGAGGATGCAAAGGCTGCCCTTCGAATTGGTGATATCATGGGGCAAGTTCAGCATGGAAGAGGGGTCTTGGTCTCAGTTCAGCTCCTCCTACATGGCACAAGGCAGCCCCAGCGCAACGGAGGAAGCTTGTAGTCAACGAGGTGCAAAAGCAGGAGGAGAGGATGAGGTGTATAAAGGCCATTTCCCAGGGCAAGCAGGGAGAATGGATGAGATGGGAGAGTGTGGAACAACGCAAGATTGGCTGGCAAGACCTATGGTCAATGGAACAGAGCTGGATCAGTTTCCTTATAAGGTCAACATATGATGTTCTCCCATCACCACAGAACCTAAACCTCTGGGTAGGAGAGGATCCCTCATGTCCTTTGTGTTCATCACCTGCAACATTAAGGCACATTTTGACAGGATGTAAGGTGGCTCTTAGCCAAGGACGGTTTACTTGGCCATGACCAGGTGCTGCGATGTTTGGCCTTAGCATTGGAAGACAAGCGTAACATGACCAATAAGTTGCCACCTGTTCCATCAAAACATTACACACAAAAGACAACATTCCTCCGCCCAGGAGAGCAACCACCAAGAAAAGGTGTTAAAACCAATCCTTGCCCAGGACAACTGGAAGCTGCTAGATACTGGAAAATGCTGGCAGATGTTGGTCAACGGCTTATTTTTCCACCTGAGATTGCCACCACAAACCTTCGACCAGATATTGTCTTGTGGTCTGGATCAGCATACCTTGCTCACCTGGTGGAGTTAACAGTGCCATGGGAGGATGCTGTAGATGAGGCGTATGAGAGGAAGAAACTGCGGTATGCTCAACTAGCCACTGAAGCGGAACAGCGAGGATGGAGAGTCTGGGTTTACCCAGTGGAAGTGGGATGTCGAGGATTTGTGGCACACTCTACAACCCGGTTTCTCAGAGATGTCGGATTCAATGGCCAAGAGTTGCGTCACACAGTGAAGAACTTATCTGAAGCAGCAGAGAGGAGCAGCAACTGGCTGTGGTTGAGACGGAAAGATTCTGGCTGGGGATCTCAAGCACAATAGAAAGAAAGAAAGGCTGATGTACAGGTAAGTAAGCTGGGCTGAGTTGAGTGGGGGACGGAGGGGGGTGATGCTGGGACGCCAGAATCACCGTCGAGCCCTCTTGAGGTGTCGTGGGCTAGTTGACGAAACACCGAGGATGGAAGGTGCCCACTTGAAGACCCCAGAGATGTACCCTACTTAGCTCAATCCAGACGGTTGTCATGCTAATGCCCTGGGGAGACCGCACTATCCCTGGAGCCAGCATTACACTTCAGCCATCAACACCAGACAGAAGGATATCTACATCATCATATGGAAGGAAGCGCAAATGGATGGAGACACATATGGATCACATTAGTTTACTGTGAAGCTACGTCTTAGTTGGTGCTTATCTTGGCGAGAGCCAAGTTCAAATCAGCATGAAGTTTTAACATCTACTCTCATGTAATGGAAATCATGTGTGTGTACGTGTTTGCATATTTTGTGTATTTATGTATATGTGTGTGTGTGTGTGTATGTATATTTTTAAAATACCAACCAATAACAACATGCAGCCTGCAGAGACATGTACACGGGTCTAGTGAACACTATTACACATGACACATAATAAACAGTTGTTATTGAAGTATTAACATTTCATGGCAACATTCTGTTCTAAACAAAAGTAGCGATTATATCTTGAAAATATATCAAACTGTTGGAAACAATGTATTGCGATGTATACTTTTTCTTCAGTAATTCAAACACATTACATGTTATCTGCGTGTTTTTCTGTTACCAACAAGGGGCATGCTTTTATTATTATGTATTAATGTATTTCTACCTGTCTATCAATTTCTATATGTACACCTCTGAATATTATATTTAGATGTCATCAAATTGCAATATATTTTACAAGCATATTTTTTTGTCTTGCAGAACAATGACCTAGGAACCGAAACAATGATTCTCCCATGTTAAAGCTGCACTTAAGTGTTACCATTGTTTTGTTATTAAATTAACTAAAAATTATTTCAATCAATTACATTATGTAAATTTACATTTTCTTTAATAAAATATATTCCTATGTCTATGTTGTCTGTTTTATTTATTACTGTTGTTTAATTAAAATGTGACATACATCTACACCTACAGTATCTACAGTACTGTATATTGATTGTTTTTATGCAGGATCCCATTTGAAGGACAATTAGATAAGTGAAGCAACCCAAGAGGAATGTTATAAGTATTGTTCCTATAAGAAAACATACTTTATAGAAAAAAACAGACTTTTATGCAGGGATCCTGTAGGACTTTTGTGCAGGAAACCTGCAGGACTTTTGTGCAGGAATCCTGTAGGGGCTTATGTGCAGGAATCCTGCAGGGGCTTATGTGCAGGAATCCTGCAGGAATTTATGTGCAGGAATCCTGCAGGATATCCTACAGGAAAATGGTCTGAAAATCCTGTAGAATGTCCTGCAGGATTTCTGCACAAAATTCCTGCAGGACTTTTTTGTAAGGGATATCTGCTTAAGGTACTGTATTGCATTTTTTTCAAGGTTAAACGATGGCCTGTGTTACACAGAACACTAAAAATAAAATGTCAAATATACAATATATATTTCGTTGGTTTTGTGGATTTGCTATATTTTAATACTGCACATAATGATATGGTTTTGAAGATGCTACTTACCAAAACCGTGACTGCACGTGAACTGTATTACATAATAATTGCCTTTATTCCGATTCCAGTGGGGTTATCTCAATGCAAGATGTATTATATATAGTGCTGTATAAAATCACATACACTGATATATATGAAAAGTTCACAATATATACATTTTTATATATAAATGCCGTTATAGGCCTACTGGCGAAATGGCGCTTATAGTGCATAACACATACTGAATTATTTTGGGACATATTTTTAGCATTTTTTGTCATAGAAACGACGCATTTCACATATTTTATAACGTTACCTTAGTCTACTTTTTTTTTTTTAATCGATGCGATTTTCGTTTCACAAATCTACTGCACTTCGTCTATAAACTGTATTGCACTACGCACAAGTTCAAATTTCTCCCATTCACTTGCTAGATTGCTCTATATCTTCAAACATCAGACCGATATTTTGTCTAGCAAATAGATAAGTTAACAGTGGATGAATTTCACAGTATTTTTAAACACAGATATAATAGCCTGCATTTCAAAAGTCACTGCCGAAGTTGATTACTTATTCTTCCAGAAGTAATGGGCGGGTGTAACAGGGATACAAGTTTATATTGGCGCTGGGCCATGTTGTTAACAAGCCTGATGACGTTTTCGTCCAGGCTTTACTGTGAAACTGCCTGTAACCAGGGAGGGTGTGAGCGCATTCTACTGGACTTGAGAATAAAAACACAGAAGTTTAATTATGTAAACGCAACTGTAACCAAACAAGTAAAAAAGATTACCCTGACATGTTTTGGTAATAAAAAATGCATTCATATACTGTGTATATTGCGTCTCCTCTGGGAAGGGGGACATACGGGCGCGTTAAGAGAAATTCATTTTTTTTTTATTATTCACGTTTGTGTGTGGTTTGAAAGGAGAGAAATAACGTTTGCATGGCCCTGGGTCCAGTATACTATTTGTTGTTGCTGAAATTAAAAGGTTTGTTTCTCTTACTGATATAGTTTGGGGTGTTGACTTACTATGTGTATACTTTACTAAATAATTGAAATGTTCTTGCAGTATTACATTATCAGTGTATAAGCATTAACCATTTTTTTAATTTTATTTATTTATTTATTTATTTTTTCTCTGGTGTTTTCATACATTTTGGTACATTTCTTGTAGTTACCTATATTCAAGGGTTGCTTACATTTAGATAGTTCAATTCTGGGACTAGTGCTGTAAGGTTAGGCACAGCAGAGCAGACACAGTGGTTAGGTTAAAAGCTTTACAAATTAAGCTTTGGGAATGTTACCACCTCTTAATAGGTGGTATGGGGGGGTATTTCATTCCAAATTTCATGGCAAAGCTCGGGGAGCAGCAATTTTAGTACACAAATCCATTCCATTCATTCCCTCCCAGGTGACTGCGGACCCAAATGGTCGTTATGTTGTTGTCACAGGTACTCTTTATAACACCCCTTTAATTTTAGCTAATGTCTATGCTCCTAATTGGGATGACAGTCAGTTTTTCACTAACTTTCTTTCTTCCCTACCTGATGTGCACACACACCACCTCTTACTCGGGGGGGACATGAACTGTACTCTTAATCCTAGGTTGGACCTCTCCTGCCTAAACCCAGCACCCCCTTCAAAATCTGCTCTGATTATTCGTTCATTTCTTGACATATATGGGGCTTCTGATACGTGGCGCTTTCTTTTTCCAACTGCCTGGCAGTACTCTTTTTTTTCTCCTGTACATCAAACATACTCTCGTATTGACTACTTTTTTCTGGACAAAAAACTGCTTCCCATTGTACGTTCTTGTATGTATCAGAGTTTAGTCATATCAGATCATGCACCTCTGGTTTTGGAGCTTGTTTTTCACAGGCAGGTGGCACCACGTCATCCTTGGAGACTCAACCCCCTATTATTATCTGATCAAGACTTTGTCCAGTTTATTTCTTCCCAGATAGACTTCTTTCTGGATACCAACTCAACACCTGGGATGTCAAGACTTTGTCCAGTTTATTTCTTCCCAGATAGTCTTCTTTCTGGATGCCAACTCAACACCTGGGATGTCCTTCATCACTTTATGGGAAACCCTAAAGGCTTATTTACGAGGCCAAGTAATCTCTTACATTGCTCGACTCAACAGGCTTCGAACAGGGCGGAACTAACTGACCTTATTTTGCAGTTAGATCAGCAACATGCTCTCTCTCTCACTCCAGAACTCTATAAACAACGATTGTCCCTACAAACTGAATTCAACCTTCTCTCCACTAAACAGGCAGAGCAATTAATGATTAGATCACGGCATGCACTATATGAACATGGTAACAAGGCTAGCAACATTTTAGCACATCATCTGCGTCAATCTGCTGCTTCACATTTCATCCCACAAATTAATTCTCAATCAGGTCTGCCTACAACTGACCAGCAGGAGATTAACGATCAATTTAAAACATTTTATTTTTCTCTTTACAAATCGGAATCACCTGCCGATCCCGCATTAACCGATTCTGTTTCTGAGAGCCTTCCTGTTCCAGTTTTGGATCCTGACTCAAAAGCCCACCTGGAGGAGCCCTTTGCCCCAGATGAAATAACTCAAGCTATTAGGTCAATGCAGAGTGGTAAATCTCCTGGCCCAGATGGGTTTCCCATAGAATTTTATAAGAAATTTAGCTGTAGTTTGTCTCCCCTACTGAGCACCATGTTTGCTGAATCTTTTACATCTATGTCCCTACCGCCTACGCTGTGCCAAGCCTCTATCTCTGTACTGCTTAAACAGAATAAGAACCCTCTTGATTGTGGATCCTACCGCCCCATTTCGCTGCTTAATGCAGACTTTAAAATTCTTGCAAAGAGCCTGGCACACCGTCTTGAGTCGGTTCTCCCCTCTATAGTCTCCTCTGACCAGACAGGATTTGTGCAGGGCAGACACTCTTATTTTAACCTTCGCCGTCTGTTCAATATTATATATACTCCCTCTTCTCCCCTGCCTGAGGTTATTCTTTTGTTAGATGCAGAGAAAGCTTTTGATCGTGTTGAGTGGGACTACTTGTTTGCTGCTCTACATAGGTTTGGCTTTGGTCACAATTTTATTTCATGGATCAAGCTGTTATATTCCTCCCCTACAGCTTCTGTTCACACAAATGATGTGCAATCCAAATACTTCCCTCTTCACCGAGGTACACGACAAGGTTGCCCTCTCTCGCCCCTTCTTTTTGCAATTGCCATTGAACCTCTTGCAATATCCCTGTGTGTAAGTCAGGATGTAAAAGGAGTAATTCGGGGGCAAGCAGAAGGTGTCACTTTATGCTGATGACCTTCTTTTATATATTTCTGATCCTATCTCTTCCCTCCCCCATGCCTTAGTCATACTGGAGCAGTTTAGCAGGTTCTCTGGAGGCGCGAGCAGAAGGTGTCACTTTATGCTGATGACCTTCTTTTATATATTTCTGATCCTATCTCTTCCCTCCCCCATGCCTTAGTCATACTGGAGCAGTTTAGCAGGTTCTCTGGAGGCGCGAGCAGAAGGTGTCACTTTATGCTGATGACCTTCTTTTATATATTTCTGATCCTATCTCTTCCCTCCCCCATGCCTTAGTCATACTGGAGCAGTTTAGCAGGTTCTCTGGATATAAACTTAACCTACACAAGAGTGAATTGTTCCTTATCAACTTGGCGGCTCATCGCTGTCCCCTTGAGAATCTCCCTTTCAAAATTGCATCCGAAAGCTTTACTTACTTGGGGGTCACAGTCGCACGCTCATGCAACAAACTCTTTAAATTTAACTTTACTCCCCTACTAGAGCGTATTAAACAAGACTTTCTTCGTTGGTCCACTCTACCACTTTCTCTGGCAGGTCGCATCAACTTGGTCAAGAAGAACACACTCCCTAAGTTACTCTACCTGTTTCAATATATCCCTGTTTTTATTACTAAAAGTTTTTTCAATACACATGATCGGATGGTTTCTTTGTTTATCTGGAATAAGAAGCCTCGCAGAATTCAGAAAGATTTCCTACAAAGAATGAAACCAAGGGGGGGTATGGCTCTGCCTAACTTTCAGTTTTATTATTGGTCGGCTAATATCCGAAATCTATTACATTGGTCACATTTTCACCCCTGGCTGGACGGCCCTGCGTGGATGGTCATGGAGTCAGCCTCCTGTCGCTTTACCTCCCGGCCTGCCCTACTGTGCTCTTCTCTTCCCCTCTCGACTTCTCAGTTTAGTGTTAACCCATTGCTGTGTCACTCCCTCCGGATCTAGTCCCAGTTTAGGAGGCGGTTTGGCCTACAGTCCATGTCCATATCTGCCCCTGTTGATGTAAACCATCTATTCCCACCCTCAGTGAAAGACTCTGCTTTTAGTCTATGGTATAGAAGTGGTATTAAGTCTCTTAAAGATTTATACATTGACAATAATTTTGCATTGTTTGGCCAGCTTGTCCAAAAATTTAACCTACCTCAAACACACTTTTTTCGCTACTTGCAAATTCGAAACTTTGTTCATAATAGAGTGGTTCAATTTCCTCTACTGCCTCCCAAATCAACCACTGATTTGATTCTAGAATTCAACCCTGACAGTAGGGGCGTAATATCTAAAATTTATAACATTATATTGTCTCTGCATTGCCCTTCATTGTCCGCTTTGAAAACCCTGTGGGAACATGATCTAGGACTCCAGCTAACTGATGACATTTGGGAATCAATCCTTGCTCGTGTGCTTCCTCTTCAGTTTGTGCTCAGCATGGCCTTATTCAATTCAAGATCTTACACCATCTTCAAGGTCAAATTGGCCAGAATATACCCTGAATTGGATCCAGCCTGTGACAGATGCAAACTAGCACCAGCTTCTCTCATTCATATGTTCTGGTCCTGTCCCAGGCTGGCTCCATTTTGGACCTCTGTCTTTGAGACCCTCTCTCAGTTCTTACAAGTGCCTATTGACCCCACTCCACTCATTGCGATTTTCAGTGTGATTCCCGACAATGTTCCCTTAACAAGGCTGCAGTTGGAAACCGTGGCCTTTGCAACTCTGCTGGCTAGACGCTTCATTTTGTTTGGTTGGAAACAGGCTGCCCCACCCTCACATGTTCACTGGATTAGGGATCTCATGTACTCCCTTAAATTGGAAAAAATAAAGTTTACATTAAGGGGATCCACTGCAAAATTTTATAAAGCATGGCAACCCTTTCTCTCCTATGATGAGAACCTCAGATTGCCCTCCCCTCCATAATCTTCCTTTATAAAATTAATAATAATGAAAAAGCAAGCACGGCACTTTCTCTGTCTCTCTCTCTGGCTCTTTCTTTTCTTTCTCTTCTGTCTTTCTCCTCTTTCTCTTCTCTTTTATAACAATTATAATTATTATTAATATGATTTCCACTTAAATCTCTGTTAAATTGTGTTTATGTTTCATCCTGTTTAATTTGTGAAATCCAGTAAACAAAGTTTTAAAAAAAAAATGTAACCGTCATAATGACTGTTGGCGGCGGTTTTGGGTATGAGTGTAACTGTGGCAGTTCTAGTGCTAAATGGTGAAATACAAAGTAAAGGGTTTGCCTGAAAAAAGGGTGCTGTGTAAGTCCACTGTAATGTCATTTTAAATCTTCATAAAACACACATTAACTTTTAAAGCTGAAGTCTATTGTAAAAAAAAAAGATTAACAGGAAAGCGTAATCCATCGGACTCAGTCTGTATTGTCGGATCCAAAACGAAAAGTGTTTACAATGTATTCAATCAATGCACAGAGCAACTACTGTACTGAACAGCTTGTTCTACTCACTTGAAGCGTGAGATTTGAAATCTCAGGCATTATTTGCGCATGGTTATTAGAAACAGTGAAAAATTGACATTCAGCTAAAAGTGGTGGTGGGGCAATAGTTCAAACATAAGTTGCAGAATCCGATATATATATGTGTGTGTGTGTGTGTGTGTGTGTGTGTGTGTGTGTGTGTGTGTGTGTGCGTGTATATACAGTACCAGTCAAAAGTTTGAGTACACCTGCTTGAAACCAGGTTTTTCATGATTATCTATGCTTTTAACTGTATAAACTTGTCTATAAACACTTAATATTTTATTATATGATACGTGTACTTATATAAGCTGATAATCATAAGTGAATTGCATTCAAAAATTTTATTTTTAAATGAAAATGTAAATCTTGTCAATTTCAATGAAATGGTCACCCAAAGCAAGGGGATTTCAATCTGAAGCCCAAGTCTGTTAAAAGTCTGAAATGTGTATAACACGGTGGCCGTATAAAAGTGTCTTTGTTAGATGTTCTCCAAGTTAACTAGCATGTTACCTAATTAACTTTTTGTCACCAATTATTGTTAACAGGTGAGGGTCCATGATTACTATAAATATAGGTAGCATAGGCACATGTTTGTCATTCCTGAATGTAAGGGAGCAGAAAATGGCAAAATACGCTCAGTTAATCAAAGAAAAAAGTCTGTAATTACTTTAAGAAATGAAGGTCAATCTTTAAGACAAATCACAAGAACATTGCAAGTGTCTGTAACTGCTGTGGCCAAGACCATCAAATGATTTGAAGAAAATGGCACTCATGAGGACCGAACAAGGTCAGGCAGGCCAAGGGTGACCTCAGAATCAGAGAACAAGTTCATTCGAGTCACAAGTCTTCGAAACCGGCAATTAACTGCCCCTGAAATACAAGCTCAGCTAAATGCTACTAGAAATACAGATGTTTTAACATCAACTGTTCAGAGGAGATTGCGTGAAGCTGGCCTAACTGGAAGAATTGCTGCAAAGAAACCATTGTTAAGAGTGCGGAATGAGAGGAAGAGACTTGCCTGGGCCAAAAAACACAGAAACTGGACATTTGAGGAGTGGAAGTCTGTCTTATGGACCGATGAGTCAAAATTTGAAATATTTGGGTCCAACCGTTGAGTATTTGTAAGACGCAGAGAGGGTGAGCGCATGAGTTCTGCATGTGTGGTTCCCACTGCCTAGCATGGAGGAGGCAGTGTCGTGGTCTGGGGTTGCTTTGCTGGTGACAGAGTTGGTGATCTTTACCAAGTCCATGGCAAGCTCAACCAGCATGGCTATCATAGCATACTTCAGAGGCATGCCATTCCATCAGGATTATGGCTAGTTGGGCAGTCCTTCATTCTTCAGCAAGATAATGACCCGAAACACACCTCAAAGTTGTGCAAGAACTATCTGGCGAAGAAGGAAAGTGAAGGACAACTCAATTTAATGACCTGGCCTACCCAGTCTCCAGACCTCAATCCCATAGAACTTGTATGGAACGAACTGGACAGAAGAGTCAAAGCAAAGCTACCCACAAGTGCCCTACATCTCTGGGAATTGCTGCAGAAGAGCTGGGAAGACATGTCGGGTGATTTCCTGCTGAAACTTGTTAACCGAATGCCTCATGTTTGTGAGGCTGTTATTAAGGCAAAGGGTGGCTATTTTGAGGAATCCAAGATTTAGAGACAATTTTCAATTTTCTTGAACATTGCTTTGATACTCCTTATGTTTTGTTTTGTATATTGTAACATGTGTTTTCATTTTCAAGTATTTGCAGAAATGTATATGACGTAAAACATTGTCAATTATGAAAAAAACCTAGTTTCCAGCAAGTGTACTCAAACTTTTGACTGGTACTGTATATATATATATACACACACACACACATGTTTAAACAAGTGTCTCTGCATTATCGAGAATTGTTCAGCAGTGGTATAATTATCAAAAGGTTTACTATGGGCATGAATGAATAGCAATGCAAACTGTGGGAAAGAGAACAATGATTAACACATTGAACTAATCCTCATAAGTTTCAAGGGAGTAGTTTATGTTTCATGATGAACTAACGGCTGTAAATAAACTGTAAGGGGTGTGTACCTTTTCGCATAAAAGGTGTGCATGTTCCTCAAGGCAATCCTGTCTAATTTGCTGTGGAGGCTGAAATGTTGAAACATGTATATACGCAACACTGTGTAATTGAATAGATGTTGAAGTTGACAATCACATAACTGATGTTCTTTGTGCAGATTTTGGATTTTAGCAATACCTAAAATATCATGTTACCACTTCCCTCATTGAACTAGACATGGTGCAGTACAGCGAAAACAATAACCAGTGGAATATCATTAAGAAAGGCTCTTAATAATCTCTTGTATGTAATTTGGGGTAAGAGAAAGAGAAGGGGTACAGTTATAGTTCGGATCAGCCTGGAAAGATCTGGGTACTGGCTACCTTTGTGAGTTGGTAACTCCATATATTCATCGTCTGATGCAGGCCTGCTGTCAGTTTCTGCTGTCCTCCTAAATCAATGGGTGGCATAGTTTTTTTGAATCTATCCATCTGGCTGATTCACCTTGGTGTTTTAAGTAGGTTAAAGACATACCTTTTTAATGTGGGGCTATTGCATGTGAAGCGCTTTGTGATGGCTGCCATAAAGTAACTTGTTTCTAAATACATTAAGCTTTTAATGACATGTTCTTAGTTTCATTACTGTTTCTTTTTTTCCTTTTTTTGCAATCATTCTGGGTGTTTTTATGTCAGTTACTCAAATACTGTTTTATTTTGTGTTAAGTTGCTCAGGAGCTGCTCTTCAGTTCTAGTTGATTGCAATAAGAACCAATAAGAATGATTGCAAACACAATACAAATGTAACAGAACTGTAAGAAATAAATACATGAATCAATAAATACAAATTAAAAAAACAACATCTAGGCTATACAACTTTGTTCATGCAGTACTGCAGCAGGACATCATGAAGCTCCTAACATCTTCAGGGCTGCTAAAAGATGCCTTCTTTTTTTTGATGGCACTGTATGGCTCTTTCAAACTACAGCACAAACTACTGACCTCCTACAGTAAAGCTGCCTGTCAAGATTATCCCAAAAAAATGTGGGGTTTGTCTGGCCAGGGAACTCAATATTGTTTGTTCTGTGTATTCCATACAATGGCTCATTGGTATGGTGGAAAAGTCACTCATCAACAGAAAACTACACGCAGCAAGATAACTTTTCCATCCTAGAGATCATATTACTGTCTTTGCTTCAATTGGGCATTGTGAACATGTGGTTTGCAGTGCGTAGTGAAAGGGTGATCCAGACAAACGACACAACACAAAGTTCACGGTTCAAGATCTTTTTTTATTTTCTGTTTCACTCTCCTTGACCGTATAAATAATAAATGCTGGCTCTACCCAACTATGGGTATTGCCAGTGTATAAACCAAGGGGTTGCAGTCCAGAAATAATAATACACAAAACACAGACACACAACACAGAAACAGACATGTCTCTGGTCAGTTTGTGCTCTAGGTGCAGGTGCGGTGTTTGATCCAGGGGTACTTGCTGGTGTGCAGGTCCAGTGAAGTCTTGGCTTATGACTGGCTTGAAGCGGCAGCTCCCGGATATGTATAATAGCTGTCTGGCAAAGACAATGATACACCGTTATTTACAACAAACAATCCACTCACTGTTTTCTCCATCCTCGTTTCTTCCCATTAACCACAACAAAGGAACCAATTACAGCGTCACGCCCTCCTAAAGTACCCTCAGCCCCGTCCCCTCCGATAGCTAGTTCAATCATGTCTCCTCCAATTAATGACTGAAACTTCGCTCACCGTACTAGGGCGATGACTCCTGGTACGGTAACGCCGCCCCCTTCCTGAATGGCCGGCTTCCGACTGCCCCTGAAATGAACTGCCCAACCATTCGGTACGAGGCACGCAGTTCCTGTTGTACAGTGCTCTCACAGATTGAGAGGGAGATTGTTGATTCGGATTCATTCGCTCTCTGTCACAAGCATATTTGAGACGACTTCACGGGACTGGTCCAATCAATCATGGTCAGAATAGAATGTACATTGCATAGAAGTCAGAATCAGCTGTCACTAAAGAGCCCAGCTCTCCCTTTACCATTGGGGTTAATGTATTGCTAGAAATTATTATTATTATTATTATTATTATTATTATTTGTTTATTTAGCAGATGCCTTTATCCAAGGCGACTTACAGAGACTAGGGTGTGTGAACTATGCATCAGCTGCAGAGTCACTTACAATTACGTCTCACCCGAAAGACGGAGCACAAGGAGGTTAAGTGACTTGCTCAGGGTCACACAATGAGTCAGTGGCTGAGGTGGGATTTGAACCGGGGACCTCCTGGTTACAAGCCCTTTTCTTTAACCACTGGACCACACAGCCTCCTGAGAAATGTTACTCTAGTCTGCAAAATACAAGTTCCTTTACCTGAAATGAGGTCTATATTTGTGTACTGTGAGAGGGTATGGGTAATTCACTGAGACACAGGAGACAAGGTCTATTTGAAACACCACTTAGGTGCGCTGCTTTATTTTTCCACAAGGTAGTCAAGTGCACAAGGCTTCTAGCACTCACAGGTGCTCCAAAATAATATTCAAAAACAAAAAGAAAAAAAGGGAAAATAAAACACTGATAATAAAACTACAAAATAAAGGTGAAAAAAATAAACCATGGCTTGGTGCTTCCCCTAATGCTGCAAGCCCAGATTAAGTCACTATTCTGTCATTTATCTAACTCTCTGTGGAACCCTATCATTCCCGCTATCTATTACTAAACTTTGCACCTGTTGCTGGCTTGGACAGTACCCGACCAACTCCAGGTAAACCTATTCTTTAGTCCTTCTCTCTCCCAGTCACTTTCCTTCAGTGTATCACAGACCTCTTGGCTTGCTCTGGCCCAGCGTACAAACTCCACTGCACGCCATCAGAATTCAGCTTTCCTCCAGGTATACCCCTGTCAAAACACTTCCTACACGGGAGAGGACACAGAATAGTGACTCTTTAATTGGCTCTCAATCCTGCACAGCTCCAATCCCCAATCTAATCACAGAGCGCCAGCTGTCCCACCTCCACCTGGCCTCTGCGTCAACACCATGATTGACAAGTGGAGCCCTACGGGGTTTTGTGACCACCCCCCTCCCCCCAGCTCACGCATGCACCCGACAGCCAGCACAGATCTCCCCTGTTACATGTAACAACTGTAAGTCGCCCTGGATAAGGATGTCTGCTAAGAAATTAATAATAATAATAATAATAATAATAATAATAATAATAATAATAATAATAATAATAATAATAGCTGCAAGCACCAATGACCGGGGGCCAAGTGCCAGACCATGTGACCTTAAAGAGAGGTAAAAGGTCACAATATACACAGTAAACCACGCCCTCAAGTACCTTTATGCTTTTATAAAATGGATTTGCTAACGTAAACATAAATAAATACAAGAGAAATAGATTTCTGAAGATTTATTAAGAAATATGAAGGATAACCTTCCGCAACAGGAAACAATTCCTATGAACTATTGATACTCAGGTAAGATTTTTCTTTATTTGAGTTGAAATTTTGAGTTCATAGACATTAATTTGAATGTTGCCGTTAACTGTACAATTCTTAACATGCCTTTCTGCATATTCTAGGCAACACTGTTGTTAGGTAATTCACTCCCATTGGCTCTAGCCTATACCATACACTGCGATAATTAAATGTGTTTTGTTCTCCTTTGTTAGGGTGAAGATAAAAGGCAGGCAGATTTGCTGGAAGTTTTGACAAGTACTTCTCTAGTGATGCTACTGGACAAAAGTGATTTCTGGGCTCTTCAAACATGAATCCGCGGTGACATTCTTTGTTCCATTCGTAGGGATTTTTGTGATTTTTTGTACTTTCGTTAAAGGTCATGGTTGCATACTTAACTCTGTTTTCATCTGTTTTTATTACAAAAGAATCTGCCAGTAGTTGTCTGATTCTTTCTTTTCGTGTCCAAAATGTAACTGGACGTCAAACCAAACTTTACTCACAAGACCAACAGCTGTGTCAGGGTTCAGGGCTTCAGAATGTATGATTATTTGAAAATCTCTTTCAGTTATTGCGTGATGACGTTGTGTTTTATCAGGGCCTTCTCATTTAAGTTTTTTAATTGTACCCACAAATACGTTGTTTGAATTCTGTGTCGCTCATTAGACACCAGGATAAACCTAATGGGGTGTGTGACAGGGTGAGGAGCCCTGCACATGAAAAGGGGGCAGGTCAAAGCCCTGCCATAAAAGTATTTGTTTAGTTTAGTTTTGTTATTTAAAAACAAATGTATTTTTTATTTTAGAACGGTGTACCCCTCCGCCCCTGTGCAATTTATTATTTTATATTTGTTTGGTTGTATTATAATTATTAATTAATTAATTAATTAATTAATTAATTAATTAATTAATATGATGGCGAAGCCGTATGTTTTTGTTATTTTTATCTAAATGTGTTCTGGCAGAGGCGAGGTCGGCAGCTCGTCCTGTGCCAGTAGTAATTAAAAAAAACTTGTGCAGATTGTGACCGAGGGGTAATGAGATAATAACCTCTCGGCCATAGTAAATAAAAGCCTACAGCTCTCTGCACTCAGGGTGGGTGTTCAGAGGACAGAACAGAGCGAGAGCGAGAGCAGTTTAAAAACCAAACTAAATACAGGATCAGTGAAAGCGATTGCCCAGCCTGACACGAGTTTTGTTGTGTTTTTGTTCGAGATTTGTTTTTGTTTGACTTTTATTTTCGCTCTGTGAGCAGTGTGTTTTTGTTTAAATATTTTATTTATTTTTGTATTTAAAAACAAACGGCGCCACAGCGCCTTTTTGCACCGCAGTATTTTGCCTTTGTTTCCTTCCTGCATTCTGGCCTGACGACACCACATCGGCCAACCCTGTCACAGGGGGTCATTTAAATGTCTGTTCAATCCAGCACGGAGCCCAACGTAGCTGCTGATTCTGTGCTGTTCACCTTTACAGTTTCGGACTGTGCCTTAAAAATCTCTAAGGATATTATTTAGCTCTTCTTTTGTTAGTTGTGTGAATTCAATATGTAATTATTTTTCAGAAAGCCAGTCATTAAAACATTTAACAGGCCAACTGATTTGTTTGGTGGTGTTCATTTCATTTCTAGGTTTTTCTAGCACATCAGTGTTAGAGTTCTGTACCTCAGCGTGACGGTTTAACTTTTTCTTTTCTTCGCTTTTGGGAGACTTGCAAATATGAGCCGATGCAGCTTCTATTTCTACCCATTTATTGATTGTCATCGGTGTAAACAGCTCAAAAGTGATGCCTTCAGTGATATATTCCATGACTGCCAGGTATTTTGACAGGTTTTCATTATTATTTTTTTTTATTACCGTTATTTCAATAGGCGCAGTTTTACAATAGTGCCACGGGTCTAGTGATTTACCCAACAGTTACAATACCAGGAATTATATCACGGCTTAGAACCACTGACTGGCCAATCAGCATGCAGCATTATAACAATCTGTTTATATATTGTGAGCCAGCAGGGAGGGGGTTAAAGCCTCTCTGAAGAAAAAAACATGTGAAAATGCACGTTTGTTAAGTTTAATTGTTTTGGTTTATTGTTTTGCTTTTCTGTTAATCAGTTTTTGTTAATTGTTTTATTGTTTAATTATCCTCTGCACCTGGGTGACAATTGTAAATTGTAAATCAACATACGCAACTAACTATAAAACTGTGTATAACTTCTTATCGGCTGCACTAAAATGCACAAAATTTGACACAGATGTAGAGGACTATGGGATGTTGTGTCGTGGTCAATATGGCGGCCTTTGGTCACATGGTGTGGCAGCCATCTTGGATTTAATGAAAATTTTGGACAATATCCAAAAGTCTTCTTCTCATGAATGGTAAATAGTACAGCTGTGAAAAATTTTGTACATAGTGCGCTCATGTCCACGATTGGTTCTGCTTAAGGAAAAATGGATCAGTCACATGGTGTGGCAGCTATGTTGGATTTTGCGTAAAACATTTAAACAACAACTGTTCATGAGCCCTTTGGCTGATTGACATGAATCTTGGGTATACGTTATCTTTGTACTGTCCTCTAAAAAAGGTAGTCAGGAAAAGTTCCTACATCAGCAAACATGACCGCCTTGAGCCAATCAATATGGGTGACCTGCCAGTTTTGCAATTTTTCACCCTGTAATTACACATTCCCACCACTGGGGACAGCTGTTAACATGGAAAAGTCTGCAAGGTATGCAAAAAATATAGCATAGTATAGAAAAAAGTTTGTTTGTAATTTATTAGATGTGACTTTTGTGTTTTACAAAACTGGTGTGTTTATATGAGCACTATAGGTAATGCAAGTAGTGTAATGTGTAATGCATAAATAGTTTTATATAGTATGGTTAAGTTCTGCTAAAGGTCAAATTTAAAGCTGGCTGTAAAACTTCCCATAATTTCTTATTGACTGCAGATGGTTGTTATATAACATGCAGAGTTCTGATTGAAGCCAAAATGAGCATAAATGATGTAAGTATGATTATCTTTTATGGTTGTTCAAGGGAAGTTGCTACAGTACAAAACATGGCTGCTGTGGGCCAATGAGATTTCACCATTGATCATCTAACCAGTGTTTCCAATATTTTGGCCAAAATTGACACAGTCAGCTGTGTCCAAAATGATTTGTGATATCGTTTCATCTATAATAACCAATGCGCTTAAATTTCACACTAACTGCTTGGAAGCCGTAAAGTTGCTGACAACTCTAGTTATTATCATTATTATTATTATTAGTGCACAAGGTTTACCCGTGAAACTCAAGGTTTTTCACAATTTTTAGAGTCTCATGTTTGTGCATAAGTTTGTTGTTGTTTGTGAGGCTGTGAAACCCTTTATACATGGTAGTGGTAAATCCAATACAACTGTCCAAGTGGATTATTTCATTTTGGGGGAGTGGGGGTCACCATGAAGAGGTGTACATTACCACACACTGGTTTCGTATTTTTGTAAAATTACGCTTCTGTGTTTTAATAATGTTGGCCAATACTAATAATCACATTCACAAACTAACTGAAGATTGTATTAAAACTGAAAATCGAAAAAAAAGTATATTAAACTAATTCTCAGTATTTACAAAGAAATACGTGTAGATGTATTCTTTTTGAATAATTTATCACATATAAACATTCACAGTTAAATGTAATTTTTTTAGTGTGTGGTGTACCCAGACTATTTTTTTGTTTTATTTATTTTATTTCGCCTCCACAAAAGGAGCAAAAGCAGACAGTATTTTCTTTTTATGACTAGCTACAGTTGTGGTTTTTTTTAAAATGTATTCATGCTGTATTCATGTCGTTTGCTTTGCTCCCGGTGTGCATAGCCCTTAAGTCTAGGTCAGTGGCGTAGCTGTCAGCCATGTGCCAAAATCTTGCTCCGTCACCAGCCCCCCCCCCCCCAGATATGGTTTTTCCATCAATCTCAGCAAGCGTCTCACTGGTATGAACACTATTTTTGTGACTGAGATACTTGTGTGTGTCTTGTAAAGGACAGTTACTGTATATTGTGTTTATGTTGTATTGTGTTTGTGGCCGGCTGTGTTAACAAGCTGTATGGTTGTGAAGATTATACCATACACGTAAGACTATAGTAATATTTTAGGTAACAACAGTTGAGCGTAATATAGAGTCTCTGAACCGGGTGTTATATATATATATATATATATATATATATATATATATATATATATATATATATATATATATATATATATATATATATATATATATGTTTGTCTGTTGCTATTACATGTTGACCTATTTGTGAGTTAGGATAACCTGTTAATAGGTAAAACCTGTTACACAAAACATCGCAAGTAACTTTCCATTTTCTCTGTGTCATATTGGAAAATTATATTGGTAAAAGGTCAGTTTAGAATGATAATTTTGTTAATAATTGCTTGGGTTAGGGTTTTGCTTAAGCAAAAAGATAAGGCAAGATTTTCGAAAAGGCAGGTGTTTAACACTATGTGACCTTTACATAAGGATGAGTGGGAACACGTAGACTGTGTTCACGAAATAGCAAAGTGCAGCTCAGACTGTGAAAAGGGTCAGGATCTGTCACAGTTTGAGAACGGAAGCCAGCTTCAGTTGAGGAATTGATATAATGGAGTGGATTAAAATAAATATGGATCGCAACGGTGATGCAATAGGACTGGAAGCTAGAAGTTTAGCTCAAAGAAGCAGTAAAAAATAAGATTCTGGGCGTGTTGCCAGAGAACAGGCAAATATGCAGATAAGGTGCCTGGGCAGTGGTCCAGCAGCAGAGAAGACCGAGCAGTACAGCCGAAGCAGCTCTGAGGTGGAATTGCGGTGCCAGTGACAGTATTGTGGTGTATGACTATACAGCCACTTGGGTTAAACAGGGTTTATCATCACAACGGGAGCAAACATCATGCATCAGGCTTTGACTGACAACATTTGCGAGATGAACTGCAACGGCAACAAAGTGGGGGTACTGAATCTGATAAATGGAAATTATTATTATTTATTTCTTAGCAGACGCCCTTATCCAGGGCGACTTACAATTGTTACAAGATATCACATTATTTTTACATACAATTACATTATTTTTTACACATTATTTTTTACATACAATTACCCATTTATACAGTTGGGTTCTTACTGGAGCAATCTAGGTAAAGTACCTTGCTCAAGGGTACAGCAGCAGTGTCCCCCACATGGGATTGAACCCACGACCTGGGATTGAAGTCCAGAGCCCTAACCACTACTCCACACTGCTGCCCCTACAACTACGTTGATCAGGCTGCCAAACAAGAACAGATGAGCAATGGAGCCCTGTGTGGTCTGCCCTGTGCTTATATCAATGCTTTCAGTACTAGAGGTGAAGAAGATTCAGAACAATTAATGATCCTAATGTATACCAGGGTTACCTGGACAAAATAAGGGACAGTGGGTTGGTTCCTAAGATGCAAACTAAACTGTATAAACATTAATTATCTTTCCGCCAGGGGCCAGCTTGAATGAATAATGACTTCCTTGCGTTTATAGGGTGACAGTGATGGACTTGGGATGGAACGAATCTCACAAGGAAGTGGGATGGATCAGGTGTCCTGTACTTACTTTATTTTGTCCCCACAGGGTGAGCGCCAAAGATTGTCAGTCAGGTCTGAAAGTAGAATCCATTCCTCAAGGGATCGGCATGTCCAGGGAGTATCCTCCCTGAGATACCCTCATTGCCAAGGGGGGAACAACACCCAGGAAGTTATACGCTGGTTGCCTCACTCCTGCGGTCCTGAGGATCCGTATGGGGTGTGGCAATTAGGCATGTGGCAGATCAACTGCTCTACATACAGCACAAATTCAGGTTTTGCACTAACATTTAGTTGAAATTGGGGATCCGCTACAGTTATTGGAAAATGTGGTATGGCATAGGGTCACAGTGCATTGCAACTACTCAGTGCACATATTTGTACGTCACTGTTCTAACTTCCCGTCACTGGTTACAATCTTTACACAACGAATGACAGAAGGTTTCTTAAAATATGTCCAACAAAGCACTATAGCAACGGTCAGTAGGACCCGGCATAAGCGTGTAGTATTATCTGAACTGGCAGGGTGGTTCGGGGCTGCTCGATCAACAATAAATGGGATCAATGCAGTGGTACTGATACATGGAATGCTATGGGTATGATGCACTCTGCCACTGGAGTGTATAATACTGTAAATGCAATAGTTAACTGTAAAACCTATCAGAATCCTCTTGCAGGCAATTAGAGATGATGTAAATATTACTCAACATGAAGAAAGATCCTATCGCATGGGCGTGGAAATGGTGAACCATTATAACCAGGATATAACTGATCTCCTTTCTGGACGCCTCCCCATGTCGCATAGGTGGGTAGGTTAGGTAATGAATGGGCTGCTGAGGTACGGGACTCTGTCCTCACCCGCCCATATCGAGGCCTGTACCTTTTAAGCAAAGTGAATGTGCAGCACCGCATGCAACATTCAAAAACTCAGCTTGTTATTGTTTGTTAGGTCGGCCTGCATGTAAACTGCATTTTAAAAGAAATATAATGGATGAATAGTGCTGTGTTAAAGGTGAACTATATGTAACACTTTTTTTTAAATATAGTTTTTCTATTTCTGCAAGATTATCAGGCTTCCCAGTGTATCTCTGCTGAAAAAGCACAGCAGTATAGGCTACACTGAAAACTTGAAACCCTTTTTTTGTGGCAGAAAGGGGGTGTTAGAATAAGAGAACTTTACTAAAATTAGGTACTTTTGCAGTGTCACATTTCTATCTAACCAAGAGCACATTACAAACAAAATGATATATGTACCAAAATACTTCAATCATATTGGAGAGAGAAAACAAAACAAACAGTAGTACTTCAATCATAAGACTTTGCAGAGGAACAGAAAAGGCAGATGCAGGAGCTCATGGAAATGCAGAAGATTGCACTTGAGGATGCAAAACAAAGAAATTAACTGCCAAATCATTCACATATGTATTCAAAGAATCATTGAAGAAATCATTTCTTTTGAATGTTTTTTTATTTTTTTTTATTTTGCTGTACAATACTTCAATATAATAGAAACATCTTAATTGCAAGTGTAAACTGCACTGTAGCCACCTGTAAATAAAACATGCAATATGCAACAATCACAGTACTGGCTCACGGAGAACCAGAGGACGAGGCCAGCGCGGCTGGGCCTCTAAGGTTGGGAAGTGCGTTTCACTTGGCCCCAAAAGAGGACCACCGGCTCCCCGTATCTGTGCCACCAAAGCAGAGAAGAAGGGTTATTAAAGAAAAATAGATTAATTAGTAACAATCAACAATATAGTAAACAATACACTGTTTTTAAAATATTTAAATTAAGCACTCAGTGGAGAGAACCCCCACATGGGAGGAAACCTTTGGTGGTCCTGGCGGAGCGATGGCCCACATATATTTAATACTACCAAAATACCAAAATATATAAATGAGCTGAAACAAATGTTGAAATACATTTTAAATATAAGCAATATCACACAAAAACATACATTTTATATTGTGTGTGTATATATATGACACACAATACAAAATCTAATATATAACAATGCGTTTCGACATGGAATGTGTCATAACACAGATGAACTTTCCGTGTCGAAACACGTTGTTACGCTGATGATTTTTTAACAACAAAACTACTCTTGTTTTGGAATATGGAGTGTTTTACCTTTCTATTAATGCACTGCTCACATTTAAAATCTTATATATATATATATATATATATATATATATATATATATATATATATATATATATATATATATATACACACACATACTGTATATACACTGAGAGTAAAAAAACATTAGGAACACCTTCCTAATATTGAGTTGCACTCCCTTTTGCCCTCAGAACAGCCTCACTTCGTCGGGGCATGGACAAGGTGTCGAAAGCATTCCACAGGGATGCTGGCCCATGTTGACTCCAATGCTTCCCACAGTTGTGTCAAGTTGGCTGGTAGTGGATCTGTACTCCGAATAGCTTGTTCCATCTCATCCCACAGATGCTCAATTAGATTGAGATCTGGTGACTGGGCAGGCTACTGCAATAAGCTGAATTCACTGTCATTGTTCGTGGAACCATTCCTGGACAATCCTAGCCTTGTGGCATGGGGCATTATCCTGCTGAAAAAATCCATCAGCAGATGGATACACTACTGCCATGAAGGGATGCACCTGATTGGCAATGATGTACAGATATCCTGTGGCATTCAAACGTTGCTCCACTTTTATCAAGGGGCCCAATGTGTGCCATGAAAACACACCCCACACCATCACACCACCACCACCAGCCCGCAATGTTGACACGTGGCATGATGGATGCATGTACTCATGTGATTTTCTCCATACCCTAGTCCTCCCATCAGCGTGAAACACCTGGAACCGGGATTCATCAGACCAGGCAATGTTTTTGCAATCCTCCAGTGTCCAGTGTTTTTGTTCCTCAGCCCACTGCAACCGCAGTTTCTTGTGTTTTGCTTAAAGAAGTGGAACTCTGTTAGGTCGTCGGCTGTCATACCCCATTCGTGTCAAGGTACGACGAGTTGTGCATTCTTTTATGGGTCTTTCGGCACCAATGTTGTACTGGACTGTCAATTGACTAACTGTAGCCTGTCTGTTGCTCTGCACAATTTGTGTCAGACACCTTTGGCCTCTTTCATCAATGAGCCGTTTTCGACCACTGGTCTGCCGTTGGCTGGATGTCCTTTGGTTGGTGGACCATCCTTGATACACACGGGAAACTGTTGAGCGTGAAAATCCCAGCAGTGTTGCAGTTCTTGACACAGTCAAACCCGCGTGCCTGGCACCTACTACCATACCCCATTCAAAGGCACTTAAAGTAAATCTTTTGTCTTGTCCATTTACCCTCTGAATGGCACACATACACAATCCATGTCTCAATTGTGTCAAGGCTTAAAATCCTTCTTTAACCTGTCTCCCCTTCATCTACACTGATTGAAGTGGATTTAACAGGTTACATCAATAAGGGATCATAGCTTTCACTAGGATTCACCTCGTCAGTCTATTTCATGGAAAGAGCAGGTGTTCCTAATGTTTGTACACTCAGTGTATATACCGACACATACCGACAATACAGACTGTGAGTCCGATGATTACGCTTTCCTGTTAAGGTACAATCTTTTTTTTTTTAAAGACTTCAGCTTTAAAAGTTAATGCGTGTTTTATGAAGATTTAAAGTGACATTACAGTGGACTTACACAGCACCCTTTTTTCAGGCAAACCGTTTGTATTTCACCATTTATCACTAGCAGTCATTACGACGGTTACATTTTAAACAACATCAATATTAAAATGAAAGACAAACTATCGGATACAACTCAAAAGTTGTATTCAAGCACATCATATCAAACATCTGTACAGCCAAAACACCGTCTTTAAATGGACAATTAAGGGGTTAATGTAAAAGGGGTTAACTTACCACATATAAAGCACTACTTCAGAAAAACTATAATAAAATAAACATTTCAAAAGAAACTAATGTGTAAAGAGGTATATGTACATACAAAACTGTAAAAACAAAGTCATTTTTAATTTAAAACAAAAGTATTTTTTTTCTCTTGTGTGTGTGTAACTCGGTACAGCACAGAATCCAGGTTGAGCTGCTGCAGCCTGCTGCTTTGTAGTTTTCTGATCGAAATGTTTCTGCCAAAGCGCTGTGACTAGCTTCAAGATGAAATCTCTTCGCCTGGTTATTTCCCGGGTGCATTCCTTGTACAAAACGAAGGAATTGATGGCTGCCAAGTCCAGTTTAGATAACAACAGGCGTGTACATAAAAATTAAATAGAATATTGTAGGTTATATTCAAAATAAAAACATGTAAAAGGCAGTCAGAGGTAGAGGGGATTATAACTTTTGTGTATTTCTGCGATCCTGCCTTTCAAACGCCTTCAGGGTATTTAATACATGTATTTAGGAAAAGTCAAGAACGGACAAACGTGTATCCTTCACACACGCAGAGTAATTTAAATTGTAACAGTGAAAACCGTAAAAATGACTGCCTTGGCGGTTCTAGTGTTAATAAACGTTAATTGCATTTCTTGATTCTTAACGTAACTGTGTGCTGTGATTTTTGAATTTTAAACATGCCTAATTCTAAACATAATCTATCTAGCTAATGTTAAAATATTACAGTAACATTGCTTGTTATTTCGCCCCTGTCTTGAGTCAACACCCCTCGCCCACTTTTGCCTTAACACCAGCTCTACGCCCCTGAGGCTGACTGGCAGAATCCGGTATATACTGTATATTTCAAAATATATTGGTTACCAGTATATTATAAGTATGTCTATAGTATACATGTGCATATATTTAACAATATATTACAACATATTCATTAGTATATTTTTCCATATATAAAGTACATATAGAAATATATATTAGTATATGGCAAAATATATTACAACACATACATTATGAACTATATGATTAAACATTTCATTTTCATAAGGGAAACAGGTATAACACCTTGTTTCTTCTGTAAAGACAAAGGGCAGCACAATCAATTCAATTAGTTCAATAAAACCAGTTCCAGGTACCGTATTATTAAAACAATCTTTAAATACAAAATACAAATAGGCTAAAAACAGTTAAAACCCACAAAAAGGCATAAAACGTAGCAGCTCCAATGAAAAAAGGAACTCCTTAATCTAAAACTGCTACACACCCAACATCAGTGAGTCAGCGTTTTAATCAGGTTTTCATGAACCCTTGCCATTATATTAAAACAAATAATGTTAGTCTATAAATGTGAGTATGCAAAAAATAACAAAACACATATGTGGCAGGTCCCTGTAAATTAATGTATTTTGGTGTATGGTTTTGTTTGTAATTAAAAAAAGGTGTGTTTCATTTAGATAATTGAAAGGAATTGGCAGCAGGTGGCCAGGTGTCAATTGAAGAATTGATAATCAATTAACCCTGGTCTCCTCCCTTTAAAAAGAGCCAGTTTGTTTGTTCATCTTTGTTCTTTGTTTAGGCTTTATTATGCAAGTCTGGGCTGTGTGTGGAACCAGAGTGAGCGAAGGAACAATGCGTGTTTAATTGGGATCCTTAGAACAATAGGTAGGTATTTTTTATTTTGTTTTTTATATAATGAGAAGTTCTCAGCAAAAACAAATAAAACAGTACAGATCACCCCCATAAAATCAAATTATATCCATCTTTAACAAAAGCTTCTCTTCCAATGCATCTGTGTTACTACCTTTTTTAATATATGCACATACTATACATACATAAACACCTGCTTACGTATCCGTATAACTACCGTAAGCATACCTACATTTTCCCTTGCATTTGAGCCCCAATTGTTATATTGTGGACCCAATATATACATACATACACATACACACAAGTGCATTCACTTATCAGGTATGACCCCATCATCTGGGGGAAAGTCTATTTTAGGAATGTATTTAATGAAAGGACCCCATACTTTTTCAAACAACATAGGAGTTTTTCTTACATTGTATATGATTTTTCCAGGGGTACAGTATGATGTTAATTCTTTGCACCACTGGGTTAGAGAAGGAGAGTATTTAGACTTCCACTGTACAAGAATACATTTTTTGGCACCTGTCACTGTAAATAGTAATTTTTCTTTTTTTTTTGGTAAGTGCTCAGATGGATTAACTCCCCATTGTCCCCCAGAACCAAAATTCTGGGGTTTGGTGGGATATGGGATTCCATTACTTTTTATATATTGATAAGTATACAATTCCTGTAGTTCTTTAAGGGTGGGCAGCTCCAGAGCATATGTAAAACATCCCCTGTATGTGCTTTACATCTGGGACAGGCCACTGATATTTTTGCATTGAACTGATGTAGTCTGTGTGGTGTGTAATAAGTGTGATGCGGTATGTTCAACTGTATCAGTCTGTGTTTAGTGCATGTTAATATTCATCATGCAATCATGCATTGTGTATTCACACTGAAAGTCATTTTCCCATTATCTTTAATCCCTGCCTGGTTATGATTCAGATTATTCATAATGTTGTACGTTCTAGAGATTTAGGGCCTCATGCACTAAATGGTGGTAAATTACCTGAAATACTGTGTGGTATGAGAAACCCATACTGTGTGCAAAAAGGAAGACGTGTCCACTCTATTCACTAATGTAATAATATGCTAAATGATTAATTTGCCAGTCATCATAGCACGCGAAATGCTGCACACGTTACACACCCTTTATTTTAGTATATGGGCACTCCAAAAGACAGGTAGTCCGGCTCTCACTTTGTCAGAATGACAGCGACCAAGGAGGCAGCAGCCGGCACCAGCTACATCTTCAGTGGGTCTCCATAGGATGAGGGGAGGCGGCCCGGTGTTACTAAGATTTCTGTATCCCCATAGAATTTTGTATCCCTTTAGATTTGATCCTTGCGTAGATCAAGATTGCTATATGTGAACGTTTGATGTTTCTGAACAGTGTTTACATGTGATAAAATTAAAATGTGTTTTAAAAGAAACACAGTTTTATAAAGTTACTTTTAATCAAGGGTTTCGTGTATTGAGCAACGCAGGAGGCTGAGCGTAGACAGTCAAAGCGGAGAAACAGAAATTAATTAACTGAAAACCAATATTTGTTTGTTCACCTTTATCCCTCTCTGGTTTATTTTGAAGGTTTTGCATGTGTGAGGTTTTTATTTTTTTTTATTTTAAGAAACTTTAACCTTCCAGCTGCTTATCCGGTGATTTCGACATGCTGCACAGGCTAGTCACAATGTGTGCAGTACTCACTGTGGTCTTTTCCATGACAAATGCTAATGTTTTCAGGGCCAAAATAATTCAGTGTAATTCGTGTGTTAAAAGAGCACAACTGTCTCTTGGCCGTTTCAGCAGTACAACATCATAATGGAAAAATACAGTACATCATGGGATTTTATACAGCACTGTCTATTCCTACAATGCGTTGCATTGAGAAAGCAACACGTTTGGAATCGGAATAAAGGAAATGATTATGTAATACAGTTCACATGCAGTCATCTTTTGGTAAGTTGCATTTTTAGAATCGTATCATTATGTACAGTTTTACAACACTATGTTAAAATATTGCCCTTAATCCACAAAACCAACGAAATACATCCTATGTAGCCTATATTTGACATTTTATTTGTAGTGTTCTGTTAATTGTTAATGTTCTGTGGAACACAGGCAATGAAAATACAGTACCTGAAAGCAGATATACACATTTATCATGTTTCCCAAACAGCACTACTTGTGGTCTGCTCTATTATATTTTGATTTAGACAGACACCACCTGATTTCAATAAGTGGTAAACTTCACATGCCCTGAGACACTTAGGAAAGTTAGCACCTTTAAGTAAATATGTGTTTTTTATATCAAATCTCTCCCTCGCGGTATTAGGGGAGAGAATTTGAAGACATTTCCATGGATTACCATTATTAATTATATGTAGGGTGACCAGACGTCCCGATATTAGGGGCTTTGCCCCCCGTCCCTAGTGAGGTACTGTCGAGGTACCATTTGTCACGATTTTTAGAGTAAACGTTGAAAACCAAGGCGTAAAATGTTTAATTTTTATTTTCTCGTTAGGACATTTCGTATATATGGCTGCTGTACTGTCTCGCGGGGCAACAGCATTCTCTACTGGTTTAGGGCGTGTTTTGCGTGAGTTGTTTGCATTGCATCTATGCGGCTATCCAATCACGTTAACCTGCAGTCATATGATGCGGTATGCGTCAGGTGTTTTTCTTGGTGCGTGTGCCTGTGCATCCGGTTTTACTGGCAAAGTGTCATGATGGCTGGTGTTGTTGATGAGCCTATCACTAAAAAGCAAAAAAGACAGTGCAAGCACCAAACGCAGTGGAGAAAAAATGGATTCAATCATATGCCCATGGTCAAGTCATCCAATTAGGATTTCACGGACATTTCGCGGACCTTTTTAAACATTAAATACATCTACTATTTCAGAGCACTATAAAAGCCTTAAAATAGTGGTACTTGCTTCCTTACTAAAACAGAGTGCTGTCATTTGGTAAAAGGCAAGCATGCAACATCTCCCAACAGTTCCTGCCGACATTCTCTGTCTGGTGTGGATTTGCCCATACATTGAGACTGCATGTCTACATCCACTGAATTGGTTGGAAGTATAAGGCAAAGCTTTGTCAAGTTATACAGATGTGGACATCAATTAGAAACAGTCCCAAAACTCGGTTACTCAAAGGTATCTGGCATTCTTTAATAAAGTCCATATGTCCAGCATGTTAGTTGTCATTTTATTTGTCCCATCCAGGAATTTTATTTTATCAGTTCAAAACAAAGAAAACGTGCCTATTCGGGTCTAAAATTCTTTTTTTTTTTAATTCAGTGGTCGCCAATTTATTTTTATTGTTTACTCTCCAATTTTTAGTAATTTCCAATTATTTTTTTAGGCTGAGCTCACCGCTACCACCCCTGCGCTGACTCGGGAGTGGCGAAGGGGAACACACGCTGTCATCTAAAGCGTGTGCCGTCAACTGACCATTTTTTTACACACAGAGTGACCATGCAGCCACCCAGAGCTACAGCGTCGGAGGACAACACAGCCCTGAGCAGCTTACAGGCAAGCCCGCAGGTGCCCGGCTAGACTACAGGGGTCGCTGGTGCGCAGTGAGCCAGGGACACCCTGGCTGACCTAGCCCTCCCTCCCCCGGGGCGGTGCTTCCTGGAAGCTCACGTCCTCGGTCGGCAAAGGAATAGCCTGGACTCGAACTCGCGATGTCCAGACTATAGGGCACATCCTGCACTCCACATGGAGCACCTTTACTGGATGCGCCACTCGGGAGCCCCTCAGGTCTAAAATTCTAACTGCATTTACAAAGTAAACAGCAGGTTGTTTGAACCGAGGTAGCTGTGCTTGATTGTACCTATAGTGCTGATTTAACTTGGCTACAACCAACACATGAATACTTTTTTGTCTACGCTGACTTTCCAGTTTGTTTTCTGAAAGCTGTTTTCTGTTCAGCAGCCTCTGTAGTAGCCTTTTGTTTAATGTGTGATTCTGAAGTTACAGCGATGGATCGTATTTTCTTTAAGTCACATTACAAGATGTGCAAAACAATTTTAAAATCCTGTTCTGTTGTTCATGTTTCTTGGGTTCCTCAAACTTCTCTATTGCGCTTCACTGGCTTGCGACCAGGTGTTGGATTTTTTTCAACATCACCCGACCCTGTGAGTTTTGCGGTCACAGACACACAAGAAAAGGCCATACGACTTTTCAAAAAAGACGCAGCTCGCGGCAGTGCAGATGATGTCATTCCGACAGTCGGAGACCACTGACTGAGACAGAGTGGTGTGTGTGTGTGTGTGTGTGTGTGTGTGTGTGTGTGTGTGTGGTTTTTTTTTTAAATGATATATTTGTTTTTGCCTAAGTGCAATGCACACAGGAAGGTGAAGGAATAAGAAAAAAAGCCTATCTACATAACAAAGATGTGTAGTTTGCGTCACTTGCATTGTGCAGTAGTTCACAAGGTGTCTTTCCTCCCCTCACCAACTGAGTGTCCCGATTTTTCACTCTTGCTATCTGGTCACCCTAATTGTATGTAAATGACTCGCACGCGATATCTTTTCTCCATGCAATTCATTAAGCGTATAAAGTCATTTGCTGCTGG
Organism: Acipenser oxyrinchus oxyrinchus; assembly: GCA_030684275.1. NCBI lineage: Eukaryota > Metazoa > Chordata > Actinopteri > Acipenseriformes > Acipenseridae > Acipenser > Acipenser oxyrinchus. The sequence continues at coordinate 39,652,286 of CM060248.1, read as the reverse complement.
TTCGTGAATATAGCAGGTGTACAAAGCACACAGTAACGGGCTTACTGCGTAGTAAACTGGTTACCGCTGTTTAGTGCAGAAGTCCCTTAATCTGTTACAAAAATTAGGCACTTTAATCCTTGATGTGTCTGAATGAGTTGAAATGGGCATACAAATCATCCATGCAATTGAAGGTGACACACATTCTAGAACATTGGAATTGATGGAAAGCTCTTATTATAAATAGCACTGCTGATCTAGCAATTGTTATTCCTCTGTAAAAAGGGTTTTCAATTATATGTTACCACCTAGATAAAAATAATAGTAATAAAACCCTTTATTAAATATTAATTGAAGATGTAAAGGCATTGTCCTGAATTACTCTTAAAGCAACCTGAATGCTTAAGTTGTGATGTGTACTCCCTCAGTTATTAAAATATTAACTGCTGTTTAGTGCAAGAGACCCTAAACCTTTGGGGGATGAAATGTTAAATGTAGTTTTCCAATGGGGACTCGGGAGGTTTTGGGGAAAAAATGTTGTTTATTTTCACCCAGTTTCTAATTTGCAGGTATTTAAAAAAAATGCATTTTTGGTATTCCAAATACATCCGCTATCTGTTTTAATGCTTACCAAATTATCCCTTTAAAAGTCTCTGAGATACTCGATTCCCCTTTTCCCTCCAAATTCCAAAAATCCCATCTACTATGAATTAACAATTGAATTTATTCAATATAATAGGGTATAATAGGGTTTTTAGTTATTGTTAGCATACTTTTTCTAGGGCCTATAAAATGGAGTGCACTCAGCAGAATGGAATCAGCGATGTGGTGTTCTATCGATATCCACGTTGGACTGACTTTATCCAAATTGAGCCAGACCCATATACCACGAAGTTGGGAAGCAAGATAATACAGTTTCAAATTAGGCAGAGTCAGTCCCCCCTTAATAAACGGGGCCTGAAGTGTAGAAGCCTTTACTGTAGCATGTTTATGATGCCACAGAAAGTTGGATATCATTTCTTGAATTAATATAGAACATTTTGGGAATTTTGGGGGGAAATATTTGGAATAACTATACAAATTGTAACAAAACATTCATTTTTATAATATTCACCCTACTAATTAGGGATAGGGGTAAGCCAGCCCATCTCTGTAGCTCATTCTTTGTTTTATCTAGAAGTGGTAAATAATTAGCGTGGTAAACTTTATCTATGTAGTTAGTTATTTTGACCCCAAATATTTAAAACCATTTGGACTCCACCTAAAAGATCGACCTAACTGTTTTGTTGATAATACTATTATTGAGAGGAATCACTTCATTTTTATCATAATTGAATTTATAACCAGATACTACACTGTAGTCATGAAGGTTTGAAATACCTCAGACAATGAAGTATCTGGATCAGACACATACAAAAGGAGATCATCTGCATATAAAGAAGGTTTGTATTCTGTTGGACTATACATTATACCCCTGATTTATGGGTTGGATCGAATTGCAACTGCAAGAGGCTCAATACCCAGAGCGAACAGGAGTGGGGAGAGGGGGTAGTCCTGCCTTGTGCCCCTGCCTAGAAAAAAGGGTTCCAAAATAATACCGTTCATCAAAATTTGGGCTTTGGGGCATTTATATAGTGTTTTAATATAATGAGTAAAAGTCTGGCCAAAAGTCATATGCTCAAGAGTCATATGCTCAAGGACCTGGAATAAAAATATCCACTCTATGCGGTGGAATGCTTTTTCTGCATCCATCAAAATGACAAGACTAGGGTCTTTTGAGGGTTGTGATTGATGTATAATGTGGAATAATCTACAAAAGTTATCAGCTCGCTGTCTGTGTTGTAAGAAGCCTTTCTTTGGTGGGCTTGGGGAGACGCATAACTGTTAGTTCTAGAGTCTGGGGTAGTTGTCTCCTTATGGAAGGATTCCTTGAGCCTCTTTGTCAAGGGTGTTATAAATGTGTCCATAAATGCTCTATAGAGTTCAATGGGGAACCCTTCCGGGCCTGGCGCATTGCCACCCTGTAAAAGATTAGCTGCTTTAAGGACTTCGGCTTCTGTAATTTCTGCATCCAATGCAAGTTTATTCCTCATTTATCTTGGGTAGGGGCAATTTATTGAGAAAGTCTTTACTTTTTGAATGGTCAGGGCTCAGTTCTGATTTATATAAATCTTTGTAGCATTTGCTGAAGCATTACCTTTACTTGTTCTAATGGAGTGTATTCTTTTAGAATTTTTTTTTTTTTTTTTGCCAGGCCAGTAACTTCCCTGTTTTATTACCGTTATCATAATAATATTGTGTTCTTGCCATAGCAGCCTCTGCTGTTTGAGGGCAGAGATTATTATATTGCAGTCGTTTTGGGGACAGTAGATTACATATTTCAGTCTTTTTAGATTTAACATGTTCTTTTTCAAGCTTGCGTATGTCCTTTTCCAGTGTGCTCAGCTACTCTATCTTTCTTTCTGCTCTATAAGCACCGTATGACATAATCTGTCCTCTCATGAAGGCTTATAAGGATTCTCAGATTGTCCCATGGGAGGATGAGTTTTTATTTGTGACTAGAAACAGGTCAATCTGGTTTTCCATAAATTTGACAAATTCAGGGTCTTTAAGTAAATAGAGTTTAAATCTCCAACTGTGTAAAGGAGGGACTTCAGTTCCCAGTTCCAGTATTAATTTCAAGGGACAATGATCAGAAAGTGGCTGCTAAGTATTTGCACTCTATAATTCTGGGAAGCAAGGTTTGGGTGTATTAAATCTATTCTAGAGGAGGAGTTATGTATGTTGGAGTAAAAGGAAAACTCTTTTTTAGTTTGGTGCAACGATCGCCATACATCTCTGAGAATCAGGTCTTCTGATATACATAAAAATATATATACAGTATATTCTTTGAGAATGCAAAAATCAAACCCCTGTTTATAGCATAATGTATAGTATGTAGAGAAGCAAACAAACAAAAAAAAAAAACTTGCATGCACCATGACCTGTTTTTATCACACCATTACATATCACACAATTTTCATAAAGCTTCCTTTTAACGTGATTGAATTCTTTGTGTTTATTTTGAAGTTCAATGCTGAAATCTGGAAAAAGAAAAATCCTCTTGTTGTAGTAAAGTTCACGTTTCTCTCTGGCTAATCGGAGGAGCCTCTCTTTGTTTCTGAAATTTAAACGTTTAATAATGATGGCCTTCAGTCTATCCGCATTCACTGGCTTGGGCACAGAGGAGTGATGCGCTCTTTCTGTAATGAGAGGATCTTTAAAGTGCTCTTGCCCCTTTAACTGTGGTATCAGTTGGGCAACAAGTCCTACTGTATCTCGCCCCTCTGAGCCCTCTGGAAGCCCAACCAAGCAAATGTTTTATTTTCTGCTTCTATTTTCCAGATGTTGGGTTTTGTCTTTAAGAAATAACATTTGTTTGATACAATCTGCGGCATCTTGTAATTGGCTCTAACTCTGTTTTCAGCCGCCACTACCCGTTCAGCCAGAGTGTTAGTTTCATTTGTATGTCCGCTGTTTTGGTGTCAATATTTTGAAATAAATCCGCTTTACTTTCTTTAATTGCCTTCCACAGCGTTTGTAGTGTTATCGATGGTTCCTGTTCTTCCATGGTAAGTTTCTGTAGGAATGATGCGGCCTCTACATGAGCCAGAGAATGAGAATTATTTTTTGCTGAACAGCTTTTACTTTGCAAATTGCAGTATGCCATGAAACTTTAAGCAAATCAAGTGTTATATTACAGTATTTAAAAAGTGGATGTCAAGTATACTTGTAGGATTGAATCAAATAAGGAACCCCAGCAACGGAGCTCACAGAAACGCGTCCTTCTTGGTCGGTTGCATCATGTGACCCCCCTAGGTAGGGATTATTTTAGGGGGTTTTTAATCCTACCAAAGTTTATTTAGTTTATGCAGGGAAACAGATCCTGAAGCGGGACCTCCATTTTAGTGGGAGTAGCGCTTGGCCTGAGCTTGGCCACCGTTTAGTTTCATAGTTTTTGTACAGTTTTGTTTTTGTTATTCATGTACTACATTGCATATATCCTCCCGCACTAGGGCTACCATTGCTGCTATCCTAGTGGTGGCCACCAACACTGCAACTGCCTGTAAATAAATAAAACCTGGGGAGCGTTCAATAGGCAGAGCACTCCACAACGTTACGTGGCGCTTCCTATTGAACGACCTGCACGCTGAGAGAGCTTCGTAACGTTAGCTAACATTCTGAGGAGCTGACTCTGTGGGCATTTCAAAATGGCAGGGGTACAATACCAGTGTGGTGGCTGTGGTGTAATTTTCCACATACTGGACTTTTTGATCAACATATCTGTATGGATTATTTTTCATAAAAAATCAGTTTATTTAAATTAACAGCATAATTATGACTATTTTTCCTTTTTAAACAAAGTGAATCTGCAACACTGCACTTGACGATGCAAAACAAAGAAATTAACTGCTAAATCATTCAAAGATGTATTCAAAGAATCATTGAAGACATTTCTTTCAAAACTTTATTTTTTTATTTTGCTGTACAACAGTACTTTAATATAATAGAAACATCTTAATTGCAAGCGTAAACTGCACTGTAGCCACCTGTAAATAAAACATGCAATATGCAACAATCACAGTACTGAGGAACAATGCTCTCAACGTAGTTTTCAATCCATACAGGACTCTTGCATGTGTTGGCTCTCGATGCAAGTGCAATAGAGGCATTAAACAGCAGATTTTCTGCACAATCTTCCAACAATGCATCCAAAAACAGTGCTAGTGCTGTGTTTTCTGCCATCTTCATAGTTCTTCATAACACACTGTTCAATAAGAGCTAACTTTTATGTTATGTAGCGCCACGGCAGAGCGCTCTGTCTATTGAACGCAGCCCTGGACAGCTGTGTGCCGTTTCAAATACAAACCCTCTGTGTCTCTCTCATCTCTCAGCGGATACCCACACGTAACAGTACACCCCTGTTACAAAGCATTTTTAAAATAAGTGTGCTCATCAGTCTCTCAAGTCCTCACTAAGAAGCTTTATCAATATTCCTGTTTCTTTCATTCAGGTCCCGTTGCTATCATCCAAACAATTGCCACCATGCTTTGTGCTGGGGTTTTTGCACTTAAATACAGGGGATTGTCCCACCCCACTGACTCCATCATAAACTCTTAAAGTGACAGGAGGTCAGTTATCTAGCCATGCCACATTTGAAAACAAAATAAATGAAAGAAAAGCAACACAAACAACAACAACAACAAAAGCCACTGAAAGAGACCTTCTCGACCATGTCTGTTGTCTGAGCTATTTCAAAATCAACTGTTTCACACCCAGGCTTGACCAAGGAGCAGTATGGCGTCCTGTCGATACCCTCAGGAACACTCTCCCAATTACTAACTCACTGTGAGCACTCACTGTGAGCAGGGACTTCAATGGGCTGGCGGCATGCAGGACGCACCACACCGAAATTGCAATTTACTTTTGGTTCTTGGTTTCTTCGTGGTCTGTGCTTTCGTGCTGCGCCTCTATCAGGCTGTCTGAGACAATATTGGGCATCCATAAAGAACTGTTTTGCAGCTGTGGTGTGCCTCCTGTTCTCTTCTGTTATTATTATTTATTTATTTATTTATTTATTTATTTATTTCTTAGCAGACGCCCTTGTCCAGGGCGACTTAGTCGTAAACAAAAATACATTTCAAGAAACACAGTACAAGTAATAATACAATTAAGAGCAAGATAAATACAATGACTTTGGTTCTAGCAAGTACAAGTATAACAAAATACGATTCAGTAACGGAGCAGATAACAGTGTCAGTGATAGTTACATCAGGATATAATTAAATACAAAATACTACAGATTAGTACTCTAAAGTACAGGATTCCTAGCTCACGTCTGGTAATCTGAAGCTCCTGGAGGGCTGCAAAACATAAAGATTAAACCATTGTTGAATGCGGCGCCACCTGGGGGATTTTATGCAGACAGCCGACCCCCTGTAACCCCCCAGCCCCTCAACTTTCATTCAGCCAGTTTAATTCAGTACATTTCACAAGATGAAAAAAGTTAAAAAATGAACAAACTGCAAGTCTGATTGATAAAAATATAACATAAAAATATGACTTAGTTTCCATTTACTTGATGACTGGTGTGCATAAAGCAGGTCTAACTTTTTTTTTTTTTTTTTTTTTTTTTTTTTTTTTAGAAAACTGTTCTAGAATCTTATTCTGTAAGATACAGGATTTTAACAATGTCTTTGGAATACCATATCTGCATCAGACCAGTGGAATTTAGACTCATCAGACTTACCTTTTAACACAAAGCATTGGGCTTTATTAAATAAACAGTGTACCACTGTTGTCCAAACACATGTTTGAACTATGTTACATTTTTTATAATAGTATGTCCTCTTCATGTGATTTTTTATTTTTTATTGTGATTTATGCCATTGGCACCTTTACATGAAAAATCTCATCCCCGCCCCAAAACCAAACTACAAATTTTGAAAAACAATGACAGCTCTGGTACGTAAGGGGAGAATCTGTTTAAGCATCACCTTTTAAGTGACAAAAGTTGGATTTAAAATAATTAAGTTGCACACAATTTCAGAAGACTGTAGTTTATAATACAGATGTGAAATGAATTTCACAACCAGAGATTGAAGTATATTATTTTTAGTGCTGTTAAGCGATTAAAAAGAAAAAAAAAAAAAAATCTTGGTTGTAATCATATCTTTACAATTACTGCATCCATCTCATTCATTTGTTTTATTACTGATGCTAATAATAATAATGCTAATCTTCTGATTTAGTCCCTAAAATTCATTTATATTTCTTTTGTAAAGCGCCCTGGAATACTTGCATGAAGAACGCTATATAAGTGAAGTTTGTATTATTATTATTATTATTATTATTAATAATAATAATAATAATAATAATAATAATAATAATAATAATAATAATAATAATAATAATAATCCAAAAAACAACCCAACAAAAAAACTGTTGCCCTATTTCTGGATTAATATTGTTGCCCCTTTATAGTTTTATATTTATTTACACAGAATTATACAGAAACATTCCAGCATTTGCTGTTAAATTGTTTGAATCAACTGAAGAATAGAGTCAGTTTATTAGTCACCTTAATGCTTTTCAAATTATACAATTTTCTTATCACTTTCCTTTAATTAATGATATATAGGGAGAAGGGACAAGGGCCTCGCATTGATCAGTACTTCTTACAAAGTCAGTCAAGTCAGTCGAATGAAATCCAGGGACAGGAAGCAAACCACAGTTCGCAGGATATCAGCACCCCTGTCATAGACATGAGGAGGGCTTGCATGGATACAGTTAGTGATGAACCTAATGATCTTTGTGAACCCGGTCAGACAAACCAGCATAAGAGAGAAAAGAACATCAACGGGCACAAGCCAAAAGTACAAACTATTCCTGGAAAGTCTAGACGGCAGCAGGAGATTGAATGCTTAGTTAGAGAAAGAAAACAGCTGAGGAAGCAATGGAGAAGAGCAGAACAAAGTCAGAAGGAGGGACTCAATCTCTTACAAAGGGTCATAAAACATAAGCTTGCAACATTGCGCAGAGCTGAGCGCCTAAGGGAACGCTACAAAAAGGAGCGTGCGAGAACTAACTTTTATAAAGACCCATTCAAATTTGTAAAGAAGTTATTCACCAGTGAGAAGAATGGCACACTAAAAGCATCTAAGTTTGAGCTGGAGAGATATTTGGAGGAAACACATACAGATTCAAAAAGGCAGGAGCCTATATCAATTCCTTCAGACATCCCACCTATCAATCCACCAGAATACCAAATGGAGGACTGTGCACCTAAGTGGAAAGAAGTAGATCAAGCTGTGAAAAAAGCAAGGGCTTCATCATCTCCAGGGCCTAATGGAGTTCTGTACAGAGTACAAGAGTGCTTCAGGCGATCTACGAATCCTGTGGAAATTGATGAAAGTGGCATGGGAAAAACAGCTTCTCAGCTGTTGTCAATGAAACTTCTTATACAGTCAGTGGCCACAGCCGCCTTGGCAGTAGACCAAACTGAAAGCACCAGTGTTTGTTTGCCAGGTAAAGCACTGCTGTCTATGCTCTTCAACCCTTCCACTGCTTGTTGTCTAACTTCTCCCACATGAACTGTGTCCTTTAGATCCCTGTTGTACCATCTCCCAAGACTTTGGCTTCTCAGACACTGTTGGTATTGCCTCACCATTAATGTCGAACATTTTATCTACTACTTTACCTTTAATTATAGAGATGTTCCTTGATTTAGTGGGCTTGAATTGCATTCGTGCCCATTGGTGTTATTGGTTAATTTGCCCAATAACCGATACTGTTGTAGTCATGGTTGTCATGTCATCCATGTATGCTCAAATTAGTGGTAGCAGTATTCCAGAAGCCAAGTGCTCTCCTCCCACTTCCCATTTTGATGTCTTAATAATTACTTCTATTGCCATGGTAAAAGCCAGTCTTTTGTGAAGTACTCTCCATTCTCATATCCATTTCCATTCCTAAGTCATTAACCGTGTTGTCCACTATTGAGTCATCTTCCACCCCCGCTTTCGTAGACTCTAGGGGTATTTTTCTCTTTTAATTTCTTAGCCTGGAGCAGTTGTCTCCAGCATCCTGTTTACCTTTGAAAACAGAGCTGGATACTGCCGACAAGGGTAGCTAACCCTTGCCAGCCCCAATGGGATCTCTTTTTCCTCCTGTCAGCTGTCTCTCCATGCTGTCATGAGATCTTTCCCTTGTTGCCAGCTGCACTATTCACAGCAGTCACTGGACGTATCCAGATCTTCATGATTTCCGTTACACGAGAGTAGATGTTAAAACTTCATGCTGATTTGAACTCTGCTCTCACGAAGATAAGCACCAACTAAGACGCAGCTTTACAGTAAACTAATGTGATCCATCTGCATCTCCTTCCATTTGCGTTTCTTTCCATCTGATGTAGTTATCCTTCTGCCTGATGTTGATGGCTGAAGTGTAATGCTGGCTCCAGGGATCCGCTAATTTTGCCTCCCCAGTGCATCAGCACACACAACGGCTGTGATGCTGGCTCCAGGGATCAACCACAGTGCGGTCTCCCCGGCTCATCCACATGACAATCGTCTGGATTGAGCTAAGTAGGGTACATCTCTGGGGTCTTAAGTGGGCATCTTCCGTCCTTCCGTGTTTTGTCAACTAGCCCACAACACCTCAAGAGGGCTCGACAGTGAGTCTGGTGTCCCAGCATCACCCCCCTCCGTCCCCCACTCAACTCAGCCCAGCTTACTTACCCATACATAAGCATTGCTTTCTTTCTATTGTGCTTGAGATCCCCAGCCAGAATCTTTCTGTCTCAACCACAGCCAGTTGCTGCTCCTTTCTGCTGCTTCAGATAAGTTCTTCACTGTGCGACGCAACTCTTGGCCACTGAACCCGACATATCTGAGAAACCGGTTTGTAGAGTGTGCCAGAAATCCTTGACAACCCACCTCCAGTAGGTAAACCCAGACTCTCCATCCTCGCTGTTCTGCTTCAGCAGCTAATTGAACATACCGAAGTGTCTTCCTCTCATACCCCTCACCCACAGCATCCTCCTATGTCCCAGTGAACTCTACCAGATGAACAAGGCGTGCTGATCCAGACCACAAGACAATCTCTGGTCGAAGGTTAGTGGAGGCAATCTCAGGTGGAAAAATAAGTCGTTGACCAACATCTGACAGCGTTTTCCAGTCTCTAGCAGCTTCCTGTTGTCCTGGGCGAGGCTTGGTTTTAACACCTTTTCTTGCTGGTTGCTCTCCTGGACGGAGGAATATTGTCTTTTTTGTGTAATGCTTTGATGGAACTGGTGGCAACTTATGCTTGTCTTCCAATGCTAAGACCAAACATCGCAGCACCTGGTCATTGCGACAAGTAAACCGTCCTTCTCTAAGACCCACCTTACATCCTGTCAAAATGTGCCTTAATGTTGTTGGTGATGAACACCTACTGGTTACAAGCCCTTTTCTTTAACCACTGGACCACACAGCCTACATCATGTTGATCTGATGAGGAAACTGATCCTGCTAATGGTTATTTACTAACTTCCTAACAGTTCCTTGCTTGTCAGTGTATACTACGAAAGCTACTTCGTTTTAGTTAGTGTCCGCTGATATAAATTAACCACAGTTATATTTCCAAACACAGACACTGCCTTGGTTAATTTCCAACGTTCGTCCTCACTTGTTTCTGGATCCTTTCCTTGGTGCTGCACACTCTGTACAGTAGCCTCTCCTGTTCGGGTTCACTGCTCACAATGCCCCCGTCTTCTTTCTCTCACTTCTCTTTCTGTCCATTGTATATACAGGAGGGTCTTATACAATTTATCTCCTACAGGTGTGCTGAAATGCTACACCTGGAGGTGATTGATGGTAGTTGGTTCCTGTGGCAGGGAAGAAAAGCCCTGCACATAATTAGAGGGGGCAGGTCAAAGCCCTGCTTGTAAATGTATTGTAAATACTGTATTGTTTTGTATATTTTTATAGTGTTTTGTTTGGTTTAATGTGGTCTGGTAGAGATGGTGTTAGCAACTCGCCTATGCAAGACAGCTCATGCAAATGCATGGTCGGCAGTCTGTGATTATTGACTGTCGGCCATGCAAACTAAAACTTGTGCAGAATGTGACCATCTCCGAATTCAATAATTTAGTGTTAATTCGGAGATGGTCACAGGTATAAAAGCCTACCGCACCTGTCATCGCCTCCCGAGGGTCCGCACCTGCTGGCACCTCCCGAGGGACAACTTGTAGCAATTCCCATGCTACATAAGGTGGGTGTAAGTCTCACTCACCTGTCTCTTTAATTAGGGTCAGTAGCCTGGCCAGGTTAAAACTTCATTTCCCATAGTTCCTTGCAACCACCCTCTGTTCATCCTCTCTCCCCATTGGCTCATTCAGATTTCCACCCCTCCAATCTCAGAGCTCCTTAGTAGCCATCACTTGTATTAAAGCTGGCTAATCAGGCCTGAGGGGGACTCCCTTTCTCAGAGGAATCCATTAAACTACAGCATTTTCTCTACTTAAATTTCAGTGAATCCATTACCATCCTTAGATAATTCCAGTGCATCCGTTCATTTTCTTTTGTTGCTGCGCTTTGTCTAAACTGCTCTTTTTGTTTTCACTGTTACTTGTTTAAGTTTAGCTGTTTTTCTAGGTCTGTTTAGTGTTTGTTGTTTTATGTGTGACAGCCTCCATTTTTCCTGATCCTCCTGATTTTTCAAACAACTGTTCACCATTCAACTCAACACTACTGGACAGTCTCAACAATTTCAACGTACTCAATGTTTTCAACCTTCTACAATCACCATCATTTCGGGACACTTTGCTGGACTGCCTTATTTGTGGGTGAGATCATTTCTTTTTGTTTGGATTTTTCTACTTTAATTTGATACTTTGTTTCCTGTATTTTTTCTGTTACTTTGTTATTTTGTTACTTTGTATGGATTTCAATTACCCTGCTATTACTGGACTTGTTGGGCCTACCTGTCATTCTCCCACCATTGCCACAGAGACTGTTAAATGTAATTGTTTCCACAAGACACTGTTTTCATCTGTATCTATTTATTTATCTTTTGTCTATCTGTGTGGGTTGTGTTTGTGAGTGTGGGTTTATTGGAGACCCTCCGGATACCATTCATTTCTACTTTGTGAAACTGTTTAGCCTTCTGTTTGTCCCTACATACTCATCTGTACCATCTTATTTCTTACCTGTTACCTGCAATTATTTGAATTCCTGTCTTATCATTATTCATTTAATTCAGTTGTTCATTTTTTCATTTGTTGACATTATTGTTCAGAATAAACCGGTTGTTCGTGAAATTGACACCTCTGACGTCCCTGCTTTTGCTGTCTGTCACTCTTGCTGACTTATTTAACTATAGGAATAGGGCCAGTAGTATCTCCTTAGGGAGGACAGTGCAACTGCTTCTCAGTTGTGCAGAGTAACCGTTACAAACTGCTGCCCTATCCTGCACCGTCTGGGGCTGCAGAGCCTGCATCGCTTGGGGATGCCAGGTCGCCACTGCCCGGTGATGCTGCATGCTGGAAATTCTATAGCCGGAGCCCCAGAAGAGGTGGGTGTTAATTTTAATGTTAATTCAGACATGGTCACAGATATAAAAGCTTACAGCTTTTGTTACATGTGGGTGTTCAGGAAGGTGGAACATGTGCAAGGAAGAGTGAGGTAAAACCAAAGTAGAAAAAGTAAAAGAAAACTAAAACAATTGCTGCACATGCAGGAAGCACTGTGTTTGTTTTGAGTGTCAGGAGATTTAGGTGTTTGTGACCTGTTTTTGTTTAAATGATAGAGGAAGCTGTTCATGTCATCCAGGTATCATTCACCTCAACATGAACCCCTTTTGTTTGATATAATGGATTCAACACATTTGTAATGAGCGGTGCAAAGCAATGCATCCGTAACTAATCTGTCAAAGTTGAATTAACAATAACTCCCTCTGAAAATACAGGACACGGTTCACTTTTCATACACAGATGTCACAAAGGCTTCACTGACAGCGTAGCATTACAACATGTCACTGAATGACTGATTTGGTTAAAGTCAAACCCGAAAAAAATAAGGGGAAGACCAAAGCCAAATTGCAGTAGCTCTCCAAATTGCAAATTATACAACAAACAGAAACAATGCATTACAAACTTATAGACAGTGGTAATCAGATCAGACGCAATTTAGATCAGTTGGATATTCTCATTCATGTAAGGTGTGTGTCATTGTACTCCATAAGGGAGAATTTTAATCAGTTTATGGTAAAGTAAGCCCTCAAGGTAGCACTGTTGTATTAACAGAAAAATAAGTCATGTATTGTGATGTAAGAAGAGGACTGCTCAGACAGATTCAGGCTCGTTTCAGTTTACTTAATAAGCAAATCAAAATAGCAGTTCTTCTTTTCAATTTTGTCATGGCAGAGTTCTACAGTTTTCCGTATCATCATCATTGTTATAGTAATGATTCCTTATAACCGGGATGACTGTCTGCTCATAAAGACAATAAATATAATAGTGAGATGGTCTGAGCTTTAAAGTGAAAGAACCTGAAGGCCTTGATTTTCAGCCTTTCCTCAATTACTCAACCGTTATTTACCCATAAAAGAAGCTGTCAAACCTTGTTTTTTTCCAGGTTTTCTAAATCTTGACATGTTGCTGACCACCTGATTTTGGTTGTATGTATTTAATGAGAAAAAAACTGAAAAGCCACTTGCCTTTCTGTCTTAGTCATAGATTCATCATTGTTTTATCAAGCAGTCTTAAATATGGGCATGACTGAATAGCAATGCAAACTGTGGGAAAGAGAACAATGATTAACACATAGAACTAATCCTCATAAGCTTCAAGGGAGTAGTTTATGTTTGATGATGAACTAATGGCTGTAAAGGGATGTGTAACTTTTGGCATAAAAGGCATGCATGTTCTTCAAGGCAATCCTGTCTAACTTGCTATGGAGGCTGAAGTGTTGAAACATGTATATACGCAACACTGTGTCATGCTTGTGTAATTGAATAGATGTTGAAGTTGACAATCACATAACTGATGTTCTTTGTGCAGATTTTGGATTTTAGCAATGACTAAAATATCAAGTTACCACTTCCTTCATTGAACTAGATATGGTGCAGTACAGCGAAAACAATAACCAGTGAAATATCATTAAGGCTCTTAATAATCTCTTGTATGTAATTTGGGGTAACAGTTTAGAGAGGCCAGTCCAGCCTGGGTGTTATTAAGAAAGAGAAGGGCTACAGTTATAGTTCGGATCAGCCTGGAAAGATCTGGGTCCTGGCTACCTTTGTGAGTTGGTAACTCCATATATTCATCGTCTGATGCAGGCCTGCTGTCAGTTTCTGCTGTCCCCCTAAATCAATGGGTGGCATAGCTTTTTGAATCTATCCATCTGGCTAATTCACCTGGGTGTTTTAAGTAGGTTAAAGACATACCTTTTTAATGTGGGGCTATTGCATTTGAAGCGCTACCAGAAGTGGGGCTTTCATAAAAACCCAGAGAAATGGAGGAGCTTCTACAGAGAGTTCTGCAAGCCACAGCTGCACAGCAGCAAGCCACGGCTGTGCTGCAGGAAAATAACCGAATCCTCACAGAACAAGCCGCACAGGATCGCCTTGAATGGCGCACCATGGTTCAACAGCTGGGTGCCGCTCACCTTACCAGAGAGCCAGCAGCTGTGGCTGTTCAGCCACCGATAAGGGTCAGTCACTTTCTTCAAAAAATGACTTCAGCAGATGATGTGGAAGCCTGCTGGCGAGAGACTTGGCCGGTCAAACAGTGGGCAGGGATCGTTGCCCCCTTCCTCAGTGGAGAAGCACAAAAAGCCTACTTTGACCTGGAACCAAAGGACGCAGAGGACTACAAAGTTTTAAAGTCAGAGATTCTGGCCAGAGCGGGTGTAACCCCCGCCATAAGGGCGCAAAGAATTATACCATCGTTCACCCAGGTGGAGTGTGCATTCTTTTCACCCAGGGCCCCACAGCTGCCCAAGTTTGATCCGGAATGTACACTCCCTCACAATATATATATATAATATGTATTTCAGAAGTACTAAAGTGGGCTAAGTAATGTTTAATTAAGTCAATATTGCACCAAGCATAATGCAGTCAGCAATCGGATATACGACAACTCAGATACCAGGTGGGTGTAGGGCTACCACGTATAATCAAGATGGGACTGTAACTGTGTCAATTGTTCTGGTGGGATATGGATGTGCAATCTTGGATATGAAGATAAAAAAAACCAAAGCAAAAATATATTTAATCTTATTCACACTCGCATGTGCAAAAAAATAAAATGCAAACGTTTCAGCAGCCCCCGCTGCTATCATCAGAGCATGATACTTTAACACGTTTACCATTTATATAGTCTCAAATCTTCGTATTAACAATATACATATAAATCCAATTGGTAATTAGACTGGCAACGGCAATCGGATAATTGACAAACGAATTACGTATTAGAACACTATATATTGATTAGAATTTCTTTAGCATTTTTTTTTAAAAGTAGCATTTCTTAAACTCATTTTTATAAAACCATATTATCAGTTTTAGATCTTAATATCCAAAAACTATTTATCAATTGATGGACAATGGACTCAATTGTTAATTGGGCAAGCAGCAGCAGTCAGATCAGTTACATTTCAGTAGTCAGTTACATTTCAAAGCAGTTACATTTCAGTCAGTTACATTTCAAAGCACAATACAGGATTAACATTTTTTGTTTTGTTTTTTTAAAGAAAGACCCAAGTCCGTAGCAGTATATGTTAAAAAACATATGTATGGCAAAAACACAAATAAATAAGCTTCAGATTCAAATACAAGATAAGTTAAGTTATTACACAATACAATCATTCAATTAATTACAAACAAAATTATTTAATGAACACAATGGCTTGATTATCCCCTTGGGAAATAATGTATCTAATGTAAATATCCAAAAGGCTTCTCTGTAATTTTATTGTCCCGATCTCCACCTCTAAGATTGGGTAAAATTCTTTCTAAACCAAAAAACTTTGAATCAGAAAGAGAATAGTGTGCCTCTTTAAAATGCCGAAAAACAGAAGACTTTATATCTTGTCTTCAGATAGAGCTTTTCTGTTCACTAATCCGTATACGCAAAGAGCATTTTGTTTTACCAACATATAGAGATGGACATGGACACATGATAATGCATACTACATAATTAGATGGACAGGTGATCAGTTGTCTAATCATAATTTTTTTTGCATTTAGGGGATATATACATTCTTTAATTAAGACTATGAGCGCAAGCTGCGCAATGTTGACAAGGAAAATTCCCAACACTCCCACTCGGTGTGCCTGTCCTAACAGGCTGTGAATTAGTGTCTGCCCTCACCAGTCTATCTCTTAGATGTTTACCTTTGTATACATACAATGGAGGATCTTTAAAAAGATCTGTCATTTGTCTGCCACTATTTAATGTGCCAATGAGTATTGACAATACCCCTGATGTGATTACTGATGTTACTATAGGTAGTCTTAAATACAAGAAAACATCTTTTTTTGTTCTAGTATCCGCCTAATTCACATGACAACCATATTATTTTGGTAGACGGGCCAGCTTATAAGCGCAAGAACACATTTCAGGGTGTTCAAATATGGTGCAATGTCTGCAGCCCTGGGCAGCAAGCTGTAAAACAGGGTCCCATTCCTGTCATTCTCTCCAGTCTGCGACATGGACAGTTGAGATCTCCTCGCACCGCTTGCTCTGCGGCCCGCAGGCTCCCATCTCACCCTGGCTCCTCACCTCTTCCCTTTCCAAGCATTCTCTTTCAGCCTCTAGCTCCTTCTCACAGTAACGGTAGTCGGCCATCAAGTGCCCTGACTGGCCGCATCTCCAGCAACACTTTCTCCCTCACTCGACAATGTTCCCAAAGTGAAAGTCAAGCACAGTCCCCACGCGCTGTAGAAAGTCCAGCTGGAGGATGCACTTCAGAGGCTAACCTCTCCATGGACTGGTACAACTGAGTAGCTTTCTTATGGTCTGTCCAGGCGTATTTAGCTGTGAACGGTTGAAACTGGGCCAGCTTCGATGCTGATCCATAGGGTTGGGCAGGGTTAGGGTTAGGGTTGGGTTAGGCTGTCGGCCATCTCACTCTGCTGGTGCCGGCGGTGTGCTCACTCCAACAGGTAGCAGAGTCTCGCTTTCTCCTGCCCTGCCCGGCGCTGTTCTCTCTCTCTCAGTTGGCCCCTAAAATATGCGCACCAGGTGTAGTTAAGATGCAGCAACATTAGTTAGCAGGCGTTCCCAGTCAATCTTCAGCAGCAAATGGGGGCGAACTTCCCATCTCATGGCTCATTGTTTCTTGGTAGCGGCGGCCAGCGATGGGGTGGATGGCAAGGGGGATCCCTCTCGCTGGGAAGAACCATCTGAGAGTCTTTCTCTTTCAGCTCTCGAGAGCACATTTAGCCAGGACAATGGCCACTGTCTGCCCCGACTGGCACTTCAGGCTGTGGGGATCCTCCCTCTCTCGGGTCCCGCTCTGCGTCTTCTGCTAATTCCATTTCCATCCTGCTTTACTTCTGACCCCAGTGTAACGTCCGACTAAGGCAGACTCCAGCGGGAAAGAAAGCAGACAACAGCATGAATTTCAAAGCAGTGAAAACTGATATTTTCTATTTCCTGCTCTGCGCAGCAATTTACCACTTTCTTAGGATGCAGTCCATTTCACATTTCTATATTTATATTGACTCTATACTGTTAAGAAGTAGATGTTCAAGTAAAGGGTTGACCAATATGAATTGAACTGAATGTAATAATTTTAAATAATATACTTTTTAATGCATTTTATTTAATATACATGTACATATATAATATTGTATTTATTTCTATTTATTGTACTGTCTTTGAGATGAATAAAAACATAAATCACAAAACACAAATGGCAAGGGTTTTTAATTATGCTTAAACTGACTGGGCTCAATATCAATTCAGCGACCTTTTTCCAGCTTTGGAACCTTCATTTGGGTGTGTCTCACAAATCTTAAAAAAAAAAAAAAAACTTGCAGCCAATCATTGCAAGGTCTTGTGTAGCCTACTGTTGCAAGGTGTGGCAATCTAGTGGGTATAAATACATATTTTAAGAGTTCACACTCACAAGTCTGACTTTTCTAGGCAGTTAGGAGTCCCTGAAACTACGAAAACAAGAGGTAAGGTGTTTCTGTTTTGTGCTTCGTGAGAAATGTAGTTCCTTATCAAAAAGTTATAAACTTAGGATGCTTATTGAACTCAGGCAATTATATTTCTAGTATCTGCAACATGTTTTTATAATCTTTACACTATAACCACATTTTTAAAAGTGATGTACTGGGTGTGATTATATTGGCAGCCTTGTTAATTTTATTATAATGCTTTTCTGGCCAATACAAAACCAAAGAAAGGTGTAATGTAAGTGATATTGGTGTAATAATATACATACCCTTGAACGTTTTAGATGCAGTTTGAAAATGCGGGTTTAATAATATCGCAATAGACTTGTTTTTGTTTGTAGATTAATTTAGATTACACCATTTTTACGGGCATCATCTTCAACACAATTTCAATTTTTTTTCTCCAAACCAACAAATTCAGTTGTCATTTTATTAGCTCCCTTTTTAACAGTACACACTTCTATTATCTTAAGAACTGTGCATGAACTTTTTTTTTTTTGGACTTTTTCAAGATACTGACAGTTTATTTTTGCACCAATTGAAGGCAATCTTAGGAGTGACTTTTGGGGGTTTTCTTAATCTGTGTGGCAATTTTATGGTCTGCTTTTCAGCACATATTGTATAGTAGTGGTTGTACAATAGGTTATGATGATCTTTAATGATTGAAAGAGATGTATATTACTGACATGCTTCCAGAAGTTGTAACACTGCTTAACCAAATAAAGGACAACTAGGTATAGGCAGTAAATATCATAGTTACTGTAATATAATTTTGGAGTTTAGATTCACTTGTATTTAAGTCTGGGAATAAAATACAAATTCAAAACCAGAAGAATACAGTAGTTAAGATATATAATTTGGATATTTCATACCCATAGCAAGTTTCCTTTTAAAGGCTAATGTGTTCCAAGTCATATACATAAAGGATAATGGACTGATTAAAGGAAGATTCTGTTTTCTAAAAGCTCATGCATTTTAATGACAGCAGTAGCTGCATGCAGCACAAGAGTATGGTATCTAATGCTATGTCATTACTTTCTTTTCCCAGAAACTTCACTGAAAATGTCCTTTGTCAAAGAATTCTTGCAACAGGCCATATATATGGGCATGGACGATTATCCCGTAAGTATCCATCTACCTATATCTGTTTGACATGTTTATGGTTACATTAACAGATTTCTCTCTTCAGAATTGGCCTTGATAAAGCAACTGATTCTAAGAGCTTGCAATGTGAGACCCTCCCTTGACCTTTAAACATGTACGACAGAATTTAGCAAATCAAGATACTCCTACAACACAGTTGCTGAACTTAACTGGTATTAGATAGTATTTTAAATTAAAATATTAATGATACATCACTTTCTGTTACTTGAATATTTTATAGAGGTCTTTCTAAATTAACTAAGTTTTGCACCTCTTCTTTTAGCCATCAGTCAAAGGACCAACAGTGACTCATTGCCATGCCTTTAATCCGAGTGCTGATGTTGCACTATTGGACAAAGCAATCAAAGCAAAAGGTAATGGTGAAATATGATTGCCTCACTATGTTAGTACTGCAAGTTGACACAATGGCCCTGAATATCAAAGGTATATTCCGACAGTCCAAAACTTGTTGTCTCCGTCTCTTTTAACCCAATTCTTATCCTGAACGTTGTTTCCATCATAAAATGAAACACTTTTCTGATGTTTTCCAGCAGGTGGAATGGGTGCTGGAAAGTATTCAGTATTTAAGAGAAACCTATATGTTGTGATACAAATTACAGTTTTTATGTCATTTCAGGATTTTAATTAATGGACAGGTGGGATTAAAAGGTAGTAAAGGCAGAGAAAAACAAAACAGGCATGTGTTTCTGGAGATATAGAGAAAGAAGATATATTTAATATAACATAATAATAAAGTACATCAGGACAAAGAAAAAAAGTAAAATTAGAGAGATACTCATAATGTAATTTTGTAAATGTATGTTCTGTATTAAGGGGTGGTGTGGCTGTTGGCGCTGCTGCCTCACAGCTCCAGGGTCCTGGGTTTGATTCTGGCCTCAGGGGTCTGTCTGTGTGGAGTTCGCATGTTCTCCCCATGTTCGCGTGGGTTTTTTGCTGGGTACTCTGGCTTCCTCCCACAGTCCAAAGACATGCTGACTAGGTGTATTGGCCTCTCTAAATTGCCCCTTACTTACCCTTTGATGGACTGGCGTCCCATACAGGGTGTACTCCTGCCTTGCACCCTGTCTCCGCCGGGTTAGGCTCCGGCTCACCGCGACCCTCTATAGGATTAAGCGGTTACAGATAATGGATGGATGGATGGATTTTCTGATAAGTTATAGTTAAAGTTATAGTTTCATGAACCCAGTTGCACTTTATGAAAATGAATAGCAGTTGAGTGTATAATAGGATATTATATAAACAGCAGGTGGCAAAGAATGACAAGGATGTGTGTTATACTGGCAATGCTGCATGACCTAAGTCCCATAAATACAATATTGTAGCCTTATCCATTCGTTATCTTCGTGCTACTTGCTCTTCTGTAAGGTACAAACCATAGTAGTCAGACTCATTGTACCCACATCAGTCCCCTTTTTAGACGGAACCTGTTTGAAATAGGTTCCCACCTCCATTAGGACTCTTTGAAACATAATCACTTTAGACGGAAAATACTCAATCCGACCACATCAGTCCTTTTGATTTTTGCACAGGAGGTATGTTAATTAGGCACCCACTTAATTAGCATAACATTCCTCATACTGTCAGAATTGGGGTTTTGCGAATTTCTTATCCTACCTGGCCATTTTTGATTTTTGTTCAAAATACGAAAAAAGTCGGAAAGTTCAAACACTGCTCCCCGATTGGTCAGAAAAGCGTCTTTAATATTCAGGGCCAATGTGCCTGAAACTGGAAACACTTTAATTCATATTCTACCAGTAACAGCAACATTCCACAAGACACACATTACTACAGACTATTCAGTACAGCTGTACATGAGGTTGGCTGGATTTATTTTTTGTTTAAGGATCCAAATCAGAGGAGCTTGTATGTATTTTCTAAACCCACCCCCACTACTGTACACTTCACTCTGACCTGTGACCATATTGGAGTCATGTAACAATGTACAAAAGTTTGACAGAAAATTGTGCCATTGCAGGCAACCAGGGCACTTATTCAACCCAATGAGAGTGTAAGGTGTTTCTTTTTCTTGAGGGCCAAGTTTCCAGTGATGGTTTGGGGTAGGGCACATGTGGAGTCTGCTCTCCAGAATATGGCCCATACATTTGTTACTTTTTTGAGACTGGTGAAGAATCTGGCTTTTGTGATATACGGATGCATCTGCCAACCAAGTGCCTTTTACCAGGTCTTTAACAAAAAAGTCAGTTCTGCTTGCATCAGAGTACATGTCCGGGATTTTATTTGCATAAAAAGTCGGTCAGGGGAAGTATATTTAGTGTGTAAAACGTAAGAGGTCATGAACTTGCTTAAATTTTGTTAGGTGCGGATGAAAAAACCATTATTGAAGTACTGGTGAAGCGGAGCAATGCTCAGCGTCAGCAAATCAAAGAGGCTTACCAGAAGACTTCAGGGAAGGTAGGAGAACATTCAATGAGCTTATTAATCCCCTTTTATTATTAAATTACTGTACATATATGCAAATATCACTTTTTTCTTGTAGGCTCTAGATGCTGCTCTGAAAAGTGTCCTCTCTGGCCACCTTATAGATGTGGTCCTGGCCCTGTTAAAAACACCAGCCCAGTATGATGCTTACCTGTTGAAAACTGCCATGAAGGTAAGCGTTATAGTGGAAAATTAAGTTACTTGCAGTATATGATTCACAATTACACAAGTCAATATCACCAAATGGTGATTTAATTTGAAGTATTATTTTGCATACATTAGTGGGAACACTGAGAAACAAGGCTACATTCAATTCAGTTGTTTTGGTAGTTGGTTAAGAACAACAGATCTTCCTTTTAATTATAGTTAGTTCATGTATAAAATATACAAGAAATACCTTACTTGATGCACATCACGTTTCTACTAGATTTATTTTGGGAAACAAGAAGCATCTACATTAAACATGAAACACCACAGACAGTTATAAATAACATAATCCATTAGAATAAAGTCTATTGGGGTGGGTGTATTTCTATTATGGAGCTTGGATATTAACAATAGACTTAAAATATTGTTTTTCTTGCTGCACTGTATAACCCTAGAGGCATAAATATATTTTAATAATTAAATGTTATGGTATATATTAAATGTAATCTCAAAGTTTCAAATCGGGCCTAAATAAACAACTTCTGAACGTTTACTTTGCTGTAATTTAAAACAATTATACATAACGTAGTATTTTAATGGACTTGCAGGCAGAAGTTAACACCAAAATCAATAATTAAGACAAGTTTGGAATCTATGTGAACTTTAATAGCTGTCTATTATATTTTCTTTCACATAAGGAGCTCATGATCTTAGTCGTCATGATTTTGAATGAGTGGTTAGTCATGCCAACATCTACTGCCCTTACTAGCATGTTGACAACAATGTCATTAATATATTATCAAGAGTTCGTTTTTTTGATTTTACCAAGGCTAATGTTTACCTTAAATGTAATCAACTCCTGTCATCCAAACCAGAATGCAATGTATTTTTTCCAAATATTTATATATTTAATATTTTATGTAGTCTTATTTAATAAAAGGACTAGTGTGGTCTATCTGACAATATGTACAGTTGTGTATAAAATGAAAGTGCTTGTGACAGCTTCCCTCTGTTGTAGCAGTAGCCGTCGGTGTATTGTGAAAATCCCTCTTTGTAATACCTCTTATTTGCAGGGTCTTGGAACTGATGAAGACTGTCTGATCGAGGTCCTGGCATCTAGGACTAACAAAGAGATTAAAGAGATTTTAAAAGTCTACAATGATGGTAATTGCATTATTGCGTTTACATGTTGCAAGGAATTTAATAATTACAGTAATGAAAGGTATGCATTGCTGCAAGAAAGACAAGTGGATATGTTTTAAACTGACCCACTGCCATGTTTTCTGTTTTACGTTGCAGGAAAAAACAACCTTGAAACAGATATTAATTCGGATACATCTGAAGACTTCAAAAGGGCACTCCTTTCCCTTTGTAAGGTAAGTTAGGAGATGGGTTTTATGGGTAAACAAATAAAATGAAATACTGGCTTTATTAGTTGGCACTAGAATTAACATGGAGCCTGAGGAGGCATTTGTTTTACTAGCTGTTGTGAGTAGATGACAAAGTAAATATTTTAGAGTTTACTTGCTAATTTTCTATGGGTTGTTCTTTAGGGAAACAGGAGTGAGGACAACGTTGTGAAGGAAGATCTTGCTGACAATGATGCCAAAGTAAGAATCTGTCTTTCATTGCCTTTCCTTCCTGTTTTTTTTTTTTTGTGGACAGTTTTGGATCACATTCTGGTAGGAAAATAAAATGCACATTTGTCCATTTAAGGTAATATCTTTTCTTTTTCACTTTTAGTACCTACATTCAGTGTAAACCACTCGGCCTTTATTGGAAATTAAACAAGCTTTTCTCCCCCATATCTCACTCAAGGCTCTGTATGAAGCTGGAGAGAAGAGAAAGGGGACAGATTGCTTGACTTTCATCAACATACTCACCACCAGGAGTGTCCCACAGCTTCGCAGAAGTAAGGCTTAGCGTTATCAACGTTTTAAGAAAAAATATTAAGAATTATTGCAGTGTCACACTTGTACTGTAGCTTTCATGTCATGCTGTTGTCCTATACTGTATATTCGGAATTGCTCTGTATTAGGGCTTGATTGGAAAGCTTGGTACTGTACATATTAGGGTTGGGACGGATACAGCGGTTCCGAATAATTTTCCTTTAAGGTCTCTCTGAACCGACACAGCACAACCTAATTGTATAATCTCCAAAGTGCTTTCAATTAAAAACAAATTGTCACCTTTTAATCTGCAGACAGGTAAGTTTCGTGTGGCCGATGCAGATCCACATTATAAACACATAAGCATAACAATAGTGTGTACATTCTCCATGCATTTGACATTATGTAGTTGTCAGAAGTTTATATTGCCAACATTGCACTTCCACTGCAACTAGCATATGATTCACAAGGCTTTGCAGACTGCTATTTCCTAGATCTATAACTTTTTAAAATATTTGTGTCAGCATTTCAGAAATACACCAAATACAGCAAACATGATGTGTCACAGGCTCTTGATCTGGAGCTGAAGGGGGATATTGAAAGCTGCCTGACTGCTGTAGGTATGTAACAATATATTCTTTGAAAGTACAGTATTTATTTATTTAAATCAATATTGTTTAAACATTGTTAAAAAGCATGGTGGCTTTAAAAAAACAGTTCAATGCATAGCAAATGTTTCTTGTATGAAACAGTCAATCTGCCACCACTGCTTTAACTGAATATAAGCTGTTTCAGATGCTGACTTCATAATTTCAGTGTAATAAACTTGTCAGGCAAGTCAAACGGTTCCCTTCACCTGTGACCTAAGATGGCTGCCACATTAGCAGCATTTCACATGTTGGTTTCAAAATGATAAATACCTAACACTTTGAGATACTGTCTTCATATTCAGTACTGTATTTTGTGATTTCTATAGGTCAAGTTCAAGCCATGGATATTGTACAAGAATAATTAACCCTCCTGTATGTTGAATGTGTTGGTGACCTTGATAAGAACTGCATATTCAGATTATATTCTTTCCCCCCCCCCCCAACAGTCAAATGTGTTGGAAACAAACCAGCTTTCTTTGCTGAAAAACTGTACCTGGCAATGAAGGTAAACATAACATGTATATTTTGTGTTTCTAAATTAAAGGTTAAAATCATGCTTCATTTTAATGGGAGTGGTAAAATAATCACTGTATTGTACAGTAACAGTTACATGTGTAGTATATTAGTACCATGCAACTCCCGTGCCTGGTTTATAAATAGAATGTGTGCTGTGGAATGCCCATACCAAGTTGCACCTCAATTGGATAAGCAGGTCCCAAGCAACTGCTATAAACAAATGTTAAACTAATGGCATGGCTATGTGCTTGTACCCACAGTCAGTGTTTAGACATTCTTTTCTGTCTTTTGGCCTTGATTAACACCCAGCAGCCTGCTCATCGCTCCTTTGTTAATTTTGACACAGGGATATGGAACCAAAGAACAGGTACTGACCAGGATTATGGTTAGCAGATCTGAAATTGACTTGCAGGACATCAAAGCTGAATATTTCAAAAAATATGGCAAGACTCTTCACCAGGAAATTATGGTAAGTTTCTCTCAGAATTAATGTTATACTAAATGTGTGTGCCATAGGATCCCTCCACTAATTATTTTTAGTGAAGGATCTGTAAAATGAATACAAAAATACAGCAGCGCTTTATGATTTATTTTCCCGGTCTTGTGGTGCTATTCAATCAAACTTTCAGGCACAAGAGAATGCCCTAAACATACCACTGCATGAGCAAAAGACTGAAAAAAAGATAGTGATCATTTGCTCAATATCTTAATATAACAAAAATCATAAACACTGCGCCACTAGAATATTAATTGGTGTGTAGCATAGGCTTGTGTATTTACTTCACATGGCTTTTCTCCCTTATCCAATTTATTTTCTGACAATCTCCACTGCAATTGTAACTTAAAAAAACAAACAAAAAAGAAGCTCAGGGACTGTCTCGCTTTTGACCATCTCACAACCGTTTGATAATTATGTAATAGAATGCATGGTGCATTTGATACCAATACTAACTTCAACAACATAAACTCTGAATACAGGAAAAAAAAAAAGTCACATGTTTATTCAGCCAACAGGTGTCTAACATACTGTACCACCATCTGTGGGGTATGATGAGTTGTTTTTAATTGATATTCACGTTTTCTGATATGAAGTGGTCACATTTTTTTCATCTCAGCTTTATTTAGTAACCACATTACTTACCATCCCTATATCACAACAGTGGCTGGTGGAGCCTTGTTTAAACTTAATTTCAAAACGGACCGGGATGGAATTTCATATGCGTCTGTGTGACGGATAATTTTTTTTGTCCAAGTTTGAAAATCTGTGCGGTAGTTTAAGTTACAGAATCACGAAAAATGTGTTTTGACAAATTTGTCAGTTTTTTCTAGTGCTAAAATAACTGAAAAACGGCTGCGCGTCTAAACACCATATCTGATGTCTAGTATAAACAATCTATATTTGTAATATTGTTTACAATAATGTATTTTTAATGTGCATCATAATTAATATTACACAATGTTTGTTTTGTTTCCGAACACAACAATCACGTAAATTGCTCACAAAGCGAAACCGTGCTCAAACCCGATGCCCAAATTTTTACATTTTTATGTAAACATTAAGCTAGCTTTCTAACATTACCAGATCTTTCATCACAAACAGTTCTACGCCAGATTGTGACAATCAAGAGAGCTGCAAACAACACTTTACAGGCAAGGGTCTCTTTTATCGACCGCTGCACCTGCACTAACCTGAGCTTTTGAAATGGAAGTATCGTCACACTCTCGTGCTGTTAATAACATTCTGAACTACAGAAGAGTCAGGTTCGGTGTCTGTTGATGTCTCTGGCGTCGTTGGTTTAGTTTTTTTGTTGTAGAAAAACTTCAAACGTAGCTGTCTTTTTGCCATTAACAGGGCTACATCAAACTAACTCAATTTTTAGCACATTTTCGTTGACTGAAAAAGTGAAAGTCTCAAACGAGAATAAATATAAACGGTGAAGACACTCTTTGGTTATGTTAAGGTTTGAAATAAACTGCACACTTACATATTCTCTACCCACTTACAAAACACACACACACACACATACACATACATATATATATATATATATATATATATATATATATATATATATATATATATATATATATATATATATATATATAGTAACTTTTAAGGTGAGTAATCCTGTGGCACAATTGGCAAAAGATTTCTTATTCGTGCATTGACGTTTTATTTTCGAAAAATAAAGAACAATCTTTTCAGTTTAGAACACTTAGAATTAAAAACAAAAAAAGGAAATACAAAGCAAAGGACCTGAACTTTTAACATGCGCATCAGATTTCAATTTTACATTATAATAATAAATAAAAATAACTATGTATAATTTCATTCGTACTTATGGTTGTTCATTTTTGTTAACAAGCATTTTGTGTTCAAAGCAAAGCAAACCATTTTATTTAATCTCACAAATCCTGAATAATTTAATTACCGTTTGACTGACTCAGGAGTGCCGGTGGTAGCTGCTAGCTTGTTGTCTTCAGATGGTTCATCAACAGTTTTCTGCCGTTTAGACAAATTAGGTCGACCAAAACAAATAAAAAATTAAAAATTAGCTTTCCTTTCTGCTACCGCTGTCAGGCCATACTTCCCGCCTCTCACTCACGGTTACGTCACGTCCGCGCGTCAGTTTGGACTGTAAAAGCTGTGTGCATTGTCCAATTAGAGTTCAAGGTTGAACCTCTCATGAATGACAGTAAATATCCGAATTACAAACAGCAATTTGAAACGCGCGCTTTGGGAGACAGTAATCATGTCATTGGACAGTTGTGAGTGGCGGTTCATGACTATACTAATTGAAAGCGGTACTGATTTGAAGCATATTGAGGCCACGAAAAAAAATCTTTTCAGCACTCCCCCCCCCCCCAACGCAGTGGCTGAGCCACTGCCTGGCAAATCAGGGGAGGCATGCCCCCCCCCCCCTACACGCCGCCACTGCATGCAGTATAGTTGTGAATACACTAGGGTAGCTGCATTTGAACAACAATTAAAAAAAAAAAAAAAAAAAAAAAGCCAGCGCTTAAGTGTTTTTCCTATTATTATTTATTTATATATTTATTTATTTATTATGTGTGATTTACCGCAGCGATTTGTTTACATGTTGAAACCCCCAGTTAAGAGTTACAAGTATCTGGGAGATCCTGTCGTTCATGATTATTAGGCTATTATCTTGTTTATATTAAGCGATGAAATGGTTGAATCGATTATATGGAAATGTGCCGTTCTCCTCCTATGAAATCAATGTACATTTTTAAACAAGGTATAAATATAAATACATGTTTGAATATATTAATGTTGTTATTAATAATAATGTCAGATAGCTAGTCTAATATAAATGTAACTATAAACGTAACTAATGTATTCATGTTTTTATAAATTGTTAATGTAATAGCCGAATAATAATAGCTTGTTTTATGTGTTAGAAGTATATGTGTATAAGGTATCTAAAATGTGGTACTACTTGGGAATGTTTGTTATAATAGTAGAGAATTGTTCTTATGCAAAAAAATAAGTTGCACCACAAATAATAAAAAAAAATAGCAAACCAAAACCTTCATTTTAAGATATAGAGAGGACTACAATCTAAATGGAGGGATCTACTTTCCATT
Source organism: Acipenser oxyrinchus oxyrinchus (assembly GCA_030684275.1). NCBI lineage: Eukaryota > Metazoa > Chordata > Actinopteri > Acipenseriformes > Acipenseridae > Acipenser > Acipenser oxyrinchus. Next base: position 39,624,190 of record CM060248.1, on the reverse strand, counting down.
GCATATACATATCCTGTTTAAAATCAGCCATCCAGTAAAAAAATAATGGATATTAAACACAAAAAACTACGTTTTACTTCATGGTAAGAGCTGACAATTCCGAAAAAAGATGGGAAATTTTCAGTAAGGCCGCCAATACGTCCTTACCTGACCCATGTTCTAGATATTACACTATGTTCCCATAAAGGTTCTGTACATTAACTGTACCAGTTAAGCAGTGTGTGCTTGAAAGCCTTGTTAAAACATGGGTCAGGTAAGGGCGCCGTGACAATTTCCCATCTTTTTCAGCATTGTCAGCACTTTCCATCAAGTAAAATATATTTTTTTGTGTGTTTTAATGTGTGTGTGCCATAGATCTACATTATAAGAAGTGATTGCCTCAGCTGAATGCAAAAATGAGTACACTTGGTTTCAAAGATTAACCTTTGCCTGAGGTTATCACACCTGACATGTTTCCTTTTTAAATCCTTTCAGGATGAAACCAAGGGAGATTACGAGCAGATCCTGCTGGCTCTGTGTGGAAGCAAGAACTAAGTTCCATGCCAGGATGTATGCGAGCCCTTGCAGTGGAAGAACAAACAATAATCTGCTTTTACATATGAAATATACACATCATATAATCGTAGATAAATATATGTATAACTATTGAAGTAACTTGTTTGTAGTAAAATGCTGATGTAAAATTGGCTGAGATTTTCATCTTTTCTGAGCAGGGTGGTGGTTGTGTGCAAATAAAGTCAATGTGCTCCTTTATAAACGTATTTTCTTCAATTAGTCTCTTCAGTTTTTCTTCATTAGTCTCTCTTTCATGTTGCAGATATATATTATAAAATGTTCTAAAATGTACCTCTGTCTGTACATGTATTCCAATTTTAAATCTGTAATGCACAAGTATTTTGAAATGGAGAAAAACTAACATTTATATTAAGTAGACTCAATTGCTTGTACCAAATTAGAAAATGTTGGCTTTTGAGGCTGGTTTGTAAATGCAACATATTGCATATTATAGATTGCTCAGGATCTTTCAGCCAATCAAAGCGCACGTTTCGCCTTCTGTATTCCATGACACGATCACGGAGAAACTCTATTCATGACAGCAACCATATTGGCACGGTTTAAAAAAAACATAGCTGAGGTGCCTCTTGGAATTCCATTCAACTGCAAAGTTCATTCTAAACAGTATTCTCTTCATCAGCCTTTCCCCTTTTTTAATGATATTGACAATGGACTAATTTAAAGATAGGTTAAGATTATAAAACAAATATCGGGATTAATAATAAAGCAGTAAACAAGTACAATAGTTATAAAACAGTGAACATATGTAGTGCTTAAACATTGTCATTCCACCATACCCAGATGTATGCCTTCCTATAACCGATAATACACTATGTATTATAGGTTATTAGATATTCTTTAGATGAAATATCATTCCACAAGACTCTTGTGCAATGCCCCAATTGAGTAACACACTGTTGTTAAAGTGCCTGTTCACACAGTAATCATACTTTAGCCTGAGAAAAGAAGTTTATACATGATGCAATCAAGTACGTACCACGCCCTAGTTTAATTTTGTTTGGCTATTTTCCATTTTTATCCTCGTCTGAGTCATACAGGCAGTGTATATTTGAATCGTCAGACATGGGTTTAGGGCCTGGATGCAGCTGTCTGCAGCACAATTATGTTGTATGTATATGCAGCATATATACCAGAGTCAAACATTTGTACTTTATGTATATCTACTGCAATAGACATCTATGCTTCATGTTTTTGTTCCAACTGTGCTCTAAATTACTTAGACTAATAATTGGTCCAATTAAGTAATTTAGGGCAAAATTGGAACAAAAGCCAGGAGGGACACCGGCCATCCAGGACCGGAATTTCCCAACCGGGCTCTATACTGAGGCGCGTACACTCTATACTGAAATTACTTGCTCATACACTCTATACTGAGATTAGTCATCAGTCATGTGAGTTGTACTCTCCCCTCACATTTTAGAAAATTGCTTGCTGCACATCCGCCATTTTGAAGATTACAGACGAGACGACAGGGTGAAGTTTTCTTGATATGAGTTTATTTATTTTACAAAAACACATGGTGACTCACTGTCTGATGTTATTTTATTAATATAGAACATTTTAATGCAATTAGCTCTGGGAATGAGGCGCTTTAATATCATTATATATATATATATATATATATATATATATATATATATATATATATATATATATATATATATATATAAATATGTTCCTCCCTGTTTTGGGTCTTGTGAATCCCGTATGCCTTCATGGAAAATAACGTTATTAAGTAAAGAATTGCAAATGGTAAATCTCAGGTAAAAGGTACGTGGAACTGTGTGGTTTGGTAAAATGGGTTTAAAAGTTTGTAATTGCAAAAATAAGGTTTTTAGTTTGACTTTTTAAATGATACTGTTTTAACAGCTATTTTTATAAAAATAGAGATAAATAACAATGTTTTCCCCCAATGTTTTAGAAAAGTACATTGCATTCAGTGTGCTATTTCAATTTTTAATTTTTTTTTAAATATATGGTAACTCTAAGGTGGCCTAGAAGTGCAAAACACAAATCCTATTTAAAAAACAAAGCAGAAATAATATTCAAAAAAACAAAATAATATTTTGAAAGCAGAAAAAAATTGAGAACACACTTTTTTTTCTAATTTAGGAGATCAAAAATATTTCTAGAGCACATATCCTCTATCTAGGGACTGTGGATATACAGTGTTTCAGGAGCAGCTTCTGCAGCTTTCAACACAGTGCTAAGAGGTTTGCTCTTGTGGAGATGAAAGAATTCAAGAGTATTTGAACTTAATAAAAGAACAGAAAAATTTACAAACCCCGCTTACATGGGAATCTGCTGTAGACTTATGTCTGAAATTGCTAATTTGTAAATATATGTAATAGTTATAGTTTCAAGGGATTCATATACTTCTGTAATTTAAAAAAAAAAAAAAAACTAAGAATAAAGGTTTGTTTTCAATCCTAAATAGTGCAGAATAAAACATTACATTGTACCTCTTATTTAAAAAAATGTTCTCCCACTTTCTGCGGATAATTAAATTGGGACTCTTCTACAGAGGTGTGCATCTTACTACTGATGTTATTGTATTTTATAACTGCTCTTATCTGTAATGTGATATTTTGTATTTTTTATATTTTGTTATGAGGTACTTTGTAACAACTAAGTCGCCCCGGATAAGGGTGTCTGCTAAGAAATAAATAATAATAATCTTGAAAGTTCACTATTTTCTATTCCTGTTTGAATTGCCACAGCAACTGCGAACTCTGCCTGTGAACCTGTTTTTAAAAAAACCTTTTGTTCAAACAAGGAGATAAAAACTTTAGCAGTGCGACAAATGCACTCTGCTTGTAACGGTTTGAAACTAAAAGCTTCAGCCGACAGCAAATAAAACAAAAAAACAAGGGTCCTCAATTAACAAATTTAATACCACACACACCAGTAAACTATACACAGGTGAATCACAAACAATTTAAGACAAGCACACAAGTAGTAGAGGGAAAGGTAACAAACAATTTTAAAGTCAGGCAAGGAAATAAAGATCTGAAATAGCTAATTGCTAATATGGTAAAAAAAACTTATAAATGCATAAGTTATATATATAACAAAAACTATCACACACTATATCACTCATGCAAAGCAATGTCCCGAACAAATCAAGTCCAAAAAATAATTCAAATAATCCAACCGAGCAAAAAAGAAACAAATCCAATTCCAAAATGGAAACAAAAACAAAGTCCAGCAGAAAAAAAGAAAAAATGGAAAAAAAAACCCAGAATGATCTCACACGACTGTTTGTTTGTTTGTTTGTTTGTTGATGCTTATTGTGTAGTTCAAGTGGCAGTCCAACAGCAACAAGTTGTCCAAAAGATGCTCCAAGGTAGTATAGTTATTATTTAATATAATTTTCTTGTAAATAAAACCCTGAAAGCAAACTGGAACCCATTCAGTACCTGCACACATTCCACACCGCCATACACAAAATGGAGGAACACAGACCTGCCTCCCTTCCCCCTCTACCTGTTTAATAAAGAACCAAGGCTCATGGGAGTTCAACCTTCTTAAAGGGGAATCCCTAATTAATAGATACAATGATTAAGAAGTTACCTGGCCAGGCATTTTAACTAAAGAGAGTGTTTATTTAAACACTTGTGTGGCTAGGGCCACATAGTCTCCCCAGTTGAGGTGATGGGGTTACTATACCATAGTACGGTTAGAGGTTAACTATGTTAACCGTATCAGTTTTCTGATCGTCCAGCTGTATACGATAATTAACTGGACCAAGTTTCTTAAGGATCGTCGCTGGACCTACCATTTAGGGGCTAGTTTAGCGGAGTATTGAGCGGAGGCATCGGAAAGAGAATGGGCTCTGATCCAGACTATGTCACCCACCTGTAACTGAAGGTTTTTTCGATGGGCATTGTAATATCTAGCCTGCTTGGCCTGAGCTCTATCTACATTACACCTAACTTCATGTGCTATTTGCTGTTGCTTCTCTAAGAGCACATATTGAGGAGTGGATGGAGCTGGAGCTACTAGTCGTTCAATAGGTCCTTTAAGGTGGCGTCCTAATGCTAGTTCACCAGGGGTATAGCCGGTGGACTCTTGTTTAGCGGAGTTAATGGCATACCTGAACTCGGCGATCCATTGATCCCACGTAGTATGCTGTGAACCAACAAAGGATGCAACCATTGTCTTCACAGTACGATTAATACGTTCTGTGAAGTTAGTCTGGGGATGGTAACTGGTTGTTAACTTGCGTACTACTCCCCAGTTTTTACAAACATCCATTAGCAAGCGGCTTGTGAACTGAGGTCCACGATCCGAAACAAGATAGCGAGGAGTGCCCCACCTGGAAAATATCTCCTGAATAAGGAGACTGACGATCTTAGGAGTCTTGCTATTTTTTAGGGGAAACATCTCAACCTACTTGGTGTAGTAATCCACTACCACCAGGAGATATACGTTGCCTTTTTTGCTCTTGGGAAATGGCCCCATGAGGGCAAGTCCCAACATCTCGCCCGGTTCTGTAACAGAAGTAGATTGTAGGAGACCCAATGGTTTAGTATTAGAGGGTTAATATTATTGACAGATGGTACATTCCTTGGTGTGTTGCCAGGTGTCTTTCCTGACTGATGGCCACCAAGCTGGGACACTTTCACCCTTCCTTAAATTTGCTTTACTTACTCTTACCTGCCCCCTACTTTACTGCATTTAATCCTGTACTTCAGAGTACTGTAACCTGCCATATGTTTAAACTGTAGTATTTGGTATTTAATCATATCTTGATGTAACTATCACTGTCACTTATCTGCTGTATTGAACTGTATTTTGTCACACTTGTACTTGCTTGAACTTGTCATTGTATTTATCTTGCTCTTATTGTATTACCTGTACTGTAACACTTGAAATGTATTTGCTTACAATTGTAAGTCGCCCTGGATAAGGGCGTCTGCTAAGAAATAAATAATAATAATAATAATAATAAAAGCTACTTCCAGGATTCTTAGGAGGGTCTTAAGATGCCCCATATGACCCCCTAGTGGATTATCATGGTAGTACAGAAGGAATGTTGAAATCAGCTCAGAGGGTACCACTAGCTGGAACTTGTGGCCGATCCCAGAGACAGGAACTTTTCTATATAGCAGTCCTTGCTGTTGTCAGAAGGTGATCCTGTCAGAACCTTGTGTGGACGTGTGCAAATTGGAGATTACTTCTTGAATGTATGGGTCTTTGAGCTGAGCAGTGGCAATCTGGTCTAAGGTGGTAGGAAGTTCTAGACTGCAGTCCTGTTTCTTACCAGCATAGACAGCTACTGTAGGTGATATTGAACAAAGTGCTCTGGATAAGGCATCAGGGACAACGTTGAGACTTCCTTTCCGATAGTGAACTGTAAAGGAAAATTGCTGGAGTCTCAGGGACCATCTGGTTAGCCTAGATGACATCTTGGGGGTGTTAAAGGCCCAAGTTAAAGCAGCGTGATCGGTGACGACCTCAAACTGCTGGCCTTCCAAATAGTGCCTCCATTTCTCCACCGCCCACACAACAGCCAAACACTCTTTCTCTGAGGCAGAGTAATTCCTCTCAGCTGCATTGAGGATCCGGGAAGCGTAGGCAATTACTCTTTCTTCCTCTCCATTTTGCTGAGAAAGCACTGCTCCAAGCCCTACCTCACTGGCATCCGTGCTCACCCTGAAGAGTAGAGTCATGTTGGGCTGAGCTAACACTGGAGGTGTTAACAGAGCGTTCCTAAGGGCATTGAAACTGTCCTGACAGGCTTCAGTCCACTCCCATGATACACCTTTCTTTTTTAAGTTGTTCAAAGGAACAGAAAGGTCAGCAACATGCGGGATGAACCTATGGTACCATCCAACAAGTCCTAGAAACCTCTGAACTTCCTTCAGATTGGACGGCGCAGGATAGTCCCGAATTGCCTTGATTTTTCCAGGATCAGGAGAGACCCCCTCCCCTGAAACGACATGTCCAAGGAAGTTGAGAGAGTCTTTGAGGAAGTGGCACTTCTTCAGATTGAGGGTGAGATTGGCACAGTGAAGACGATCGAGGACAAGAGAAAGATCTTTGTAGTGTTGAGCTTTGCTGGAGGAGTAGATGATGATGACATCTATATATATACGAAGCAACACTGTCCATTCAAATCACCAAGCACCTGCTGTATCAAGCACTGGAAAGTCGCAGCGGCATTCTTCAGCCCAAAGGGCATCACTTTAAAGTGATAGAGACCAAAAGGAGTAATAAATGCTGTCTTCTGAATGCTTTCCAGATCCATCGCCACCTGCCAATATCCTGATTTTAAGTCAAGAGTGCTGAACACGGAGGCATCCTGGAGAGACTCCAAGATCTCATGAACCCAAGGCATTGGGAAGGCATCAAAATGGGTCTTGTTATTAAGTTGACGATAATCAACACAAAACCTATATGATCCTCCACGTTTCTCCACCAAGACCACCGGAGAAGACCAGGCTGAAGAGGATGGTTCAATAATCCCATCATTAATCATCTCTTCAAGATGTTGCTGGATGATGGAGCGCTTCAAGGGTGATACTCTGTAAGCCCGACTTCTCACTGGTACTTCATTGATTGTGTAAATGGAGTGTCGGGTGACAGTCGTCATTCCTAGGTGTGGGGAACAAACAGTTGGCCACTGGTCCAGAAGATGTTGCACCTCAGCAGGTTGTAAAATCAGCTGTGAAGATAAAGATTTAGAATCTCTTCTCTGGACTTCACCAATTTCTTTTCCTTTGAATTCAGCAGGTTTTGTACTTGGCTTGCTTTGAATTGCAAAATACACATTCACCCTAGGGTCTCCCAGGTCTCCACCACGCTAAGCCGATTCCCACTCAGATTTTTCTAAAAAGGGATAAAAATGATATTTATCTTGGCATTTCACTCCATACTGCCTGTGGGCAAAATCCAGCTGCGGCTGGACTTTCTCCATGAAATCTAGCCCTAAGACCAAAGGAAATGCCAGATATTGATTAGCCATGACAAAGATGTTTAATGACCAAAACCCCCCAAGAAACTCGAAAATAACTGTCACTCTTCTCAGAGATCTGTAAGACTGTCTGTCAGCCAGTGTAAAAGCTAGCTCATCACATGGGATCAAATGTTCATTTAGACTTTAATCTTTTCCCACATCTGGCTTTGCATCAAAGTGTAGGTACTGCCAGTGTCGAATAGAGCTGGGCTCCGCTCTCCTTGCACTGTAATCTTCACCACTAAAAGGGAAAGGTGAGAATGACGTTCCTTTACCGGGTTAGGTCTTTTAACCTGAACCACACTGACCTCAGCGTTTCTTTTTGTGGGGGCTTTCATGGTCTTCTTTTCTCCAGGAGTTTGTACATTGACCTTAGCCCAGTACTCCTTTATACTAGACAGGTCCCTCTCCACCATGGTTCCAACTCTGACCAGTTCAGCCACAGTTTTCACTGTCCCACGAAGACTCCCAGCGAGCTTAGGGTTGGCATTGTTTAAAATCCTCCTAACCAGGTCGGGTTCCTCTATGTCTGGTCTCCAGCGCACACACAGCGCGTGGTAGTCATAAGCAAAGTCGCGTATACATTCAGCTGGCAACTGGACACACTGTCTTAGGCGGTCTTCAACCTCTGTTAAGTAGTCAGTTGGCAGGAAAGCTTTAAGAAAAGCAGTTTTAAAGTGGACCCAGGTATGGATATGTTGTCGCTCAGCAATCCACCAACTTTTAGCAGGTCCCTTTAAACTGAAGACAAGGTAGCCATTATTTCCTGCTCTTCCATGGGTCTCAGTGCTAAAAACTCATCACATTGATCAAGGTAATTTACAGCATCTAATTTACCTTCACCTTCCCCAAATTCAGGAAAATTAATTTTAATGGGAAGTTTACTTGAAACTACAGCCCTATTCACTTTCTGTGTCACCATGGGGGCCATAGACAAGCCTGCAAATGAGCCTTCAAAATCAGGACTGAGATCCAGACCAGGGACTGAAGATTGAAATCTTATTTTAGGCGTACTAGTCTTTCTTGAAACTTTACTTAGCTCATTCTGCCATCGAGTGTCCTGACGCTGGAAACAATCAAACACAGCCCTTTCTAAGGTGGAAGCGGTTGTGGAAACCAACTTTTCAAGCTCTTTATACATTTGATCAATGTGTTTCCTCAAACCTTCCTCTCTGTTAATGCTACTTTGTTGAAAGGAAGTAAAATCGGTCTCTAACTCTGTAATGCGTTTATTTAGAACATCATTCATTTTTTCTATCTCAAACTGAGTCACATATACAACATTATCATCATTCTCAACCTCTGCATCAATCTCAGGTTCACTCACATATAAACCACTCAACAACTGGGTTACTTCATTTACAGTGGTTCTGCGTGTAACAAATGGATCAGCTGTAAAGTCTAGATCCACTAACATACCCTTACTAATGTCTTGAGGACTTGTAGTGATGCCATCTTGACCCTCCATTTTATAAAAATAGGATGGGATTCAAGTATACAGAACACAGGTGTGGTGGTAATTCCAATATGCTTTTTTAAGTTGTCCCCATACGGGCCACCAATTCTGTAATGGTTTGAAACTAAAAGCTTCAGCCGACAGCAAATAAAACAAAAAAACAAGGGTCCTCAATTAACAAATTTAATACCACACACACCAGTAAACTATACACAGGTGAATCACAAACAATTTAAGACAATCACACAAGTAGTAGAGGGAAAGGTAACAAACAATTTTAAAGTCAGGCAAGGAAATAAAGATCTGAAATAGCTAATTGCTAATATGGTAAAAAAAACTTATAAATGCATAAGTTATATATATAACAAAAACTATCACACACTATATCACTCATGCAAAGCAATGTCCCGAACAAATCAAGTCCAAAAGATAATTCAAATAATCCAACCGAGCAAAAAAGAAACAAATCCAATTCCAAAATGCAAACAAAAACAAAGTCCAGCAGAAAAAAAGAAAAAATGGAAAAAAAAACCCAGAATGATCTCACACGACTGTTTGTTTGTTTGTTTGTTTGTTGATGCTTATTGTGTAGTTCAAGTAGCAGTCCAACAGCAACAAGTTGTCCAAAAGATGCTCCAAGGTAGTATAGTTATTATTTAATATAATTTTCTTGTAAATAAAATCCTGAAAGCAAACTGGAACCCATTCAGTACCTGCACACTTTCCACACCGCCATACACAAAATGGAGGAACACAGAACACAGACCTGCCTCCCTTCCCCCTCTACCTGTTTAAAAAAGAACCAAGGCTCATGGGAGTTCAGCCTTCTTAAAGGGGAATCCCTAATTAATAGATACAATGATTAAGAAGTTACCTGGCCAGGCATTTTAACTAAAGGGAGTGTTTATTTAAACACTTGTGCGGCTAGGACCACATGCTTCTTGGTCTTAAGAACATAAGAAAGTTTACAAACGAGAGGAGGCCATTCACCCCATCTTGCTCGTTTGGTTGTTAGTAGCTTATTGATCCCAGAATCTCATCAAGCAGCTTCTTGAAGGATCCCAGAGTGTCAGCTTCAACAACATTACTGGGGAGTTGGTTTCAGACCCTCACAATTCTCTATGTTAAAAAGTGCCTCCTATTTTCTGTTCTGAATGCCCCTTTATCTAATCTCCATTTGTGACCCCTGGTCCTTGTTTCTTTTTTCAGGTCAAAAAAGTCCCCTTGGTCGACATTGTCTAAACCTGTTAGGATTTTGAATGTTTGAATCAGATCGCCACGTAGTCTTCTTTGTTCAAGACTGAATAGATTCAATTCTTTTAGCCTGTCTGCATACGACATGCCTTTTAAACCCGGGATAATTCTGGTTGCTCTTCTTTGCACTCTTTCTAGAGCAGCAATATCCTTTTTGTAATGAGGTGACCAGAACTGAACACAATATTCTAGGTGAGGTCTTACTAATGCATTGTAAAGTTGTTGCTTGTGGTTTGTGTGTGGTGGCAGACCTGAGGTAATTGTGCAGGTAAGTGTAGGATCTTGCTATAGCTCATTAATGCAAACCCCTGTAACCACAGGACCACTCGTCTTGCTGACGGTGGGAAGTAAAGCTTTAAATTCTACCTGCTTTGAACTCTGCATCCTAAAAAGGTGCTTCCCTTTCAAGTCGAAGACGACCACCAACATTATTGTATGTAAAAATAATGTGCAAAAAAAGAATGTAATTGGATGTAAAAATAATGTGATATCTTGTAACAATTGTAAGTCGCCCTGGATAAGGGTGTCTGCTAAGAAATAAATAATAATAATAAAAGACGGTAAGGGTAAGACCTCTGTGTTCAGCTGAGCGTGTTGATAGGAAAGAGCCCTCGAGTCAATTCAGGTCAGTTGTATTTCCCTAGCATTCGTGCTGAAAGCCGGCTTGCCGCTTTCCTGGAATCAACGACTCTTGAAAAAAGACCAAGTTCTTTTACTTTCTGTCTTTCAGCGGCCACCCCCACTGCGTGGTAGGCCGCTCTTTTTTATCTGTCTATCGTATGTGAGTGACTGTGCAGTCATCCGCTGTGCTCTCCTCCTCGGGGCTTGGCTTTGCCATATCCCCGTTGTCGAGTGGTGCTGCCGGCCAAACCTGACCGCTGCGGAGAGTCGGTTCGTGTACCTTTCGTGTACTCTCTCTCTCTCCTTCACTATCTTTTTCATTTAGAAATTGTGATATTTTTGCCTGAACTAAAACTTCACCCACCGCGGCTTCGGCCCTCTGTCCCCCCCTGGTACACGCTCCGTGCTGACCATGTGTGTGTGTGTTGACCACGCGGTCAGGGTACGCACTTATGCGTAGTGGCCTCTCTAGTGCTGCGGTACCGCACGCATAGCCCGTGATTCTATCTCGGTGCGCAACGCAGGCTGCGTATTTTCCAGCACCTCAGCGGTAGGGCACGATAGCGTAACACGGTACGTGGTGTACGTAGTGCCCCAGTACGCAGTGTATGGTACTCACAACGCACGTGGTGCTAGTACCCCTACCTTTCTAGTGCAGTTACGCACAGTGTGCATGGTACGCAGTTCACGCAGTGTACGGTACCCACTGCGCAAGGCGCTTGGAATGCTCGAGGCAAGCAGTGCGGTGCACGTTGCGCTCGTTGCGTAAGTACTGCTCTACTAGCGCATAGCTTGTGGTGCTGCATGGTAATACCAGTGTGCATGGAGCTCAGCTCAAGCGCTGCACACGGTGTACATAGTACACGGTGCCGGCGTAGTTGGTTTGTGCACTAGTGCCCATTGGTTTGTGCACTTTGTGCCCACGGTACCCGGCGCAGGGTAAGCGGTGCTAATAAACTTAGCTGTAGCGCTAGCGAATTTTACACTGTGTTAGTACCTGTGGGTCAACGCAGGGAAGCAATACATAGTGCTATGCACAAGACCAGGCCCATGTCGGGGTCCCACCCCTGTACAGCCTGTAATGCCAACATCCCACAAGAGGATAATCATACCCTGTGTGCGGTGCTTGGGTGTCCCACATGCCACCATGACCCTCGAGAGGGACGTGGCATGCAGTATCTGCGAGGCCTTTCAGCCTATGCTGAAAGAGGCTTGTCTGGAGAGAGCCAGGAGAGCGCCGCATCCTCCGCAGCAGGGCCGTCAGCGGCCCTAGGTGCCCCAGACGCCCTGTCCCAGGACTCCCTGCCTAGCATATTGAATGTGCAGTGCAGCCGCTCCCCTTCTCCGGTCGCGAAACGGGTGAAGAGATCAAAGCAGCCGAGTGACATTATGGACCTCAAGGCCCAGATGGCCCAAGTCCTGGAGCTACTGGCCAAGCAGGCTACAGCAGCCCCAGCCCCCATCCAGGCCCCACTGCAGCCTCAGGTACCATACCCCCCCCCTCCCCGCATGGAGCGCAAGGGGGGTGAGAAAGGTCGCCTCAGCTGGCACAGGAGGACACGCTATCCATAGCGGCCTTGGGACATGCAGGTGGGGGACACCCTTGCGGAGGAGTGTGTGTCAGAAGCCAATACTACCCCGTTGCCCAGCTCGGCCTTGGCTCTCATGGAACGCGCTGTAGCGTTCCTACAGGTTCCCTGGACACCTGCGGCAGAACCGCGCCGGTCCGTGTTCCAGACGCAAGCGCTGGCTCCTCGCCCGCAGAGCTTCCCAGACTTTATGGAGGAAGTACGCTCCTCCTGGGATAGGCCAGCTTCGGGTCCTAGTGTTTTCAAGAAGGCTGCACCGCTCGCCTCCTTGGAGGGCGTGGATAAGCTCGGCCTGGCGGGGTTTCCCCCGGTAGACCCCACCATTGCGGCCCTAGTAAGGGCCCCGCCAGTGGGTGGGCTTGCTAGAGACTCGTTGTGTCCTAACCCTCAGTGCAGGGTTTCAGAGATGCATTTAAAGCGAGCGTACGCAGTGGAAGCGCAGGAAACCCGCTTAGCTAACACAGAGAATGTGCTGACGCGTATTTGACGGAGTTTTGCACGAGGCCCTGCTCCCGAAGCCGGTGGCCTCAGAGCTGCGTCTCCTCTCCGATTCACTGCTGCAGATCTCCGGTCTTCAAGGGCAAGCCCTGGGCCGGAGTCCGGCTGGCTTAATTGTGGCGTAGACAGCTGTGGCTTTCACAAGCCAGGGTCCCTGATGCGGATAAGGCTGCGCTGCTGGATGCGCCCATATGTTTGGACCAGCTGTGGAGGAGATTTTGCAGAAATCTCACCGGGCACGCTGCTCCCTCCCCATGCTCCGGCGTGGGGTAGGTCGGGCCGTTGGCGGGCTCCCCAGACTCGAACTGTCACCAGAACATTTCCAGTTCCCACAGCTCCGCGGGGTGACCTAAGGCATCGCCTTCAGGGTAACCAAGACCAACCGGCAGGCAGAGGGAACGCAGGTCGTGGTCGATCCACATACCAGCGTCCCAGGGATCGTTTTCAGGGCCAGCGCGCTACGCGCTCACCTCAAACTGCCCAGCCTCAGCCTCAGGAGCTCCTGCAGGGCCCCTGAAGGCTGGCGGCCTCAGACCCCCTTTTCGGCACAACAGCTGCAATACTGGCGCGCTTGCATCTCAGATGCCTAGGTGCTCGCAACCGTGCAAACCGGCTATGCGCTTCAGTTTCGCTCGGGACCTCCTCCCTTTCGAGGTGTCACAAACACCTTCGTGACACACCCCTTGCAAGCCTCGGTACTTCAGGAAGAGGTGGCTGCCTTGCTGTGCCCTCAGTGTGTGCCAGAAACTACTGGGTCCGATGGCCGCAGCTACAGCAGCGATCCAACTGGGTCTGCTTCGCATGCACCCGCTGCAAGTGTGACTCAATGCGTTTCATTTCAACGCCAAACGTGACAGACACCGCCGGTTGACTGTGTCTCATACATGCTCAGCAGCCCTACGCTGGTGGAGGATTCCCTCTCACCTGCGCAGAGGTGTGCAAATGGGAGTAGTACTGAACCGCCAAGTGGTTACAACAGACATTTCCAACCTGGGTTGGGGAGCGGTCTGGGAAGGCAGGGGAGCCCGCGGATCCTGGTTGGACCGCTGGGCACCCCTGCACGTAAACATGCTAGAGGTGCAGATGGTGTTCCTTGCTCTCCAGCACTTTCTCCCAGTGCTGAGCGGCACACATGTGTTGATCCGGAAGGACAGCACAACACTAGTAGCGTATATCAACCACCAGGGAGGCCTACGGTCCCCGGGGTTGCATCGCATAGCTTTCAAGCTATTAATATGGGCTCAGTCCAACCTGCTGTCCCTGCGGGCGACGCACATTCTGGGAGTGGTGAACTGGGCAGCGGATCTCCTCTCCAGGAGAGGTCCGCATCCATCAGAGTGGCATTGCCCCCTATGATACTCCTTTCATCGCTTAGGCGGTCCACTCGGCGTAGACGCCCTAGCGCACGTATGGCCCAAAGCATTTTTGTACGCTTTTCCTCCTAAACCGTTGCTCCCGGCTTTTCTGGAGAAAGTCTGGTCAGAGAAAGCATCAGTTCTCCTAGTGGCCCCCAGGTGGCCCAGGAGCATATGGTTTGCAACCCTGCTGCTGCACGGCCAGCCCTGGGAGATTCCACTTCGTCTGGATCTCCAGGCACAGTTCTCCCTTTGGCACCCGGAACCAGGCAGGTTCCGGTTGTGGGTCTGGCCCCTAAAAGGGACCTCTGGTTAGCCCTAGGGCTATCGGACACGGTTGTGAGTACCATGCAGAATGCTAGGGCGGACTCCACTAGATCTTTGTATACCTACAAGTGGAAGTGTTTTCAAGCTTGGTGTCTGGCTAGGAGCCATGACCCCATTACTTGCCCTATGCCAGTTATATTGCAGTTCCTGCAAACAGCTTGAAGCTGGAAGGTCCCCTTCCACCTTGAAAGTGTATTTAGCTGCTATATCTGCTTGCCATGCCCCCGTAGATTCTATGTCTCCGGTGCACATTTTTGGCTACGCTTTCTTAAAGGCGACAGCGATTACGTCCTCCTAGGAGGACTGTTCTCCCCGAGTGGAGCCTTAACATTGTACGGGAGGCTCTTACAAAGGCCCTTTTGAGCCCTTAAACTCCATAGAGCTCAAGTACCTGTCTATAAAGACAGCCTTCCTTTTAGCTATCACCTCCGCTAAGCGGATCAGTGAGCTGCAGGCACTGTCTGTGCACAGCTCCTGCATGCACGTGTGGGAGGATGGAAGCAGAGTATCGCTGCGCACCAACCCCGCTTTCCTCCCCAAGGTGATTACAGCTTTTCACGTTAACCAATCTGTGGAACTGGAGACTTATCATCTGCCTTCATTTGCTTCATCGGAGGATGAGAGATTAAACTTCCTCTGCCCAGTGCGGGCATTGAGATATTACGTACTTAAGACAAAAGCTTTGCGTAAATCGGACCAGCTTTTTGTTTGTTACGCAACATGGACTATAGGACAGCCCCTCTCTAAGCAGTGACTGTCACACTGGATTGCGGATACAGTGTCGAGCACATATAATGGTGCTGGCTTACCCCCACTTGGTAGGGTAGCTGCACATTCAACTAGAGGGTTGGCTACATCTTGGGCCCTTTTTAAGGGTGCCTCGATGTCTGGTATTTGTACTGCGGCTAGCTGGGCTACGCCGCATACTTTCTCCAGGTTCTACCGCATTAATGTGGTAGATCCTGCTTTGCCTTCTCTAGGCACAAGGGTCCTTGAGGGTGTAAGTTCACACCGCTAACCTCTGGGTTAGGCAGTGCTTGTGCGTCCCTCATAGGCTGCCGTTCCTTCTCCCTCGCGACGGCTCTGTTATACATTATTCCATACATAATGTTGGTGGTCGTCTTCGACTTGAAAGGGAACGTTAGGTTACCTACCGTAACCCTGGTTCCCTGAAAGAGAAGACGACCACCAACCACGAGGTCGCTTCAGTCGCTGGTTCGATGGAAAAAGAGGGAGATCTTCCTGTGAGTGACGGTTTTATACCCTCGGTGGGCGGGACCGAGTGCGTCATCCCAGGAAGGGGCCTTCCGCAGCTCTGGTATAGAGAGCTCAGCATTACCTACCTCAAGGGCAGGAATATCCCATACTTAATGTTGGTGGTCATCTTCTCTTTCAGGGAACTAGGGTTACGGTAAGTAACCTAACGTTTTGTTACCACTGAAAGAAAGACTGTACTGCTGGACACATCACGCACAGGAAGGACAACCCAGAGCTTTTAAGAACCCATCAGCAATTCTTCACAAAACTGTTATTTCTTCAAAAACCAAAGGCTGGACCACAGAACTGTTAGCTGTGGGATGTTCTTTTTCATAAGACTACTTTATTTCCTCAATATAAACTCTTGAACAACCTTTAAGGTTACAAAGGAAGGTAACTGATTTATTGAACTCATGGTGCATAAGCTAGGACAGTAATGCTGGATTTAATTACCCATGTTCATTCCATGTTCTTTTGTAACAAATTATGTTGATCACATTGTCCCAAATTAAATAATGTATAATGTATTTTTTTATAACTAAGCAATCAAATCTACAGAAAGTTAAAAAAAAGTCAAATGTTCACATTTGCCTTCAGTGTAATCTCGGAAAGAAGAATGTTCAGCCATACTACAAGACTAATTTCTTTAGTTTCCAAAGCAGTTTAACTGTTACAGTATATAATGATTTGCACGGTAAGTTCTACATGCCACAAAGGTTATGAGAAAAGTGCATCACTAACAGCAACTTACTTTTCTACTATATTTAGCCAGTTTTACATAGGTTTTGGATAAACACACCTTTACATTGCACACCACAAACTAAGAGTAGCTGGACTTTAAGAATACTTTCCACATTTCAGGCCATTTTTTCAGCAATTTTAAAATTAAAATTCTATATTTCAAACTAATACAGAACAGGGACTTTTTAGCTTGTTACCATAATTACTGGTCCTTTCACAATGCATGGGCTATTACAACTAAATGGAGGTGGTTCAGTATGCACACAACCTTCAAGGACAAGCATCAAGGAGAATACACGTTTGCATTGTATAACTCCACATAATTACAGGATCCAGTTTAAAGAACAAAATGCCGCAGAAATCTCTTTTAAAAGCAAAACATTAATGCATTGTAAATTACTAATCAACTTGGATGTTGATCTCTTTCTATTACTATTCTGGGGTGGTTTCTGCCTGTGAAACAGGGCACAGTCTGTCAAACCAACTCCATTTTCCTGTTTGAGACTGCCCACACCATGTTGTTCTGGCCACCCCCTTTATCATGCTGCCCATCAATCTCACCGGCAGAAACCACTCCGGAAATAGTTTGAGGCAAAGTAATTTTTCCGACTTCTGAATCAAAAGTTGAAGAAACTCCCTCTTTGGCCCTCCAGCATCAATTCCATCTTCAGTATTGCTAGAGTCACCTGTGAACTTCACTAGCATGGTGTTTGTAGGGATCATAAGAACTACTCTTAAAACCACATACAGCTCCATCCCAGATGTCTCTTCTGTTAATGTTGAACTTTGAGATTTTGGCGGATTGTATTTGCGTGGCTAAGTTCTCCAAAATTTCATCCATGGTGACCAACTGCTCACTGAAATCGCGTTCAATAAACAACATAAATATTACCTTTATATATAAAAAGGCAAAAATATAAAGCTAAAATTTTAAATAAAGACAAGCAGACTTACAAAGCTGTAAACTTACTGCCACAACATTAAAATCAACAAATAATGAACTGAACAAAACAATCTATTAATGACTCATAACTCAAATTAAAGTTTAAGGCAAACTTAAGATTTACAGAATAGTTTGAAAAGGCAGTGACATTTAGCAGTTCTAAAATTTTAAACTTACCAGAAGCAGGACTACATTAAACAGTTTGAAAGTACTGTCATCTTCAATTACAATGGGTGCATAAACATCGGTGTAGTTTCTGGATGATGCAAAATACAATATTAAATATATGTATTCAGATATTCATATCCTGTCAAACTGTAAATAGTGATATTCACAAATTTTCTAAATAAAGATAATGAACTATGTGTTACAAGAGCATGGCCCTGCCACAAAAGGTCCACTGACAACCAACGTCCTTGCATGGTACAGATAGTTCACTGCGCTAGTGTCTCTACTTTGCACTGTGGTCAGAAGAGAGCCCAATATGTTTTATTATAAATGCATTTAAACAAAAGCTAAATTAGACAGGTCTTGTAGGTCATACTTTGTGCTATGAAATTTCATTTTTGTTGCCACATAAACATGAATATATAAACCAAAAATTACCTTTTCATTACTGATGTCACTTAAGACTCCATTCTTTGTTCTGGGTGAGCTGTGATTAAAAGGCTTGAAATAATAATAATAATAATAATAATAATAATAATAATAATAATAATAATAATAACAACAACAACAAGCATCCCCTCCTTTGAGTCACACTTGAAAGAAATGCACATTCTAAGGAGTCAAAAAATTCACATAATTATTTTAGAGAAATTAATATTTACACTTCTACTTGTTATTGAGCCACATCACTGTCATTTGCTTCACTTGTATAGAAACTGATTTGCAGCTTTTTACTGGCAGCTAATTTTGTGTCTTCAGTAATGTACTGTATATAAATGTCTTTTAAACAGAACATGTTCTTAAAAGAAAATCAATAGAACTATACCAGTGTGTCATTAAAGGAGGAGTCTTTTACGTGATCACAGGTTCGAAGTACTACCTACCTTCACTACTATCACTGTCTTCACCATTATCTAGAAAAGTATACAGTATTGTTTACTTCAGCAATAAATAGATTCCCAATGCATGTCCCTATACAGTGCTGTAAAGACCAAAACCTAGACTATCTGGAACTATCTAGTGTACGTTACATATTAGGGCTGCAGTGAAGGGTACATTTTGACCTTTGAAGGTTCGGAACACATTACCGAAGAAAGGTTCGACCCTTCGATGGTACTCATTTGCATAATTTATTGGTGACGTCACCATAGCTACTTGTTTATATTTGATTGAAAATCCTATTATTTCACAGGTAACCCATATAAATGGAATAAAACATTCACATGTAGTTTAAAAATAGAACAGTAATCAATTTGTTTAAATAATTTAAATACAAGTAAAAATACAATTACGTTTATTTACATGTAATTGAGCCTGCTTGCGATCTAAACAGTAAGCACCAACTGCAGCGGACAAAGCTTTATTTAACAGTCAACATTCCAAGCAGGTTATCAGTCACATTTTACTACTACTAAAAATATTAATACTACTAATAATAATATGAACCCAGATATTAGTTATGCCTCCATGATACGAGTTGCTTGTACAGTTTGCATTCAACTTTATTTTTGGTTGTCTGGGCATTTAACAAAACAATCCCAAACAGCAGAGGGGTTTCGAGAAATTTCTTTCAATACAGCTTACGCTATACAAAACTTTGCTGCCAAGATGGTGAATATAGAAATTAAAGGTTTGCCTCTGGAGAACACAAGCTGCAGAGGGGAGGCGTGGACGGTGCTGTTTTCGAAATTAAAATTATTAGTGTTAGCGTATATTTTGTATGTTTCAAACATATTCTACCAAAGCACTTCTCTTACACTGTCTTGTACACTAGGTATTCAGTACATATTTTACTGAAGCAATACTAGAGGTACGAGCCTCTATCACGCACATCACTGAGAACGTGGGCAGGCTCCTAGAATGAACAGGAGACGACCCATAGTAGTCGTCCACATTGGTATAAACAACATTGGAAGAGACAGGCCAAGATCCATGCAAAAGAAATTCAGAGAGCTAGGAAGGAAATTAAAAGACAAGACCAAAACTGTGGTATTTTCTGGGATACTGCTGGCACCTTGCAAAGGACCATACGGACAGCTGGAAATACAAAATCAAAATGCATGGCTGAAATCGTGGTGCACACAGGAAGGTTTCATCTTTCTTGAACATTGGAGCACATTCTACAACAAGGTTATTTCCATTACACGAGAGCAGATGTTAAAACTTCATGCTCTCGCCAAGATAAGCACCAACTAAGACGTAGTTTTACAGTAAACTAATGTGATCCATCTGTGTCTCCATCCATTTACGCTTCCTTCCATATGATGATGCAGATATCCTTCTGTCTGGTGTTGATGGCTGAAGTGTAATGCTGGCTCCAGGGATCAACCTCCCTAGTGCATCAACACACACAACGGCTGTGATGCTGGCTCCAGGGATCAACCACAGTGCCCCTACCCAGCGCATCAGCATGACAACCGTCTGGATTGAGCTAAGTAGGGTACATCTCAGGGGTCTTCAAGTGGGCACCTTCCATCCTCAGTGTTTCGTCGACTAGCCCACGACACCTCAAGAGGGCTTGACGGTGATGCTGGCGCCCCAGCATCACCCCCCTCCGTCCCCCACTCAACTCAGCCCAGCTTACTTACCCGTACATCAGCGTTTCTTTCTTTCTGTTGTGCTTGAGATCCCCAGCCAGAATCTTTCCGTCAGCCATAGCCAGTTGCTGATCCTCTCTGCCGCTTCAGATAAGTTCTTCACTGTGCAACGCAACTCTTGGCCACTGAATCCGACGTCTCTGAGAAACCGGGTTGTAGAGTGTGCCACAAATCCTCGACAACCCACCTCCACTGGGTAAACCCGGACTCTCCATCCTCGCTGTTCTGCTTCAGTGGCTAGTTGAGCATACCGCAATTTCTTCCTCTCATACGCCTCATCTACAGCATCCTCCCATGGCACTGTTAACTCTACCAGGTGAACAAGGCGTGCTGATCCAGACCACAAGACAATATCTGGTGGAAAAATAAGCCGTTGACCAACATCTACCAGCATTTTCCAGTCTCTAGCAGCTTCCAGTTGTCTGGGCGAAGATTGGTTTTAACACCTTTTCTTGGTGGTTGCTCTCCTAGGTGGAGGAATGTTGTCTTTTGTGTGTAATGTTTTGATGGAACAGGTGGCAACTTATTGGTCATATTACGCTTGTCTTCCAATGCTAAGGCCAAAAAATCGCAGCACCTGGTCATGGCGCCAAGTAAACCGTCCTTGGCTAAGAGCCACCTTACATCCTGTCAAAATGTGCCTTAATGTTGCAGGTGATGAACACAAAGGACATGAGGGATCCTCTCCTACCCAGAGGTTTAGGTTCTGTGGTGAAGGGAGAACATCATATGTTGACCTGATGAGGAAACTGATCCTGCTCTATTCCATTGACTACAGGTCTTGCCCGCCAATCTTGCGTTGTTCCACACTCTCCCATCTCATCCATTCTCCCTGCTTGGCCTGGGAAATGGCCTTTATGCACCTCATCTTCTCCTCCTGCTTTTGCACCTCGTTGACTACCAGCTTCCTCCGTTGAGCTGGGGCTGCCTTGTGCCATGTAGGAGGAGCTGGACTGAGACCAAGACCCCCTCTTCCATGCTGAACTTGCCCCATGATATCACCAATTTGAAGGGCAGCCTTTGCATCCTCCACAGCTTTCTTTGCCGCCAACTTCCAGTTTTCAACACAGGTGCTGCCTTCCTTATGCATTTGTCTACTAATGTCATTTCCAGTCTGACCTTGGCGCACTTAAACTCCTCGGTTAGAGCGGAGACTGGTAGCTGCAGTATTCCTTTACCATAAAGTCCCACTCTGCTGAGGCAGCGTGAAACTCCCAACCATTTCCTGATGTGTGAACTGATTAAAGCTTCCAGCTTCTCTACTGTTGTCAAAGAAACCTTGTACACAGTCAGTGGCCACAGCAACCTCGGCAGTAGACCAAACTGAAAGCACCAGAGTTTTAGTTTGCCTTGTAAAGCGCTGCTGTCTATGCTCTTCAACCCTTCCACTGCTTGTTGTCTAACTTCTCCCACACGAACTGTGTCCTTTAGATCCCCATCGGTCCATCTCCCAAAACGCTTCACTGGCATCTCAGACACTGTTGGTATTGCCTCACCATTAATGAAGAACGTTTTATCTACTACTTTACCTTTAATTATAGAGATGCTCCTTGATTTAGTAGGCTTGAATTGCATTCATGCCCATTCAATGTTATTGGTTAGTTTGCCCAATAACCGATTAGTGCAGGCTACTGTTGTAGTCATGGTTGTCATGTCATCCATGTATGCTAGAATTGGTGGTAGTCGCATTCCAGAAGCCAAGCACTCTCCTCCCACTACCCATTTTGATGCCCTAATGATTACTTCCATTGCCCTGGTAAAAGCCAGTGGAGAAATGGTGCATCCTGCCATTATTCCAACTTCTAGGCATTGCCATGTAGTGCTGAATTCTGAAGTTGAAAAACTAAATTGCAAATCTCCAAAGTAGGCTTTCACTAAATTTGTTATTGTCATTGGTACACCGAAAAAATCAAATGCTGCCCAAAGAAGTTCATGTGGCACTGAACCATATGCATTAGCCAAATCCAGGAATGTGACATGGAGCTCCTTGATCTCTTTTTTAGCTGACTGAATTTGTTGCCAGATCACATTAAGCATCCTGGGAAGCCTGGAATGCCCGCTTTTTGTATTGAAGTGTCAATGAAGCAGCTGACAATCTCTGAGCAATAATGCTGAAGAAAATCTTGCCTTCTACGTTTAATACGGAAATAGGGCGAAACTGACTGATGCTTGTAGAATCTTTTTCTTTAAGTATAAAGACTCCACCTGCTCGGTGCCATGCTCTTGGTACAACCTGTTTTTCCCATGCCACTTTCATCAATTTCCACAGGATTCGTAGAACTCCTGAAACACTCTTGTACACTCTGTACGGAACTCGATTAGGCCCTGGAGATGATGAAGCCCTTGCTTTTTTCACAGCTCGCAATACTTCTTTCCACTTAGGTGCACAGTCCTCCATTTGGTATTCTGGTGGATTGATAGGTGGGATGTCTGAAGGAATTGACTTATTCTCCTGCCTTTTTGAATCTGTATGTGTTTCCTCCAAATATCTCTCCAGCTTAAACTTAGATGCTTTTAGTGTGCCATTCTTCTCGCTGGTGAATGACTTCTTTACAAATTTGAATGGGTCTTTATAAAAGTAAGTTCTCGCACGCTCCTTTTTGTAGCGTTTCCTTAGGCGCTCAGCTCTGCGCAATGTTGCAAGCTTATCTTTTATGACCCTTTGTAAGAGATTGAGTCCCTCCTTCTGACTTTGTTCTGCTCTTCTCCATTGCTTCCTCAGCTGTCTCCTTTCTCTAACTAAGCGTTCAATTTCCTGCTGCCGTCTAGACTTTCCAGGAATAGGTTGTACTTTTTCCTTCCTTTTTTCAACTCCAAACCTCTCGCTTCCATATGCGTAGATGATGTCCCCAAATTTATCCAGCTTCTTTTCAACTGTTCCACTTAACCTTTCCAATGCAAAGCAGAGATCTGTGTTTACTGTGTCCCACGCAGTTTTCTCACACGCTCTTGGCCATTTAACTCCAGGCTTGTGCCCGTTGAGGTTCTTTTCTCTCTTATGTTGGTTTGTCTGACCGGGTTCACAAGGATCATTAGGTTCTTCACTAACTGTGTCCATGCAAGTCCTCCTCACATCTATGACAGGGGTGCTGATATCCTGCGAACTGTGGTTTGCTTCCTGTCGCTGGATTTCATTCGACTGACTTGACTTACTTTGTAAGAAGTACTGATCAATGCGAGGCCCTTGTCCCTTCTCCCTCAAGCATTTCATTCTCCCTTGATGAATCTTCAAACCCCTGACCGTTGTCGCCTTGCTCCAGGTGCAGACACAAACCTGAAGTTCCATGTCTTTGCTAACTGCAGATCTTGAACTAGTCTTTTGTGAAGTACTCTACATATTCATATCAGTTTCCGTTCCTAAGTCGTTAACCGTGTTGTCCAACGTTGAGTCATCTTCCGCCCCCGCTCTCGCAGACTCTAGGGGTATTTTTCTCTTTAATTTCTTAGAAGCCTTGGGCGGGTGTCTCCAGCAAACTGTAAACACAGAGCTGGATACTGCCGACAAGGGTAACTAACCCTTGCCAGCCCCAATGGAGTCTCTTTCCTCCTGTCAGCTGTCTCTCCAGGCTGTCACAAGGTCTTTCCCTTGTTGCCAGCTGCACTATTCACAGCAGTCAATTGATCCTCGGAGAAAGGATCCTTGAGGAGGTCCAGAAGCATTTAAAGTAGAAAAGAAGGGGGGAGAAAACAAAAAAATTGAAGGGAGACCACATCAAAACAAGGGCAACAACTCAGGTAAGACATCTATTAAATGTATTTATCTAAATGCTAGAAGTCTCAGAAACAAAATGTTAGAACTTGAAGCTACTGCACTAACAAGTAACTACAATGTGATAGGTGTTACAGAAACTTGGTTGTCTGAGAGTGATGGAGATGAATATAATATTAGTGGTGGGGAGCACGACAAACGAAATTGAAATGGTGGAAATGACAAATGACTGCTTCCTAACGCAATTTGTCAAGGCACCGACTTGTGGGGAGGCATGCCTTGATTTAGTCTTTTCAAATAATGAAGACAGAATAACTAAAACAGAGGTGAGAGAGCCATTGGCAAACTCAGACCACAACATGGTCTCATTTGAAGTGATTTTTAAAACCCAAAAAGTAATGACTAAAGCTAAGGTTTACAATTTTAGAACAGCAAACTATGAAGGTATGAAACAGAGACTAACAGAAGCAGATTGGAGTAAAATAGAGAAAACATCCACAGAAAAGGGATGGCTGTTTTTTTTAAAAATGTAGTAATAGAGCCGCAAAACAATTACATGCCAAAAGTAGACAAATCTAAATCTAAAACAAAATAGCCAAAATGGTTTAATAGATCAATTAAAAAAAAATATGCAGCGAAAAAAGGCACTTTACAGAGAGTTTAAAATGGACCAAAAACAAAGTACACAGAAAGAGTACTTGGAACTGCAAACACAAGTCAAAAAGGAAGTTAGAAAGGCCAAGCGAGAGATAGAAATGAACATTGCTAAGGGGGCTAAAACCAATTCCAAAATGTTTTTCCAATATTATAACAGCAAGAGAACTTTCAAAGAGGAGGTTAAATGTCTAAGAGACACAAATGGCAAAATCATAGATGAAGAAAAAACGAATAGCAAATATATCAAATTATTACTTTTCACAGGTTTTTACAAAGGAGGATACGGACAACATGCCCCATATGTCCACCTGTTCCTATCCAGTTTTAAATAACTTTAGCATAACAGAGGCAGAAGTGTTAAAGGGACTAGGAGCTCTTAAAATAAACAAATCCCCTGGGCCGGATGAGATCCTCCCAATAGTACTCAAAGAAATTAAAGAAGTTATTTAGAAACCGCTAACCAAGATCATGCAACAGTCTCTTGACACAGGGGTTGTACCGACAGACTGGAAAATTGCAAATGTAATACCGATCCACAAAAAGGGAGACAAAACCGGAACAGGTAACTACAGACCAATAAGCCTGACATCTATTATATGTAAACTTATGGAAACTACAATAAGATCCAAAATGGAAAATTACCTATATGGTAACAGTATCCTGCGAGACAGTCAGCATGGTTTTAGGAAAGGGAGATTGTGTCTAACTAACCTGCTTGATTTTTTGACAATGCAACATCGACAATGGATAATTGCAAAGCATACAACATGGTTTATTTAGATTTCCAGAAAGCTTTTGACAAAGTCCTGCATAAAAGATTAATTCTCAAACTGAATGCAGTAGGGATTCAAGGAAATGCATGCACATGGATTAGGGAGTGGTTAACATGTAGAAAATAGAAAATACTGATAGAGGAGAAACCTCAAAATGCAGCGAGGTAACCAGTGGTGTCCCACAGGGATCAGTATTAGGTCCTCTGCTATTCCTAATCTACATTAATGATTTAGATTCTGGTATAGTAAGCAAGCTTGTTAAATTTGCAGATGACACAAAAATAGGAGGAGTGGCAAACACACCTGCAGCAGCATTTTGAAGGTCATTCAAAATGATCTAGACAGCATTCAGAACTGGGCAGGCAAACAGACATTTAATAGAGAAAAGAGTAAGATACTGCACGCTGGCCATAAAAATGTGCATTATAAACTTCCGTCCCAGTTTCAGCTTTCTTGCAGAGGGCAGCAGGTTTTCCTCAAGGACTTTTCTGTACTTTGCTCCATTCATTTTCCCTTCTATCCCGACATGTGCCCTAGTCCCTGCCGATGAAAAACATCCCCATAACATGATGCTGCCACCACCATGCTTCACAGTAGGGATGGTGTTCTTTGGGTGATGCACTGTGTAGGGTTTGCACCAAACATAATGCTTTGCATTTAGGCCAAAAAGTTCCATTTTAGTTTCGTCAGACCACAAAAGTTTTTGCCATATGGCTACAGAATTTCCTGAATGTTTTTTTGCAGCCTTCAAACGGGATTCAAGGTGGGCTTTCTTGAGTAATGGCTTTCTTCTTGCCAACCATACAGGCCAGATTTGTGGAGTGCTTGGGATATTGTTGTCACATGCACACTTTGAACAGTCTTGGCCATAAAAGCCTGTAGCTCTTGCAAAGTTGCCATTGGCCTCTTGGTAGCCACTCTGATCAGTCTCCTTCTTGCTCGGTCATCCAGTTTGGAGGGACGGCCTGATCTAGGCAGGGTCTTTGTGGTGCCATACACCTTCCACTTTTTTTTTTTTTTAAATTTAGTCGTTGCCAATTAGTTTTTATTATTTTCTCCCCAATTTGAAATGCCCAATTATTTTTAGGCTCAGCTCACCGCTACCACCCCTGTGCTGACTCGGGAGGGGCGAAGATGAACACTGCGCTGTCCTCCGAGCGTGTGCCGTCAGCCGCCCGCTTCTTTATTTTACACTCTGCAGACTCACCGTGCAGCCGCCTCAGAGCTACAGCGTCGGAGGACAACACAGCTCTGGGCAGCTTACAGGCAAGCCCGCAGGCACCCGGCCAGACTGCAGGGGTCGCTGGTGCTTGTGAGCCGAGGACACCCTGGCCGACATAACCCTCCCTCCCCGGACGACGTTCGCCATTGAGCGCTGCCCCTTGGAGCTCCGTCCACGGTCGGCTGTGGAATAGCCTGGACTCGAACCGGCGTCCAGGCTATAGAAGCATCCTGCACTCTAGCGAGTGCTTTTACTGGATCGCCACTCGAGCCCCCACACCTTCCACTTCTTAATAATCGTCTTGACCGTGCTCCAAGGGTATTCAAGGCCTTTGATATTTTTTTATACCCATCCCCTGATCTGTGCCTTTCAACAGCTTTGTCCCGGAGTTCTTTTGAAAGCGCCTTGGTGCTCATGGTTGAGTCTTTGCTTTGAAATGCACTACCCAGCAGAGGGAACCTACAGGAACTGCTGAATTTATCCTGAAATCATGTGAATCATTACAATTTAACACAGGTGGAGCCCACTTAACTTGGTGTGTGATTTTGAAGGTGATTGGTTACACCTGAGCTAATTTAGGATTGCTATTACAAGGGGGGTGGACACTTATCCAACCAAGCTATTTCAGTTTTTATTTTTAATTAATTTTCTACAAATATTTTTTTTTCACTTGGAAGTTGTGGGGTAGGATTTGTAGATAAATGCATTTTAATTCCAGGCTATAAGGCAACAAAAGGTGAAAATTTTGAAAGGGGATGTAGACTTTCTATAGGCACTGTAAAGATAGCGGCCAAGAATCACGTACGAAAGAATAAAGTTTTGCGGCACTTAAAATATCCAGCATTGCTTTTATTTATTTTAACCAGAACTACTCAGAATGCGGCTCATAGTGCTTTCGTCACTGACACCCACTTCCTTACAGATTGTTGTAGCGTTTCAGGCATTCTAAATTGGGTGAAAAATACAGTAGCTTGGTGTCTTAAAATATCTCTGCAGGATTTTCCCGCACTGAAAGTTGCAGATATGCGGGAGCAACTTGGAAAATGCACGATTCCTACGATCCCGCACTGAAATTTAAGCCCTGAGAGGTATGTGATAAATACAGCGAACAAGGGGTGGGGCGGGGCTGGAGATGCAGTACTGAGTGTCCTGTTCATATGCAGTGCCTTTCAAACCTGTTTTACTGTGAAAAAAATACTTTTAAACAGCAGGTGTAAAATAAACAGTGCAGTGAAAATAAATTGTACCTGACGAGCTTGACAGGTGCTGAATAAATGGACCGCAAAGGGTTAAATGTGAAATGAAAATAGTCAAAACTAGATTGCATCACAAACATAGCATAATCTCGTGCTTTTAGCTTAATTGGAAGAACTACAGAAAATCATAACTGGAACAGAAAGTGAACTTTTTAAGACTATAACCTGAAAGTCAAATATTTGTTTTGCACTTACCCAATTAAATACCCACACGGTGTTTCAGCTGCAGAATCGTAAAAATGAATAAGTTATAAGCACTTGCTTCTTCAACCGCCAGACCCGCAGTTTATGCGGCATATTGAAATCAATACAATATAGCCAACAATTTAGTCAGGGCTTTGTAATAAAATCAACGTCATTGTGAAATAACGTATTATAATCCTGTTGAGTGCTTGAAACACTGATGAAAGTCATTCTACACATCATATATTATTATTATTTACACTACATTTCTCAGGCAGAATGACTGTGCCACCCTGATTGTGACGGTGAATTTTTTTTTTTTAAATATGCGTATTCTAAGCCCTGCACAGATCAGTGACCATCGTGACTGAAGCTAAAGGAAAGCCAGAGACTGTTGCATTTTGGAACAAAGTACGGTGTGGATATATGATCAAATGGCACGACTGTCAAAGGTCGTACTCGCAGGTGGCCTGTGTCTTTTTTATATAATGTTTTGGACCTGGCTGCCATCAACGCTTTGGTTTTGTATAAGGAGTGCACCGGCAGCACAATCACTCGGAGGGACATCATTTTGCAGCTAGCCCTGGAGCTACGGCAGAAACATTTTTGAAAAAAGACACGAAAGACGGCTGGCAAATCCCCCTCATCCTTCAGCCAGCACTGCGCCCACTGGAACTCTGAACAGACAGACAGCCTTTGAACTCTGTTTCACTCAAAGCGCTTTCACGTTGCATAAGTTGTGTTATATTTGTTTTATGCTATTTTTATAACTAGTTATTTATGTTTTATAATTGTATATGTGCATACAGCTTTCTACACCTGTTTACACAGAAGTTTATTTTGTAAAGTTTATTTTATTACAATTTTTCATGTTTATGCATATGTGCTCTTTTTGAAAAAAAATTAAAGAAAAAAGTTTAATTTTCAATGTAAATACAGTGTTTCTGCTCTGAAAATGCCATGCATGATGTTAATAAATAAAAATATTAAGTTGTATCCGATTGTTTTTCATTTTCATATCGTAGCGGCGGTTGTATGTAGTCCAAAATCTCGGCGGTTCTAGTGTTAAAAAACAAAATATACTAAAGACATTGATAAGGTGTCTAATAAGTGTAATGGCAGTCCAACGTGTCCTCCTTTTACCAGGAAAGTTGTGCAGGGTGTGTGGTCTGAAACCCATTTATAGTAACTTACATAAAACATTAAGCCCCAATAATGAATTGTATATTACATACACACATTTACTTCATTTTAACAGTTCAAAGGTTGAGAAATAAATAAATACCTGCACCGTAGGTTGTAAATCCCTTTTATGATTCGTTTTTGTTTAACACTGCCAACTTTTCATTCCCTTTAATTTCCCTTAAACTGAGAAACTCTGACAATGCCGGAGACTTAACGTGGTCTGCATAAAGGTATTGTAATGCATTAAATAAGTGTGTTGGATAGGCACACATTGTTATTTATCTCTATTTTTACAAAAAGAGCCGTTAAAACAGTATGATTTAATAAGTAAAACTTAAAACCTTATTTTTGCAATTACAGTCTTTTAAACTCTTATTATTTTATCAAACCGCACAGTTCCACGTTTCTTTTACCCAAGGTTTACCATTTGTATTTAAATGGGAATGTTTGGTGTTGTTCTAGCTGTAGTTATGTCTTCGACCAGCTGGCGGAGCTGTCGTATCTTTTAACAATACATTTTTGCCTTCTTTTCTGTTTTGCTCAGTGCAACACTCTTTGTCTCGTTTAGGATGATAATGAGGAAGTACAGTACAAAAAGAAATTGACGATTGGACCTAGGTTCGTTTTTTTAAAAAATATATATATATATATATATATATATATATATATATATATATATATATATATATATATATAAATGTGTGTCACATTCATTTTCTCTACCTTCTTTGCATGTTGCCAAACAGTGAAAATGGACCACCTGAGCAAGAACTTCTTTAAAAACAATTATTAATAATGCTAATAATAAAAAAAAAAGACTGCTGTATTATCTTGTTCTAATAGTTTACATCACGCGGTGCCTTTTTGATGTCTTTTTGAGTTTAGAAATTTAGAGGTGATACAGTTTACAAATACTATACTACAACATTTTTATGTACAGCAAAAAGGGGTACTCAACCCACGCCTCGAAGACAGGCAACACCAAATAAGACGCTGTTTTCCTGGCATCTGATTAAATAAATTGTGTGCCTCCAATGTGTGTACTACTGTTGACATAATGAAGCATTTTCTGTTGTAGGGTGTTGATGGCACATTGTTGATGGCCAGATCGGAATATATTTTTCACATTATATATATATATATATATATATATATATATATATATATATATATATATATATATATTCAAGATCGAAAATATCTTATAAATATCGATGTTTAAAGGACCCAGTTTTCTTTCAACACCATGCGTCATTTGCTGCAAGTGAAATTTGTGGTTTTTACAACTTTTTTCTAGTTTTACCCCAGCCTAAATGTGTGCTTTAGCACCTGATCCATTCTTTGTTAGTGGATCAATTTAAAACATGTACAACATTGTCTGAACTAAATATAAAACACTGATAGTTGCTTTTGCTTTTTGTAGGTGACGGTGACCTAGGCTGATCATTACTAATAATGAATCCTAAACTGCTTTTGCTGGGCCTCCTGTACTTTGTGCAGGGAATGCCCTATGGTTTGCAGTCTTCTTTACTGCCCATCTATCTCAGAACAGCTGGACTTTCCTTTACTAAAATCAGCTTGACCAAAGCTCTTTACTTCCCTTGGATTCTGAAAGTACTCTGGGCTCCGTTTGTGGATCAGTTTGGCTCAAAGAAAAAATGGCTCCTTCTTAGCATGTCGGGACTGGCTCTAACCTGCTTAATCAGTGCCACCCTTTCCCCAGAAACCAACTTTACACCTGTAGCACTGATTCTGCTCCTGATGAACTTCTGGGCTTCAGTTCAGGACATTGCTGTTGATGGTATTGCAGTCCAGCTCCTCAGAAGTGAAGAAGTGGGTTATGGAAACACAGTGCAAGTGGTGGGCTATAAGCTTGGCTCAGTCTTGGCTGGAGGTGGCCTTCTGGCAGTGATGGATGTGGTTGGATG
The DNA here is from genome assembly GCA_030684275.1 of Acipenser oxyrinchus oxyrinchus. NCBI lineage: Eukaryota > Metazoa > Chordata > Actinopteri > Acipenseriformes > Acipenseridae > Acipenser > Acipenser oxyrinchus. The sequence goes on along the minus strand of CM060248.1, from coordinate 39,592,934 downwards.
GAGCTTCCTGTTTGTATTTCTAAGTGCCATTTACTGTACTGTTATAATGTATTCTTGGGGGAACCCAGAGCTTAACATGCTCTCCAAAATTTGCAGCAATGAGCAGAAAACCAAGATACCCAGTTTAAATCCCTGGCGGATATTGCAAGAACTTCTCAGTGTGCCAGGGACTTTGTGGACTCTCATTTTTGTTCTCGTTTACAAACTTGGTAAGTATACCAAATGCACCACATGAAGAATAACACCTCATTTCCAACTGCTTTAAAATCCTTTATACAAAAGCTCTGTACATTAAGTAACACTTAAAGGGATAAAAGTCAAGGCTTTAAAACAGTTCTCATTCTCATTTACATAACAGCATTACAATTCTCTTTGGCCATTTATTCTGCCACCATAGAATCACTCCCTTTGCAGAAAGTAGATTCCAACCTAAAGTCTTACATATGTGCAGCCCACTTCCTGTGTTAGGGATAGCAACCTGAACCCACATAGTTTACAATATACATCATGGAGTGCTCTAATGGGGTCCATTGGACTGTGACACAGGATGTGAACTGTATTGAGCCAAGTGAACAGTTAACAGCAAAACCTTACAGGACTTGTGAGAGTTATTTCGTTTTGTGACACTTGATGTTTTGACTGTGGTGTATTGTTACACAGCAATCCAATGTAATTTTCTGAAGAACATGACATATAATTCATAAAGAAATTGACTAGCAAAATCATAGCATATTTTTTATGTAGTCTATAACTTTGTATGAGATTTGATTATAAACTAAAGTATAAATCAGTGTTCTGCTGAGGTTATGGACAATGTCTTTCATTTATGCAAAATAAATACATTATTAGACCCCTTGGCATAATCAGAAATTAGGAATGTTCAAAGAAAAATTCAATTAGCAGTTATAATTCCCTGGTAATTCATTCTTCTGGGTATTTAAATTTGAGTAATTATTTGCCAAATTAATGGAGTTGGTATTTCACCTGCACTACTTAGCATTAGTTTGGAGAACTACTGTAACTTGATACTACTGTACCTCCGTGGTTTTAAACAATGTGCAAATAGTTGTGCCTTTGTCTGTATGTTGCAACTTTTTTGGTTCAAGAAATGGCAAATTGCAGTGTGTATGTAGGGACTTGAACAGGTAAAATTACATTTTTTTGAAGTATTATATTTTATATTTTACAGTAGGGTGACAAGTGTTTTAGCTTTAATCTGGCAGAATTTCAACACAGAAAAGAGCTACTGGTTTTAATATGTTTCAGTTAAAAAGACAATGTATTGGACCATTCCATCTGAATTGGACCTAAATTATGGGGAGGAGTTTCCATCATCTGTGGTTGATGATACATCACAAGTAATTGAGAAAATGGTGCCAGGCAGGTGGTGTGTGCAGGCAAGAGAAAGTGTTTGAAGATAGTAAAAATGACCTTTTACTTATATTATCCTTGTTGGGGATGGCCTAAACAAATAGGCCTAATGTTTCAAGATATTCCCAAGAGCAATGTCTCAGTTGTCTGCCCCCTAGATGATTGTAAAACAAGGTATTAGTCCAGTGACTCTTTAGACCAACGACTGGTTCCAAAGACTCCAACTGGCACATCTTGGACTACCTAATGTTACCTTAGGTAAGGTAGTCCAAGGTCCATGCAAGTTGGGGTGTGTGAAACCAGCCATAAGTGTTGCACTAACTTGTTACTTATATACTGTAAGTAGAACCCATTGATGTTTATTTTCTGCAAACTAAACAAATAGATTTTGTTTTAATTTAATAAAAGAATGAATAAAACATCATTCTGAACATGGAAATCAAAAAAGTACAATTACATCAATTTAGCTTTCTTCCATTGTAAATGCTGATACTTAAAAACTTGATCAAAAGTTTACAATTAATTTAAATAGATGTCATTGACTAGTACCAAATAAATTAAAAAGCATTCTCAACAGTAACTTCATGACCATTGATTGTTGATGAAAACTAGTTGAAAGAAAATTATGCTAAATTAGTCTTGTATTTACCCAGTTTAATGTTAAGTGTATACTGGTCAAAAATGTTTTTTACCCAGTAATCCACATAAGAACTAATACACTATGATTTTCAGGTTGGAAAAGTGGCAGATTCTTGATATGGGTTGACTGTCACAATTGTTTTTATAATTTAGGCATTGTGCAGTTATTTAACAGAAGAGGTTATGCTTGATTTGTCCTCTAGGTGTAGCTGTTGTTGTTGCAGTGGTGTGTTTTGAACTTAAGGTGAGAAAGTCTTTCAAATTAAAAATGTTCAAGGTTCACTGGATTTAGGATGGGAAACCTGCAAATCTGTACATTTTATGGCAAGGTAGCTTCAGCGTCCCAGTCAACAAAAACAAAACCAAAATAGATATAAGAGAAAAAAATGTAGCAAATCTTAGACTGAGCCATACTGAAGTGGTGAATTAATATAAAAATTCAGTTTTGCACCAGAAGGGGATTATATAAGGATTACATTGTCTTTGTGTCTTGTCACATTTATATATTAACAAGAAAATTGCCATGCAGGTTCCTTTCGCAGTGTCAGTGTGCTTTAAGACCTAGGATGCAGAAGTAATCTGATAAACCGCAATTACCACAACGTCAGACAGAACACTAAAAATAGTGTAATGTAGTAATCTGTCTGAGTGACTACAGCACTTGGATTCATTAGTGAAAATATATGGAAGAATGTAGTGTAAGTTGCAAAAAGAGCCTTCTGTTTTGATCAAACAACCCTGTACAGTTAAAAAAAAAAACTTAACAAATCTACAAAAATATGAACAACATTACAATTAACGTAAAACATTGAATGGATAAACCATCAAGGAATAGGTTCATATTAGCCCCCATGTCAGATACAAACTCCAGTACTGTAATTAAAATCAGCGACTGTGGAGACGTGGGAAGCCTATTCTGACCTCTGTGTATTGAAAGGTCATGATGTAGTCTGGTCAGTTTCCATGTCTGGATTGTGCACAGGGAGGCTACTTTCCTTGTGAATGGGTGGGAAATAGTGATGGAGCGAGCTGTGGCAGCTGATCGTTTGCTGAGAACAGCACAGGTGGCTGAGATGGTTTTGGCGGCAGGCAGTCCTCACAGGGACGCTGGGGCTTTCATCAGCTCCTCCCCTCCCAGCAGGACACTCTTCAGAGAAGCAAATATTTCTAGAAGGAATGAAGTGGACTACAGGGAATTATAAATACATTAATAAATTAATAGATACCACATGGCAAGCAGCAAATATGGAATTTACTGGCACATTTCTCTTCTACTTTGCGTCAGTATGTTCTGTTAAAAACATACTATATTTCTGAAACTTGCATGTCGTATTCTGTATGTATAATTTACTGTATGTGTGCACACAGTTATCGAGGAGTATGGAAATTATGCAACACAGCTGACAGTGTTTTTGAAGAAACTGGTATTTGTAGTGTCAAGTGCTGTCAGTATTTTATATCATTACTGTAAGTGCAGATATATTATAAAATACATACAAAGCAGTAGAAGAGGACCGTTGGTGCAGTATGTGTGAATGGCAGAGCAGCAATCAGAAACATTCTTCTATTTTTTCAAAACTAAATAATCGTTATAGTTTTAAACTTTGACACTGTTGTGCCAGCACTGCATTGTTCATTTTGTAGCTTGCACACTGAGGCAGCACATCTTGTCCTATTGTATTCATTGTATACAGCATACTATATTTATATTGTGCCACATTTTATGGTAAAAAGACTGTGGTCTTCATTTTGTGTCTTAGATGTGTCTTTGTTGACCTATGTCTGGGTCAGAAGCATAGAGAGTTCACAGTCAATCATCCAGCTGGCACTAAATGCACTCATCCAGCTACAATAGACCTGTTTCCACAGCTCATCTGTGCACTCCAGTCTGATTTTGGTTGATTTCCAGTCTGATTTTGGTGTGGCTGCACGCACATGCTCAGATACAAGTATCCACATGGAAAATTATGAGAGGGGACTGTCAATGTGTGGCATGTATAAGATATAGGGCCTATATGCATGTGTATGAGTGTTTTATATAATATGTGGATAAGTCGTATATTTGCATCTCAGACTATACAGGGAAAAAAGTCATATTAAGCGATGTGACAACATGCCTATTTATGACTTTCCAAAATATTTTTTTGGAATTCTCTGTCTTTTAAACTGCTGGCTGCCCATTTTGCAATTATCACGGTAGAAGCCAGAGAATCATTCATCAGTGACTAAAAAACTGTCTTCGATATAAACCTTGTGAAAACATACCTATGACATTGTTATTAGGGAGCTTGATCTCCATTTAGCCAACTTTGTATTCTGTATAAAAAATAAAAACAAGACGGGACTGTGAGAGGTATCTTTGGGAGTGTAGACATCTATCGGTATTTCATTTCAACAGCACCAAAGTAGATATCTTGCCTGCTATTGTAAAACTAACAGACCATTCTATAACTGCTAACATATGTTACGGGGCGCCACGAGGGAGCGCTCTGCTTATTGAACGCACCCCATGTTTTTAATGTGCTGCACCATCCCCCACTGCTTCAATATGCAGCATTACATTTACAATGCATTTTTCTGTTAGTAAGAGCTGTACAAACTGCTATTGTGATTAGGGTTGCATAAATAGTAATACAGCAGGGTTGAGAAGCACTGCAGATAAAATGTGATTTTATTTCTTTTGCATACATTTTTTAAATAGGCCTACATGGTAACAATAACCTAATGTGATTGTCATACAATACGTGTTATACTTAACGAAAACAATTAATACGATTTCAATACTGATATATAGACTATATTACAATAAATAATATCATTTCCACTCAACTGAGAAGGGGTCATACAAATTCCTGTTAAATTTTTATAAAAAGATAACACATTTTAACATACATATAATGGCACATACAAATAAATCACACGTTAAATGCATGACTAGTCACACATACAAGATAATGCATTTTATAATTTGTACAATGAAAAATATACATTTCCCAGCATTTAAAAATGTAACTTCACCTTACCACCCTGTAAACAGTCCTTTAAAAATCTGGGGTTCAGCAGTTACAAAAAAGAACATCAAGAAAAATCAGAATTCCACAAAGCAGCAGTAATAGTTGGCAAGGATTTCATATCTGTGATGCAACAAACTAAAACACGTATATTAGGAGTTGGATTCAGCTTATAGAGAAAGAGTGGGAAAAAAACAACCAGAAGTTATTTTTATATTTGAATAACTCCCAAGTATTGCTTATTATAGTTGCACTCTTTGTATGTTACTTAAATTTACTTTCAAATGTGTTCCAAACTGCACTGAAAGGAAAGTATATTATACATTTGTTGAGATGAGGTGAGGTCACAGGAACCTTATCTGTATCTTGAAGAATTTAGTGAACCCGTAAAGCTACAAGGCTAGATCCACTCCTCTTAATCACTAATTGATTGATTGTGTTCATTGTTAAATAAAACCAAAATCCTGCAAGTTATATTCAACTTGTTTGTGTGTTTTGTGTGACAGGATGGGGCAAGTAGATTTTTAAGAGTAGTTTTTAAGAGTAGTTAAGAGTAGTTTTTTCTAGCATTTTGTCCCTTGGACAACAAGTTTGTTTTTTTTAAATTGCACACCCATGCCTTAATACTGTTTTTGACAAATAATAATAAATAAAAATGTACAAACTAAAAGTGGAATGATGTGGAATGACAGATTAAAATGCATAACATGCAGTGTGTTGTTTATTTTAAATCATAATGATACATTATTTAACAAATAAATAATAGTTATGGTTATGTGTATTCTAACAGTGTTAGGAAGTAAACTTTGTTCATTTAATGATATAATAATAAATGTTTATTTATTGAAAAATGGTTAGTGAGAAATATATTAGAAATAGCGGGGTGCAATCTGAACAGATAGATAGACAGATAGGTAATATGTGTGTGTATATATATATATAGAGAGAGAGAGAGAGAGAGAGAGAGAGAGAGAGAGAGAGAGAGAGAGAGATTATTGTAGAAAACAACATTTAGCAAGAAGTATGCATGTCATGTAAAGAAATATGACATGTGCACTTATTTTGTATTAAATGAAATATATGACAATACTTTTTTTGCATGCCGATTAAGGACTTCATCATGAAGGAATGCAGAAGTATCAGAAAGATGATTTCTCACACGTGTTTATACACTGGCATTTTTGCATACAATAAAATAAGAAAGAAGAGATGAACATTAATAAAGAGATGTACAGCCTTCCATTAATTAATTCAACTTGTTTTTCATTAGCCTTACATACTTAAGAATATTAAATTGTCCATCCATAATTGTTACTATCCAGTAATTGTCTTTATTCAAGCATAAAGCAAGATAATGGCAGAAAGGGAATACATTTCTATTTTGATTTAAAAAAAATAAGGTTTTATTAATAGGCTATGGAGTATTATATTTATCAGTGTTTTTCTGTGGATGGCTTGTTCACTTTTGAAAGTGAAGGAGCCAATCAAATGAGAAAGGGAGAGGCACCAGATGTTCAGTTGCAGTCAGTTACAGTTATATTCCACTGCTCTTCATGAAGAGAACATTCACTCAGAGACAGAGAAAGTACACATTTGCTTTGATTTCGGTTTCATACATCTTTTGTACACAAAATAACAAGATTTAGATATAATTCTGTTATTAACAGAAAAAAAAAGTTTATTGCTTTCTTTATTAATCCAGAATTGTAAGTTTCCACTTACATTTTTAATGTGTTAATGTTATGTTATTTTCTCAGGCATTATTGGGCTATGGGGTATCCTATATTACAAAAGTCAAACTTTCTTATTTTGTTGTTGTTATAAATGTTAATTTTGTAAAGCAAAATATTAATACAAGTAGTTTTGATGGAAAGAGTTTTGGGCAAGTTATTTTCTTGTAACATCTTTAACATATTTTTAAGAATAAAATTGGTTGTGGCAGTGTTTCTAGGCATTGTTGGACCTTTTGTCTCAAACTACTACACAAGACAATTTTTTCTCATTTTAGTGGACAGTATTGAGTCGCTAGACAGGTTTACATACACACACACATATATATTGTTTTAGAAACAGCTTATTATGTGCACTGTGAAAAGTACATAGGAAAATTAAAACATTTTGGTTAAGCCTGTTTTGAGAAAAAAAAAAAAAGACTTGTTTAAATATTAAGATTTGTTTCAGCCATACCCTCTTCCAGTACCATGGTTTGTAATTTTTTTCTGCTAATATTTAGCTGCTTGTGCTGTTTTTGGTTTCAAGTATTTTTTTACGAACATCTTTATAAATGAGCAAAGCAATTTGTAGCTGTCAAAAACTTTTACACATTCACAGACATTTTGGATTGGCTTGTTCAGAGAAAAATAATGAAATATCTTTTGGTTTTATAAACTTTTTTCTCTTTCACAACACATGTAATCAATACAATTGCTGATTTCCCATCTTACAAGTAATCAGATTTCTTAAAAAAAAAAATATAAAAAAACACATCACACCAGTCACTTAAATCACACACTATATTAAAATCATTATAACATTTTTTATTCACAGATCAAAGAGTAGAAAATACATTTCAGTTAAGCTGATCGCTTTAGTGGGATTTTCCATGAATAGCATCCAACTTTATATTTGGTGCATGTGTATGGGTTTACAGTTAGGGTCCATGATTACTATAAATATAGGTAGCATAGGCACAAGTTTGTCATTCCTGAATGTAAGGGAGCAGAAAATGGCAAAATACGCTCAGTTAAGCAAAGAAAAAAGATAGTCTGTAATTACTTTAAGAAATGAAGGTCAATCTTTAAGACAAATCGCAAGAACTTTGCAAGTGTCTGTAACTGCTGTGGCCAAGACCATCAAATGATTTGAAGAAACTGGCACTCATGAGGACCGAACAAGGTCAGGCAGGCCAAGGGTGACCTCAGAATCAGAGAACAAGTTCATTCGAGTCACAAGTCTCAAACCGCATTAACTGCCCCTGAAATACAAGCTCAGCTAAGTGCTACTAGAAGTACAGATGTTTCAACATCAACTGTTCAGAGGAGATTGCGTGAAGCTGGCCTAACTGGAAGAATTGCTGCAAAGAAACCAATGTTAAGAGTGCAGAATAAGAGGAAGAGATTTGCCTGGGCCTAAAAACACAGAAACTGGACGTTTGAGGAGTGGAAGTCGGTCTTATGGACCGATGAGTCAAAATTTGAAATATTTGGGTCCAACCGCCGAGTATTTGTAAGACGCAGAGAGGGTGAGCGCATAAGTTCTGCATGTGTGGTTCCCACTGTCAAGCATGGAGGAAGCAGTGTCGTGGTCTGGGGCTGCTTTGCTGGTGACAGAGTTGGTGATCTTTACCAAGTCCATGGCAAGCTTAACCAGCATGGCTATCATAGCATACTTCAGAGGCATGCCATTCCATCAGGATTACGGCTAGTTGGGCAGTCCTTCATTCTTCAGCAAGATAATGACCCGAAACACACCTCAAAGTTGTGCAAGAACTATCTGGCGAAGAAGGAAAGTGAAGGACAACTCAATCTAATGACCTGGCCTGCTCAGTCTCCAGACCTCGATCCCATAGAACTTGTATGGGACGAACTGGACAGAAGAGTCAAAGCAAAGCTACCCATAAGTGCCCTACATCTCTGGGAATTGCTGCAGAAGTGCTGGGAAGACATGTCGGGTGATTTCCTGCTGAAACTTAACTGAATGCCTTGTGTTTGTGAGGCTGTTATTAAGGCAAAGGGTGGCTATTTTGAGGAATCCAAGATTTAGAGACAATTTTCAATTTTCTTGAACACTGCTTTGATGCTCCTTTATGTTTTGTTTTGTATATTGTAACATGTGTTTTCATTTTCAAGTATTTACAGAAACGTATACGACGTAAAACATTGTCAATTATGAAAAAAACCTAGTTTCCAGCAAGTGTACTCAAACTTTTGACTGGTACTGTATGTTCAACCAAGATAAGGATCTGTCTGTGGAACTAGTGCATTACATTTTTACCACAGTAGATTTTAATGCTAGAATCATAAATCTCCCTCCTGAGCAACCAAAGGGAGGAGAAGTGTATGTATTGTTCAGCATCCTCTAGCAGTGAAAATGCACTTGATGTCTGTTTTGACCAGTATAGAATGCACAAGTTGTGTTGAAACAGTACTATTATCTAAAGAAAAACATAGTTAAAGGAAAATATTCAATTTCTGGTTTTCGCCATCATATCTACTGCTTACGAGAGTCACAAATCAGACAAATGTATGTCATACATTACTTTGGTAATGAGGCTTTGTATGAACCATCGCCACGGTTTACAAAAACATTCATCCCTACCATGAAGTCTACCCCGACACATAGTAAGGAGGCAGCAGAATCACAGAGGGACCCTGTTAATATATATCAAAAAGCACTCAGTACGCAGTCGAAAACTGGCTCTAAAAACCACACAGCTGTGGATTGCACTCGAAACTTGAAGCAAGTGAAAAATGTTATTTACCAAGAAACAAAAAACAACGCATTTCCAATGATGCCATCTTCAGCTTGCATGAATTAGCAGTGCATTTGAAAGACTATGTGTGGCACATAACCCTCTACCCAGATCTTCTAGTTTAATTTGGCCATCCTGCTCTCATAAGCGAGGCTCGAGCCCCTGTTGACATGTGCGATGATCTTTCTCTTCCACAGCTGATGTCATAGGATACCACATATGCCTTAATACCGTTTTTGACAAATAAACGTATGTACAAACTGATCTCCTACCGATCACCCTTTGTGATTTGCAATGTGACTGTGATTGGGGAGCCAGTGTTTCCTGTTGCATTCTTTTTGAAGGAAAGTTGAAAAGTTATCATCAAGACTTTCAGAAGCATATTTTGTTTCTTGGTAAATAACATTTTTCACTTGCTGGAGATTATCCTAAACTCCAGCACGTCTTCTGCTCCAATCATATATTTCAGACGCAGATAATTGGATCAAACAGCACAGGGGTTTAATGACACAAAAATTTTAAAAGATCACTTAAAGCAACTCATCAATAGCTCTTCATTGGCCTATTTTCAAGAGCTGTATGACAGTTTGTCTGGAATGGAGCATTCCATTCCAACAGTATTTTGACCGACAGATCAAGGATCCCATAGCACAGCATACTGCAAAATGTGTTAATGAGAAGTTTGCTGCCTTCCAGAACATAGCTGCTACAAACCATTGAAAGACCATTTAAATATTTAAGGAGACAATGTCACAACGTGTTTATGTTCCAAAAGACATCACTCCACCCCTATCATTGCCAAGATATTAATGGATGAAAATCGTGGAAACAAAGTTGAAACAATAACTGTTGAAACAATATACTCAGCTACTATGATACACTCAGGAGTGTTAAATATGTGTCTTCCACTGCATTTGTTACACTGCATTTTCAGTTATTGTAACACATTGTTAGATTGTGGAAAAGAAAGTTGTCCAGACTGCATAAATGTATTCTCTTTTTTTTGTTTGGGGGGGAGTCACTATAAATATTTCAAAAAATTGAATCTTTCTAGGTGAACAAGGTGCCACAAGCATGTTCCCTCTGTTCCTGCTGGATAACGGCATGTCTGCCACGGAGCTAGGCCTCTGGAATGGAATGGTGGCAATGGGATTTTCTGTCATAGGTTCCTCCATTGGTGGTATACTACTGTCCGTTTACGGGTAAGTATGTATAAACGTTAATTTAAAATGATAATTATTTAACATATTTTTTAGTACTAATAAATGTGTATGGGTTGATCAACAAACTTGAAATCTATCTAGAAATTGATACGCAAATGTCATTCCTGTAATGACCGTTGACCTTACATCTTATTTACTGTGTTAAGGTAAGGGTTTTTTGTTTTTTTTTGTCCAACCTCAGTAAGTTCCTAAACCACCTTCTTATCTAATGCAAAAGTTTTTCCTGATGCCACAATCTAATTGTCAACACCTGTTCTGTAATGCCCTCTATAATTATGTTGACAATTATATTAAGCAATTTTAAGATGGTGTCTGTTTAGAGTAAGCATGCTTCAGCCCTATGGGTAGGGCTTGAAGTTTTAGTTTTTAACCAATAATAACAGAAACACCCCCGAAGACCTATTTAGAAGATTCATTTTTTTTTAAACCGATAAACATGGGTTTTGGCAACATATTTTAAATAATGTCAATAATTCACTACTCTCTACATAAAGAAAATGGCTTTTAGAAGGTGGGCAGTGTGCAAAGACATTTGCTTAGCTTTACGGTTTTATTCAGTGATGGACCGAAAAAGTTATTGCAAATATGAAACTGTTGTACAGTTATGCTTTTATTAACCCTTTCAGATGATGTGGTTTCAATATGAATATTTCTATTAATGTATATTAAAGTTTCTTGTGTACAACGACAACCTAATTATTACTATTATAGCTACATAAATATCAAACCTTAATCATGTGTTGATTAAGAAAAACAAATAACTTTGGGTTTAGGAATAAAATAATAAATGTAGTTTTATGGGAATGATAGGACCCTGTGGGAACTACTGAAGTCAGGGCTGACTCCAGCTGGAGTAATTGGGGGTTTAACAGTGTTAATGGTCTAATTGTGTTACCTTTTAAAAGGGTGGGGTTTTACAACACTCAAGGTTGGTGTAGGGAAGGAGACAGTTGGAGTTGGAGTTTGTGTTTGAGTGAAATACTATTGAAGTTGTGTACTGGGAAACTGAAACTTGGTGAACAGGCTTTGACTATGAGTGGGATTGTGATTTTGGTTTGGTGCACGGGTTAACAGGCTTAGCCTGCCTCGTTTATAGTAGAGGGATGTTTATTGTTTAGTTAGAACCCCCAAACCGGGTTAGGTTTTGTTTTGTTTTCATTTTTGTAATTAATAAACATACGCTACAGCGTTTTCATTGAATCCTGGGCACGTGAATCAGTCACTATATATATATAATGTTTCAGAGAAGGTAGAACTGCAGTGTACAAAAATGAAGGTTGATAAGAATAAATATTTAAAAATAATGTACACAAAAAGTTTAAATGATTAAAAAAATCATTTATTTCAGGGCTCTTCAGCTGTGTAGAAAGAAAAGTAACACAGTGCAATAAACTTGTTGATTTTCAAAAATTCTGAGGATGTCAGAATAAATGTTCATTCCAAGAGGCTCCAAAGTTCCAAGTTTGAAGATAAGCTCACGTTCTCTTTGCTTCAGAGTATAATTTGTATCAAAACACTGTCTGATTTCACAGATGGTGATGTCTTCAGCAGTGTGATTATTGCTGTTAAAGTGTCGGGTTACAGGAAATGTCAAGGTGTTGATTCGAATGCTTCCACAAAACGATCTGCTAAACATCTTTTAGTTTCCCCAATGCATAATTGGTTGCATTTTGTGCAAATGATGCAGTACACTACTCCTTTAGAAGTACATGTAAAGGGCTGGTGGATGTGGAGTGATGATTTAGGGCCTCTGATCTCAGTTTGGGAGTTAATATATTTGCATGTCGTGCATCGTGGTCTGTTGCATGGGACTGTGCCTTTTAAAGGTTCTGCAGAAGAGCGAATTTCACATATTCTTTTAGAATCTCTTCTATAGGACATTAGTGGAGGATTTTTAAAAATAGGTGCTGTAGATGTATCTTCCTGTAGAATTTTAAAATTTCTTTGCACAATTTTCTATACTTCTCTGTTGGTGGGATGGTAAGTGAGGACTAGAGGAATTCTGTTCACTGTGTTTTTTAGTGGTATGTAAAACATGCTTTCTGTCTAAACACGAAACACGGGATTTAGCACAGTTGATGATCTTGTCTTGATCATCACTGCAAATTACATATGAGTCTTAAAAGTTGGGGATAGGGAATTGTCACGGAAATTTTAAAATTCTACAGCACCTATTTTTAAAAATCCTCCACTAATCTCCTATAGAAACGTGCGTTAATCTATTATTTCTTGACGTTTTACTTTTTTGAAACTTATTTTTGTATTTAATACACTGTGCTTTTAGCAGCATCTAGTTTGTTTGTGTTCAGATTGTTTCCTGACTTGCCCTGTTAACAGAGGGACGGGGATTGGAGAAGTGCGTGCACAAAAACAAAACAAAAAAATGTGATGTGATGTGCAATGCAACAAAATAATCATAATGAACGAAACATTGCCTGTTTCATACAGAATATTCTTCACGTTGGTGAAATTCGACTCTTTCGTAGTTTAAAAAAAAAAATATATGTGCATATATATTTAAATAGCAGTGAATACAAATGTTTTTGGTTAATGCTGACAGTGTATACATTACAGTAGGGGTAATACTCTCAAAACACTCACGCAAAAAACACACTCTGGGAGTGTTTTCAACGTACTCTACTTCTATGTTCAAAACAACCCACGACGTACTTTCAAAACAGTTTCACGCTCAAAACACTCTACAGTACATTAATAACTTCTACTCTGTAATAACTTCTTGTAACCGAGGTAATCGGCATAAAATGAAATCTGTTACTTCTCACAATTCTCGTATTCAAAATGCATCCAGAGTTCTACGTTGCCGTATGTTTTGAACTGAACAAAAAATACAAAAATGAAAAATTCAAGCCCCACATATGGGTCATGTCAGATTTGTGATTAATCGGTAAATCAAGCTTTTACCATAAAAATCGTTGCATAGGTCGCACTGGCGTAAAAATCAGTACCCCCTTTTTGAGACTTCAATTTTAGGAAAACCACCTTTTTTCCTACATGCTCAACACCGATAAAGGAAAATACACAGGTTATTTCTAAATAACAGTTGTTTGCAATATTTTATTCTGTTAATTTTTTACAGTGTTGTTTTTAGTTAAACTGCTAGAAAGTATTCAGTTTTTCAAAATACAGAGATAATACTACAATACTGTAAATTCCAGTAATAACAGTGTAAACCACACTGTACTTGAAACTAATAATTAACAGAGCGTAAAATCAAGTTATACATCCTACATCACATCTGTATTAACCTATTTTATTTTAACTTATCGAGTAACCAAACGCTTCAAGAACATATCTTCTTTGTTTTACTGAACAGTTGCAGCTGCATTGGCTTTTACAAATTTGTTGTATTAATTCAAATTTAAAAGAATTATTAAACAGGGCTGCTTGCATCAATTAAAAAAGCTAAAAAAATTAAAAAGAAATACAGTGCACCATCTAATAACCAGTAAACAGAACATCTTAGTGTTGCATACAGTGCAGTACAATTGCATTCAATTTCCAGCTGTACAAAATACATTAATTTTGGTTTGTTAATCAGAACCTTAACCATACACATGCTTTACAGGTGTATCACTGTGTTGCATTTATGTAGAACAAGTTACAGTATGTATTTAAATCATTAAAAGTACATCCATTCATGACCTGAATGCCATAGATCCTGAAAAAATAAATCGGCTTGTTGACAGTTAAGTTTATGTGAGCCATAATCGTGGCTATAGTATACCCAATGTGGCACCAGTACAGTAGTTTAATATTAGACACACTGGTGCGTACGTCGCAACGGTGTATTAGTCACTCCCCCCTTTTAATGGCCCTGCAAAAAAAAGCCTCGAAAATCGACTTATACAATTTTTTTGCGGTAGTTTGATGAAAAGAAAACATCAAAAGGAAATCTGCTAAAATAAACATACTGTACTGTATCCCTGAGTAAGAGATCCCCATCAAGAAAGGTATAATACCTGCAATATAGATTTCTCCACGACTCATTCATGCTGCATGAAAGGTTGCTGTGTTTCTTTAGCTCTGCCAAGCGGATGTGACAGCGTCTGGGGATCCGAGATTGTTAGCTGTTATAAAGGCACTGAAAACCGTGACTTCAAATCCATGTATTATTTCTGCCCAATGAGGTTTTTGTTTTATTCATTGCACCATCTCCACTGTATCTCCTCATCAGCAGTGTACAGAAAGTTATTCAGTTGATGAGAGCTCTGCCGGCCATGGACCTGCAATTTTAATACAATATATCAGAAGTTGCATTTTTGTAATCAGGATGGGGCATCAGAAGTGACATTTCTGATGTGATTTGATTTATACCAATACACACTAGAGCAACTATTTTCAAAACATAAAATGTAAAATCTGAATGTATTCTGTACCATACTTCAAGACTGTCTCAGTAACAGTCTCGATATAAAAAAAAAAAATGGATTTAGTTTTCCCAACCAAGAAAAGCTACGTTCTTATTACCCATCATATTAAGGCATGTGCTAGGATACTTTTAGAAACACAGCTTAAAGGGTACATAAGGACCTTTTTATTTTTTTGTGTTACATGTTCCCATGTGTTGCTTCAACTGTTTATGTAAGGTGTGTGTATTGCTTTAATTATTTATTTATTTTTTTTTACATTTTGACCACTTTTTAAAACTTTGACATGGTTTCCCATGTACCTGCATGGACCTCTCAGAACTACATTTCCCATCAACCTCTGGCTCACTGGTAAATCCATCTCAGTTACATATGTGAGCAGGAGGATGATGGGAAATGTAGTTCTGATGTAAACAGTTGTAGCAACACATGGGAACATGTAACTATAAAATAAAAAGGTCCTTATGTACCCTTTAATCTAAATATATTGCAGAGAATGACTATGACAAGCAAATAAGGTTGTGAATTAAATGGGATTCAATGGAAGGCCTCGCCAGCATAGCAATTTGACATGGTAATACTTACTTTTCCTGTATTATGGTAAAATGGCAGGCAGTCAAGCTGGGTCAGCGGCAGGAGTAGCAAACACACAGAGGCAGTAACTGCAGTTCAGCGCCTTGGCACACTTTTATTTACACATTTACAAAAATAGACCACTGGCCCTTTAAGAAAACAAACAAAACAAAAGCCTAACTCCACCTAGGAGTGCTAATTAAACTTTGCAAGTCCTTAAACTACACACAGGACAGTTAAGCCGTTTACCAGTGACCAAAACATAACATGTATTATTAAGGTTTGACAGGGCCTTCACTGAACACTCACCGACAAACATTTCCTTTTTCCCTTTTTATCGGGTGTGACCAGGGGTAATTGACAATCAATCATTCAATTACCACCTGGCCACATTCCACACTTTTCAGTCAACAATCAAACAATTAAACACCTAAACAATCCCCAAACCAATTAACTTATAAAAACACCCCAATTAAACATACAATTACACAATGTAACATGGCTGTGCAAAGGCAGCCACACAGCACACATGTCTTAATGTGCACACCCTCCCCCTGCTCTGCCACACTATATATCTATAATGATTTTCTTCTACAAGAACAGAATGCTACCCTACTTGTGGTTACATGCAATTTGGACCATCCATTTTCTTACTGGTACTAATTTTCCACTTGTGTTCTAGTGTTTTTATATGACTCTTTTGTTGTGTTCAGGCAAGCATGTAATACTGTTTTAAGCCTTGTGCAATTCAAAGGTAGTACTGTGGTCCTTTTAAGAACTAGACTGATATATAGTCTTAGGGTCATAGTTGAAGCAAGTGTCAACGCAAAGGAACAAATGAAGAGGAATAAAGGAATTTCAGCAGGAACATCAGCAAAACAATAATGTATCTGCTCCTTTCTCTAATGAAGTTGTTTCTTGCTCGTTCTATACCATCACAATGGTTTTATTCCTCTCAGAAAATGTGCCTTTGCTTTAAAATATGGCCCTGTGGCAGGGCAAAAACCTACTGTGTAAATAGTGTATGTGTGTGTGTGTGGTTTTAGTGTTGGCTTTTTATAAAGTTTGATTATTTTGAATCTGTGGCAGGGATGGGGTTAATTCAATCCCTGCCAGAATACATGTGTGGAATGTGGCTGGGTCTTGATTGAGTAATTGATGGTCAATCAAGCCCCAGCCACGTGTTATATAAGGGGAGCCAGACCCTTTGTTTGGGAGAGGAGTTTGGAAGGAGTGGAATGCCTGTTCAGTGAAGGCATGGATCAGCCTGGACAAGCAGATGCAGTCATTTGTAGGAAAGCAACTATTGTTTTGTTTACCCTTTTATTTTGGCCCCTGTGACTTTGTTTCTTTGTTTTATTTATTCTTTTTTTTAAATAAACGTGCTTAACAGCGGTTTCAATGCAGCTTTCCTGACTCTGACCCTGTTCACACTACTGTGCTGGCCCAGGGCCGCCTCGGGCCACTGCATATTTAGGTCTGCAACCCTGTTCACATTTGCAGTTTAAGGCACCTTTACGCGTTCACATATGTGACTGAAGGCCTAAATGTGGCGAATTGCTTTTTTTTTTTTAAATGGAAGGATAGCCTGCACTCAGAATGGAAGAGCTACTGGGATATACAGTAATCCTTGATTTGTAGCAGATGCTTCATATATACAGCTCTGGAAAAAATTAAGAGACCACTGCAAAATTATCAGTTTCTCTGGTTTTACTATTTATAGGTATGTGTTTGGGTAAAATGAACATTTTTGTTTTATTCTATAAACTACTGACAACATTTCTCCCAAATTCCAAATAAAAATATTGTCATTTAGAGCATTTATTTGCAGAAAATGACAACTGGTCAAAATAACAAAAAAGATGCAGTGTTGTCAGACCTCGAATAATGCAAAGGAAATAAGTTCATATTCATTTTTAAACAACACAATACTAATGTTTTAACTTAGGAAGAGTTCAGAAATCAATATTTGGTGAAATAACCCTGATTTTCAAGCACAGCTTTCATGCGTCTTGGCATGCTCTCCACCAGTCTTTCACATTGATGTTGGGTGACTTTATGCCACTCCTGGCGCAAAAATTCAAGCAGCTCGGCTTTGTTTGATGGCTTGTGACCATCCATCTTCCTCTTGATCACATTCCAGAGGTTTTCAATGGGGTTCAGGTCTGGAGATTGGGCTGGCCATGACAGGGTCTTGATCTGGTGGTCCTCCATCCACACCTTGATTGACCTGGCTGTGTGGCATGGAGCATTGTCCTGCTGGAAAACCAATCCTCAGAGTTGGGGAACATTGTCAGAGCAGAAGGAAGGAAGATTTCTTCCAGGACAACCTTGTACTTGGCTTGATTCATGCCAAAGCTGCCCGATTCCAGCCTTGCTGAAGCACCCCCAG
Organism: Acipenser oxyrinchus oxyrinchus; assembly: GCA_030684275.1. Lineage (NCBI taxonomy): Eukaryota > Metazoa > Chordata > Actinopteri > Acipenseriformes > Acipenseridae > Acipenser > Acipenser oxyrinchus. Next base: position 39,574,866 of record CM060248.1, on the reverse strand, counting down.
ATCATCACCCATCCTCCACCACATTTCACAGTGGGTGCGAGACACTGTGGCTTGTAGGCCTCTCCAGGTCTCCGCCTAACCATTAGACGACCAGGTGTTGGGCAGAGCTGAAAATTGACTCATCTGGGGGTGCTTCAGCAAGGCTGGAATCGGGCAGATTTGTCTTTGTGAAGGACGCATGAATCAAGCCAAGTACAAGGTTGTCCTGGAAGAAAACTTGCTTCCTTCTGCTCTGACAATGTTCCCAACTCTGAGGATTGGTTTTTCCAGCAGGACAATGCTCCATGCCACACAGCCAGGTCAATCAAGGTGTGGATGGAGGACCACCAGATCAAGACCCTGTCATGGCCAGCCCAATCTCCAGACCTGAACCCCATTGAAAACCTCTGGAATGTGATCAAGAGGAGGATGGATGGTCACAAGCCATCAAACAAAGCCGAAGCTGCTTGAATTTTTTGCCAGGAGTGGCATAAAGTCACCCAACATCAATGTGAAAGACTGGTGGAGAGCATGCCAAAACGCATGAAAGCTGTGCTTGAAAATCAGGGTTATTCCACCAAATATTGATTTCTGAACTCTTCCTAAGTTAAAACATTAGTATTGTGTTGTTTAAAAATGAATATGAACTTATTTTCTTTGCATTATTCGAGGTCTGACAACACTGCATCTTTTTGTTATTTTGACCAGTTGTCATTTTCTGCAAATAAATGCTCTAAATGACAATATTTTTATTTGGAATTTGGGAGAAATGTTGTCAGTAGTTTATAGAATAAAACAAAATGTTCATTTTACCCAAACACATACCTATAAATAGTAAAACCAGAGAAACTGATAATTTTGCAGTGGTCTCTTAATTTTTTCCAGAGCTGTATATATATATATATATATATATATATACAGTAATATATATATATATATATATATATATATATATATATATATATATATATATATATATATATACTCAGTGTAGCACATTAGCAATTTTATGGTATATATTAAAAAAAAAAAACAACAACATATATTATTGACTAATTTTGACTTAATGTTATGTTGTGTAATGGGGTGACGATCCGAGCTTACCCCCACCAACAATCACATAATTCTCTCAAGAACATAGAGGTATTTAGAATGCAGGAAACAGCAACTTGCTAGTGTTCACAGGTATAAATATTTATTTTTGTAATGGATACTTCACTCAGATTGAAAAATGACTAACAGGTTGTACGTACAAGACAAGCTCATGACTGACCACCTAATAGTACTACTGCTCCCTCCTAAAGAAAGACACAGCATTAAATAATGTTAAATACATTACACATGTTTCTTCTCATTTATACGTATTTGTTTAACCTGCATGAATACCGTCTTTGTTTACAAACACAATCGTTAAACTATTCTGTTGTTTACTCGTTACTATTAGCATTGTCATTATACTCTAGTAGCTAACAATTACCAGTAAAGACTGGACATTAGCATTACCCCTTTTCTTGGAAAATTACCGAACAAATGGCTATAACGAAATCCTCATTATAACAAAACCTTCAAACCCCTCCACTGCTTGTGGGTGTATGGCGTACACCCTAAATATTTCCTCATAAAGTGCTAGGGGGTGTACGGCGTATGTCTTAAAATAAATCTCAGTGTAGTGCTGGCTGTGAGCATCCAATCATTTCCATTTTTTACGGAGTGTGTAGAAGGGTGAATGGTGTATCGGTCATGTCATTTAAAAAGTGCATGATTGACGTGTAAACTGCCATGTATACAAGTTCTACGTGTTATTCAATGTCGAATGCGGAAGTCAAACAAGCAAGCAAAAAGGTCTGTATTGTATTTTTTATATTGCTTTGATTGGTGCAACTTTTGATGGAAACATTTAGGGGATCTAAGGACCTATTTTTTGCAAACTTAATCTTACTTTCAATAGTTATTTTCAGAACTGATCGATCACTATTGATTACTGTATGCTGTCTCTGTTGTGCCGTGGCATATGCGGTAGTAACTCAGTGCTTGGGCACTCTGTGTTTGACCAATTGCTTCCGACATTTTAGGATGTGTGGGAGGGTTTAGTCTCACAAACGTGTAAATGGTGGATTGATCGCGTCAATCAAACAGTGAATGATTGATGCTTAAACTGGCCTATAGGATTTCTCTGTGTTGTTCAGTCTGGAATCCAGTAAGTCAAATAAACAAACTGAAAAGGTTTATATTTCGGATCGTGGTTTGATTTGAGCAAATCCTGATGGCTTCAACATTTAGCAGACCCACAGGAGATATTTGTCAAATTTTATTTTATTTTCAACAGTTATTTTCAGAACTAATCAATCATTATTGATTGCTTTATACTGTCCCAGGCTATGCTACACCATCCGGAGTAATAATAGTATTATAAAATATGTTGGTGCCTTGTGAGTGAGTAATCACTTACAAAATTTTAGGACATGTGTAGGGGGATTGATAATTTCTTTCAAAATTATATTTTGAATTTAGTTTTGTCTACATTTAAAATATGTAGTTTGCATATTGACCCAACGATGTTCTGTTTAAATGTTTATTATTATTATTATTATTATTATTATTATTATTATTATTATTATTATTATTATTATTATTATTTATTAATACAAATGTTGATGCAGTGTGACCGAGTGCTGTTGAGTGGCTCAGCGTTTTATTAAATAAATAAACCAAAAAGATTTAAAACAAACAAGACAGAAACAAAAGGGCACGTTGGCAAACAAATAAGGTTTAGCAGTTGTTTTTAGGTTTCGTTTTCTCTCTCTCCTCGCGCTCTCTGCTCTCACTCCTAATACACTCTCCCCCAGGGTAGAGAGCTGCAGGTTTAGATACAGTGACCATCTCCCGATTAGCAACAATTAATCAATGAATTAACTTGGGAGATGGTCTGCATGAGCTTAATAAGGATGTGTGACTGTCAGCTAGTTAAATAAATCACCAGCTGATCAGTCCTCACGAGGATTATAAAAAACAAAACAATAACAAATACGCAGCACTTTGATCTGCGCCGCAAACAAGACTACAAATAATAATACAAATATATATAGGAGCGGGACACTCCACCACATGCAGCCATGACAGAAAGTAACTCCTATTTTTTTTTTCTCTGTAGATAGTTAACATATTAGCAATGCAAGACACATGCAATTTGTCTAATTACCATGTTAGAAAATGACTTTTTTAGGGCTTAAAGTGGCACAGAAATTGTAATTTTTCATTTGTTTCCCCATTTAAGCTGCAATATCTCAATCAGTTGAGTAGATATGCCCAAGTAAATTATAATATTGAAAAGTTCAGTTTGTGCTGAAAAAAACAATAAATAGGTTTCCTTAGCAGTGAAGGGGTTAATTAAGGGAAGCGCCCTAATCTAAATACAGCAATACACTGTCAACAACATGCACGATACATGATAAACCACTGCTCTATCGCCAGTAGAATAACATTAACAATAATAATCACAATAACACAGTTATTGTAATACAAATAATAGAAATTGTTACATATTGCAAGCCAAATTATCATTTAGAGATATCTCACATTAATTTATAGATCTCTCTAAATATTTGAAGATATCTCTAAATCATTTTAAGTTATCTAAAATACATTTAGAGATATCTCAAAATCATTTGCAGATATCTTTAAATGGAGCTTTAAATGAGATATCTAAAATGCATTTTTAGATATCTTTAAATCATTTTAAGATATCTCTAAATCATTTAAAGATATCTCTAAATCCTTTAATGATATCTCTAAATCATTTGAAGATATCTTCAAATAACTTCCTGTTCACTTAGAGATACAGTAACGTGAAAAAGTATTTGCCCCGTCTGATTTTCTGCATTTTTGCATATTTTTGACACTGAATGTTATCGGATCTTCAACCAAATATTAGATAAAAGGGACCCTGAGTGAACAAATAACAAAAAAATTGGTACATATTTCATTTATTTACCTTTAGCGGCAATAACTGCAACCAAACGCTTCCTGTAGTTATTGATTAGTCTCTCACAGCGCCGTGGAGGAATTTTGGCCCACTCCTTCATGCAGAACTGCTTCAACTCAGTGACATTTGTGGGTTTTCGAGCATGAACTGCTCTTTTCAGGTCCTGCCACAACATCTCAATGGGGTTTAGGTCTGGACTTTGACTAGGCCATTCCAAAACTTTAAATTTCTTGTTCATCAACCATTTTGATGTAGACTTGCTTGTGTGTTTCGGATCATTGTCTTGCTGCATGACCCAGCTGTGCTTCAGCTTCAGCTCACAGACAGATGGCCTGACATTCTCCTGTAGAATTCTCTGATACAGAGCAGAATTCATGGTTCTTTCAATGATGGCAAGGCGTCCAGGTCCTGATGCAGCAAAGCATCCCCAAACCATGACACTACCACCAGCATGCTTGACTGTTGGTATGAGGTTCTTACTGTGGAATGCAGTGTTTGGTTTTTGCCAGACATAACAGGGCCCATGTCGGCCAAAAATTTCTACTTTTGACTCATCTGTCCATAGAACATTGTTCCAGAACTCTTGAGGATCATCCAGGAGCTTTTTGGCAAACTTGAGACGAGCATTCATGTTCTTCTTAGTGAGCAATGGTTTCCGCCTTGCTACTCTGCCATGAATTCCATTTTTGCCCAGTGTCTTTCTGATGGTGGAGTCATGAACACTGACCTTAGCCGAGGCGAGAGAGGCCTGCAGATCCCTGTTTGTTTTTCTAGGGTTCTTTGTGACATCCTGGACAATTTTACGCCTTGCTCTTGGAGAGATTTTGGCAGGACGGCCAGTCCTGGGAAAATGATTTCGAGATGTCTTTAAATGAACAGGACGTTATTTGAAGATATCTTCAAATGATTTACAGATATCTTTAAATGAACAGGAAGTTATTTGAAGATATTTTCAAATGATTTAGAGATATCTTTAAATAATATATGGATTTGGCTAGCATGGTGCGCCAAACTGTCATTTAGAGATATCTTAAAATGAGGGTTTTAAAGAGGGTTTACTACTTTAAACCATGTTCTAAGTTTTTTAAGCACTGTAGAAATAACTTACATTTCTAAAACTGCATTCTTGAATACGTAATTTAATTTTGAGTTTACTGAAAACAAAAACGAATGAAAAATAATAATCATACAAGTTATAATCATTCTTTTAGAGCTTCTTAATTCATATCAGAAAGTCGCTGTGTGATTAAGTACTCTGTGTTTTGCTTCTAATCTCCACTCGTTCCCAGCACATGCCATCACTGTTTGCAAGCAACGTCAATTAATTCACCTGGCAAATTCAGTCGAAAATTGTCTACCGTCAAATAGGCAGATATATCAGACTGAAGGACTGATTGATAGCAACAACAACAACAAAAAAAAGAACGACAGAATAACTTAATACCACTTAATTTACAAAAATGAAAGTGATTTATTTTGGATGCGGGAAAAACACATTAACAATACGCTGTGCAGTGTCAATCTAGAAATCTGTCTGTGTGAACTTCATGTTTTTGTTCCATTATGAACCTACATAAAGGGGAAATATCAGGGGCGGCTGTTTAACACTGTTCGCTTGCTCGCCAAACCCCCAGTCTCTTATTAATGAATTGCGCGCAGGGTTGCCAACTATTTTTTTACAAAAAACTCACCCACTTCTTCCTGAAAACCCACCCAATCAGGAGTGTAAGTTGTGACATCACAATCACCGCTGATGTTGTTCCCCATTGTAACAAATAGCAACTACACAATTTGCAATTGTAACTTTTTTGTGTTTTATGTGCTTAATTACCAGAGATCCTAGGAATCCGTTTGCTGCTGAAAAACACGGATTGTCTATGATGTAGGAGAATTATTAGTTTTACACTTGCAAAAAACATGCAAGGCTTTTTTTGGTTGTTTGATAACCAAATCAGTACACCTATCATATATAATCAATACACCTATCATATATAATCAGAACAGGCAATTTCGCTTTAAAGCTTTCAATTTAGTAAACATGTTCAATAAAACTGCTTCTGGAGTACAGAGGTCAAGGTTAAAATGTAGCTGCAGTTTACTTCAATATCCAGTGCGTTTTTACTACTTAACAAGCTGTTTAAAGATGCCAAATACGATAAAAATCATCTAATTAATTATCTAGTCTAATTATCTTTGTCTAACGTTAAGTTAATGTTGTTTGTCTTATTTTTTCACAGATTTAAATGCTTCTATTTTGCGTGGTCTGTCCCTTTTTCTTCCGAGGCTGCTGCCCTTCAGCAGTGCTTTAACTTAAGCTCAGTATCTTTCTGTGTTCGGCAATTTTTTTTTTCTTTTTTTGTTGTTGTTGTTGTTGTTAATTTACCGACCACTACTGTCTGTTTAGGGTAATTGGTTATTAAATATACCGTACAGTATATTTGTATTATTTTAATATTATTTATATAATATTTTATATTACTATTTTTTTTTATCTTATTGATCGCCAATTTAGGCTGGACAGTGTTTCTACCACTGAGGTTGGCCTACTGGACTCCTCCCCCCGCACCTGCATCTGAGGTGTGAACTGCCACCAGCCGCCACTGGGAAATACATAAACATAATGTTTTTGTGTAAGAGAAAAGATAAAAAATACATGATCTGAAATCAAATGAACTGAAGCACAATCTTGTAAATGCATCATTGTATTACAAAAGTGCAAATGCAATGAAAGTGAAACATAACGTGTTTTTTTTTTGCAAAACAAATAATAACAATAATACTAAATGTACTATTTAAGAACACATTATATATACAGTTCTGGCAATGTCTAAATCAGATTGGCAGATTTTACCCGAATTGTAGTCAAAGTAGATACTATAGTCAGAGGTGAATGTAACTTTAATTTCTTACCTGTGTAGTGTTATTTTCAGGTACGCGTTAAAAACTGGTACTCAGCGCACTGCACTGGCTTCTCGTGAATTGTTTTTTCTTTTTAGAGAAATTAATTGTCTGTTGCCAGTTTAAGTTTGCAAAAAAATAATGTATAATTAATGGTAGACAATAGGAAAACACCCATCAGATCGCAATTGATTGTACATGTACCAAAATATGACACAATCTGACATTGTACCACTTTCTGTCATTACATGAGTCAAGTTTTGGTATGCATACCACATGCTGACGATGTACCACTTCCTAACACTACACCGGCTCTATAGTCCAGATCACGGCTTCTATCAAAGTGAAAAACAACGTCCACAAACTTGAACTTGATGTTTATCTATAAACTTCAGGTACATTCAAACAGTATTCCAATTCCAAAAGAAAAGAAGATAGTGACAGACAAGTTGAAAAAGTCATGCAAGTAAAATAATCTAGCTAGAAAAAATAAATAAAGAAATTATTTTTAGTATTTTTATTTTTTATTATTTGTGCATTTTTCCTGAGGGATATCAGACAATGTTCTTTAGGTAAACAGTTCCCCCACTACTACCAGTAGTTGAATGACAATTGATTTGAGCTTGTTTCAAGGACTCAGACTCGAGACTCAAAGTCAAGGACTCGTGACTCGGACTCAGACTTGAATGATAGTGACTTGGACTCGGATTCAAGGTTTGAGGACTCGTCTGCAAGTCTGCAAAATAATAAAAGAAAATAAAGGAAAGTCCAAAGCGCACTGTTTTGACCGTGTGCTACAGCCAACTAAGTGCAGTCTCTGGTTTTCCTTGGTTGTTTTTCAGTCCTGCTTCTCTCTGGCGCTTCTTGGCTGTTTATCTCCAATCTTTCTCTCTGTTCTTCTTACTCCAGCAGCCCATTCCTCTCAGCAGCCCGTTTGTCTCAGCACCAGCTTCAGCAGCAGCAGTACGCCCGCTACTTAGCCCCGCATCGAGGTGCACCAGCCACCAATCACAAGCATGCACGGTCTCCTGCTCTCGATCCCTTGATTGTTGCAACATCTTGTCCCCTGATTTTTGACAACAATGTTGCAACCGGGTCATGCTCGTGCAGCAAGCTGAGACTTCAATTGGTGGTGATTCTGATGTCCCTGAACACCAGCTGCCTTGAACCTTTGACACTGGGTCACAGAACCTTCCTGAACGCAGTTACAGCAGACCCAGGGTCATTACAATATTATACAACTACAGATGAAAAACCTCAGAAACATTTTTTTTTTCTTGAAACAATAGAGGTTCAGTTATTTTATGGAAGGTTTCTACAATTATCTTTACTATCTAAATTTGAAACTGCTTTTGAGAACTACATTTCTGGTGACTGTAAAAAAAAGTGTGTTTACTGAATTCATGAACTGTCCTCAGTGAACTCTACTATCGCTATATTGACTAGCAACATGAGAGGGAATGTTAAATGTTACTGCTCTCCAGTTTCCATTACTAGTATGCAATTCTGCAACTACATTTAGGTATTTTTTCATTGTAATTACCTAGCTTACTTTTTTCATGTAGGTTTTATCTGGAATTTAAGATGTTACTCTAATGCCCTGTCAATGTTTTATTGTAACATGGAATGATATTGTGTTTGATAATTGGTCATGCGCAAAGTAAATCATCGAATAAGCAATGCTCTGTGTTTTAAATGATTATGTTAAAATATATAATTTATTTAATTTAACATATTCTATGTAATCATTGAATTCTAGAGATCTAAATCCTTGGTACTCCTTGGAAATAATCACTGTAGTTTCAGTGGACTGTAAGGTGCTCATTGAAATGTTTATTGTTGTTGTTATTGTTATCTCTAGGACAATCTGTTTTCATGAATTAGTAAACATGGTGAAAGATGGTAATTTGAAACATGACATTGAGTTTGACTAGATTTATTTACAGTGCTGCAGTGACAGTGACAGTAGAGTGACAGAATGGCACTCTAATAATGTTAATAAAACATTTGATGACTATTAATTACTTTCCACTCAATCATCCTGCCATGAGGATCTTGTAGGGATATTGATTACTGGCAATCACATCCCACCAGGGATACTGTACTTCAACTTCTTCCAAGGAGTCAATTAGCTAGAGTGATGCTGGGAGATCTTGTGCTTTGCCTCAACAGCAGGGGAGTGTTGCCAAGATGGGCAGATAAGCCATTTTAGTTAATTTAAAGACGGAAATATTCAACAGAAAATGTTCGGGAGAGCTTTTAAAGACAGAAGCCTTTTGCTGGTTTTATTTAATTAACAAAACAAAATTAATGTATTTGTACAGCTGGAAGTTTAATGCAAGTGTACTGCACTGTATGCAACACTACAGTGTTTTGTTTACTGGTTATTAGATGGTGCACTGTTTATTTTATTTTATTTCTTTTTTAACTGACGCAGGTAGCACTGTTTAATAATTTTCTTTTAAATTTGAATTAATACAACAAATTTGTAAAAGCCAATGCAGCTGGAACTACTGTAAATCATACATATTTGACAACTCACACCCATAAAACCAATTTTGCTCCAGAAATATTGGCGACCTGTTACAATATTCATAGTATGTATTGTTAGTGGAATGTAGTTTGCAGTTTTTGTTTTATTTAATACATGAAAAACACATAATAAAAGCCTTGCAAATATTTATGGCTTTACAGTATATTGTCTAAGCATGGTTTTGGAAAGAAATGTTCAGTGAAGCAAAGAAGATATGTTCTTGAAGTGGGTACTTGATAAGCTAAAATAAAATAGGTTAATACAGGTGTGATGTGGGATGTGGGATGTATAACTTGATTTTACACTCTGTTAATTATTACTTTCTAAATCCATTCAAGTAACATTTGTCAGTCGTTTACACTGTTACTACTGACATTTACTGATATCTTCTGAAAAAATGAATAGTTTCTAGCAGTTTAACTAAAAGGGAAAAACAACACTGTAAATTTATTAATGGAATAAAGTGTTGCAAACAAGAGTTATTTCGAAACTAAACCTATGTCACTTTATTTATCGGTGTTGAGCATGTAGGAAAAAAATTAATTGTAAGAAAAGTATTTTAAACAAAAAAAAGTTGTTTTCCTAAAACTGAAGTCTCAAAAAGGGGGGAGCGACTTTTACAGCAGGCAACTGATACAACGATTTTTATGGTAGGTGCGCTCAATCAACAGGCACACATTTACAAATGTATGACATGATAGCCCTATTCTAATTCTTCTTCATTTTGTATTTAACAGTGTTAATTGAATGATTATGTCTAACAGAACATGTACAAGAACTTCTAGACAGGTGCATGAGGGCTGTGCTAGGGGCTGTAACATGACTATATCTATTCAGATTCTCCCCTCTGTGCCTTGGACATTAGTGATATAAAGTACAGCTAGTTTTCTTTTCTCAATCAGTTTCTTCAAAGTTCAGATCCAACCCTAGAAGATCAGTGCTCAAGAGGCTTAAAAATAAAGGGTGCATTGTTTAAGTCAGTTTATTTCTTTAACAAGCTGGCCCGATATATAATATCTCAGTATCTATTTTAGTGATCTAAAGAGCTGCAGATCAAAAAATGCACAGGTGTTATCTATTGACCGAAGTAACACCACTAACTGCAAACATAAAAACCACTCTAAACGTCTGAACATAGTACATTAACATGTCCACAATCACATGCCTAAATAAAACTACCAGAAGTTTTTCAATATAATACAAAAGTAAATAGTGTATAATACATGTAATTTGCCCTACAATATTATTTAATATAATTTGAAACATGTTGATCTGGGTATGAGATTGGTAATGCTCCTAGGGCTAGACTATTGAGTTGAGTTAAACCTTGGGTGGGGGAGGAGACAGGAAAGATGTAATCAAGTCAAGAGGCAAGAGACAATACAGACACTCACTGTTTAAAACAGAAAGGCTTCCAGCTTAATAATACACTCTTCACTTACTAACCTATACACAAACAGTACAGCCCCACCCAGGGAGGCAGACCTGCAGCCACATACTAAATGTTGATACCCTTAAGAAGGAAAGTTGGCCTCTAAAAATTCACAAGGTTTCCCAAGGTTCACTTCCCTCCACTTTAATATTGCGTGTTTGTGGAGTAGCCACCCACGGACCTCCCGCTGCCAGCTTTGGGATGCCTGGCATCACTATCTCCTGAATAGTTACAATGGTTATTACCAATGTAATGAATAAGTATACAATGACTTTTGAGTCAAATTTCAAGTGGGGGCTATGACAAGAATGAGGTATCTTGGCAAGAGCTTATCCACTTGAGCAATTAGCAATATCTTCTCAGGTTGAAAATGGTCTATATGGATGAAAGGAAGACATATACTTAGCATCTCCTTTTAGAGAGAAGGTTTTGTGGCCATTAATGTTTCTTTGATGACAAGATTACTGTCCATTAGCACAACGTTAAGGACTTTCCTAATTCTGTTACACACATTTTTTTGTGTAGTTACAGGCTGTTTTGTTCCTTTGCCTTGCAGAGCATTTTCTCTGATGAAGACCTGCTTTGTTATGAGGCTGGGAGGCTTGGCTTTCCAGACATTTCTGCTATTTGTGTTTAACAGCAATTCATGGCTAATGAAAGGTAAGAGTCTTTAGTTAAAAATGTATCACGTACTATACAAGGGTGTTACGTAAACAAGCAGAGGCTACCTGTAAGCTCTTGGACCATTCTCAAAAATTCATAACAAAAAATGAATACAGTAAAACCTGTACAATCTGGCATCGCTTGGGATCAGAAAATCTGCTGGATTGCAAAATTACTGTAAATAATTTAATACTGTACCTAAAAAAGGGTAAAATAACTAAACGATTTAATGCTTAAAAAAAATATATATATATATATATATATATATATATATATATATATATATATATATATATATATATATACAGTACTATGCAAAAGTTTTAGGCAGGTGTGAAAAATGCTGTAAAGTAAGAATGCTTTCAAAATAGACATGTTAATAGATTATATTTATCAATTAACTAAATGCAAAGTGAGTGAACAGAAGAAAAATCTAAATCAAATCCATATTTGGTGTGACCACCCTTTGCCTTCAAAACAGCATCAAGCATCAATTCTTCTAGGTACACTTGCACACAGTTTTTGAAGGAACTCTGCAGGTAGGTTGGCCCAAACATCTTGGAGAACTAACCACAGTTCTTCTGTGGATTTAGGCAGCCTCAGTTGCTTCTCTCTCTTCATGTAATCCCAGACAGACTCGACGATGTTGAGATCAGGGCTCTGTGGGGGCCATACCATCACCTCCAGGACTCCTTGTTCTTGTTTACGCTGAAGATAGTTCTTAATGACTTTCGCTGTAAGTTTGGGGTCGTTGTCATGCTGCAGAATAAATTTGGGGCCAATCAGATGCCTCCCTGATGGTATTGCATGATGGATAAGTATCTGCCTGTACTTCTCAGCATTGAGGAGACCATTAATTCTGACCAAATCCCCAACTCCATTTGCAGAAATGCAGCCCCAAACTTGCAAGGAACCTCCACCATGCTTCACTGTTGCCTGCAGACACTCATTCGTGTATGCTGTCCAGCCCTTCGGTGAACAAACTGCCTTCTGCTACAGCCAAATATTTCAAATTTTGACTCATCAGTCCAGAGCACCTGCTGCCATTTTTCTGCACCCCAGTTCCTGTGTTTTCGTGCATAGTTGAGTCGCTTGGCCTTGTTTCCCGTCGGAGGTATGGCTTTTGGCGCAAGTCTTCCATGAAGGCCACTTCTGACCAGACTTCTCCGGACAGTAGATGGGTGTACCAGGGTCCCACTGTTTACTGCCAGTTCTGAGCTGATGGCACTGCTGGACATCTTCCGATTGCGAAGGAAGTAAGCATGATGTGTCTTTCATCTGCTGCAGTAAGTTTCCTTGGCCGACCACTGCGTCTCGGTCCTCAACGTTGCCCGTTTCTTTGTGCTTCTTCAAAAGAGCTTGGACAGCACATCTGGAAACCCCTGTCTGCCTTGAAATTTCTGCCTGGGAGAGACCTTGCTGATGCAGTATAACTACCTTGTGTCTTGTTGCTGTGCTCAGTCTTGCCATGGTGTATGACTTTTGACAGTAAACTCAGTCTTCAGCAACCTCACCTTGTTAGCTGAGTTTGGCTGTTCCTCACCCAGTTTTATTCCTCCTACACAGCTGTTTCTGTTTCAGTTAATGATTGTGTTTCAACCTACATATTGAATTGATGATCATTAGCACCTGTTTGGTATAATTGTTTAATCATACACCTGACTATATGCCTACAAAATCCCTGACTTTGTGCAAGTGTACCTAGAAAAATTGATGCTGTTTTGAAGGCAAAGGGTGGTCACACCAAATATGGATTTGATTTAGATTTTTCTTCTGTTCACTCACTTTGCATTTAGTTAATTCATAAATATAATCTATTAACATGTCTAAATATAATCTATTACAGCATTTTTCACACCTGCCTAAAACTTTTGCACTAGTATATATATATATATATATATATATATATATATATATATATATATATATATATATATATATATATAGTACTGTGCAAAAGTTTTAGGCAGGTGTGAAAAAATAGACATGTTAATAGATTATATTTATCAATTAACTAAATGCAAAGTGAGTGAACAGAAGAAAAATCTAAATCAAATCCATATTTGGTGTGACCACCCTTTGCCTTCAAAACAGCATCAATTCTTCTAGGTACACTTGCACAAAGTCAGGGATTTTGTAGGCATATAGTCAGGTGTATGATTAAACAATTATACCAAACAGGTGCTAATGATCATCAATTCAATATGTAGGTTGAAACACAATCATTAACTGAAACAGAAACAGCTGTGTAGGAGGAATAAAACTGGGTGAGGAACAGCCAAACTCAGCTAACAAGGTGAGGTTGCTGAAGACAGTTTACTGTCAAAAGTCATACACCATGGCAAGACTGAGCACAGCAACAAGACACAAGGTAGTTATACTGCATCAGCAAGGTCTCTCCCAGGCAGAAATTTCAAGGCAGACAGGGGTTTCCAGATGTGCTGTCCAAGCTCTTTTGAAGAAGCACAAAGAAACGGGCAACGTTGAGGACCGTAGACGCAGTGGTCGGCCAAGGAAACTTACTGCAGCAGATGAAAGACACATCATGCTTACTTCCTTCGCAATCGGAAGATGTCCAGCAGTGCCATCAGCTCAGAATTGGCAGAAAACAGTGGGACCCTGGTACACCCATCTACTGTCCGGAGAAGTCTGGTCAGAAGTGGCCTTCATGGAAGACTTGCGCCAAAAAGCCATACCTCCGACGTGGAAACAAGGCCAAGCGACTCAACTATGCATGAAAACACAGGAACTGGGGTGCAGAAAAATGGCAGCAGGTGCTCTGGACTGATGAGTCAAAATTTGAAATATTTGGCTGTAGCAGAAGGCAGTTTGTTCGCCAAGGGCTGGAGAGCGGTACACGAATGAGTGTCTGCAGGCAACAGTGAAGCATGGTGGAGGTTCCTTGCATGTTTGGGGCTGCATTTCTGTAAATGGAGTTGGGGATTTGGTCAGAATTAATGGTCTCCTCAATGCTGAGAAGTACAGGCAGATACTTATCCATCATGCAATACCATCAGGGAGGCATCTGATTGGCCCCAAATTTATTCTGCAGCATGACAACAACCCCAAACATACAGCGAAAGTCATTAAGAACTATCTTCAGCGTAAAGAAGAACAAGGAGTCCTGAAGTGATGGTATGGCCCCCACAGAGCCCTGATCTCAACATCATCGAAGTCTGTCTGGGATTACATGAAGAGAGAGAAGCAACTGAGGCTGCCTAAATCCACAGAAGAACTGTGGTTAGTTCTCCAAGATGTTTGGGCCAACCTACCTGCCGAAGTTCCTTCAACAACTGTGTGCAAGTGTACCTAGAAGAACTGATGCTTGATGCTGTTTTGAAGGCAAGGGTGGTCACACCAAATATTGATTTGATGTAGATTTTTCTTCTGTTCACTCACTTTGCATTTTGTTAATTGATAAATATAAACTATTATCATGTCTATTTTGAAAGCATTCTTACTTTACAGCATTTTTCACACCTGCCTAAAACTTTTGCACAGTACTGTATATATATATATATATATATATATATATATATATATATATATATATATATATATATACAGCTCTGGAAAAATTAAGAGACCACTGCAAAATTATCAGTTTCTCTGGTTTTACTATTTATAGGTATGTGTTTGGGTAAAATGAACATTTTTGTTTTATTCTATAAACTACTGACAACATTTCTCTCAAATTCCAAATAAAAATATTGTCATTTAGAGCATTTATTTGCAGAAAATGACAACTGGTCAAAATAACAAAAAGATGCAGTGTTGTCAGACCTCGAATAATGCAAAGAAAATAAGTTCATATTCATTTTTAAACAACACAATACTAATGTTTTAACTTAGGAAGAGTTCAGAAATCAATATTTGGTGGAATAACCCTGATTTTCAAGCACAGCTTTCATGCGTCTTGGCATGCTCTCCACCAGTCTTTCACATTGATGTTGGGTGACTTTATGCCACTCCTGGCGCAAAAATTCAAGCTGCTCGGCTTTGTTTGATGTCTTGTGACCATGCATCTTCCTCTTGATCACATTCCAGAGGTTTTCAATGGGGTTCAGGTCTGGAGATTGGGCTGGCCATGACAGGGTCTTGATCTGGTGGTCCTCCATCCACACCTTGATTGACCTGGCTGTGTGGCATGGAGCATTGTCCTGCTGGAAAAACCAATCCTCAGAGTTGGGGAACATTGTCAGAGCAGAAGGAAGCAAGTTTTCTTCCAGGACAACCTTGTACTTGGCTTGATTCATGCCAAAGCTGCCCGATTCCAGCCTTGCTGAAGCACCCCAGATCATCACCGATCCTCCACCACATTTCACAGTGGGTGCGAGACACTGTGGCTTGTAGGCCTCTCCAGGTCTCCGTCTAACCATTAGACGACCAGGTGTTGGGCAAAGCTGAAAATTGGACTCATCTGGGGTGCTTCAGCAAGGCTGGAATCGGGCAGATTTGTCTTTGTGAAGGACGCATGAGTCAAGCCAAGTACAAGGTTGTCCTGGAAGAAAACTTGCTTCCTTCTGCTCTGACAATGTTCCCCAACTCTGAGGATTGGTTTTTCCAGCAGGACAATGCTCCATGCCACACAGCCAGGTCAATCAAGGTGTGGATGGAGGACCACCAGATCAAGACCCTGTCATGGCCAGCCCAATCTCCAGACCTGAACCCCATTGAAAACCTCTGGAATGTGATCAAGAGGAGGATGGATGGTCACAAGCCATCAAACAAAGCCGAGCTGCTTGAATTTTTGCGCCAGGAGTGGCATAAAGTCACCCAACATCAATGTGAAAGACTGGTGGAGAGCATGCCAAGACGCATGAAAGCTGTGCTTGAAAATCAGGGTTATTCCACCAAATATTAATTTCTGAACTCTTCCTAAGTTAAAACATTAGTATTGTGTTGTTTAAAAATGAATATGAACTGATTTTCTTTGCATTATTCGAGGTCTGACAACACTGCATCTTTTATGCTATTTTGACCAGTTGTCATTTTCTGCAAATAAATGCTCTAAATGACAATATTTTTATTTGGAATTTGGGAGAAATGTTGTCAGTAGTTTATAGAATAAAACAAAAATGTTCATTTTACCCAAACACATACCTATAAATAGTAAAACCAGAGAAACGGATAATTTTGCAGTGGTCTCTTAATTTTTTCCAGAGCTGTATATATATTACTGTACATACACAGTATAATAAACTAAATAATGTCTCAGAAAAATTTTTACCACAGAAAGACTTCAGGATTCAGATCTGCTGGCATTCAGATTTTCTCTGTGTTGCTTTTCAGAATTAGAATTTTCACTTAGCTCTTCTGGTGATGATTCTGGTAAATATTCAAATATTTTGATAAATGCAAATTGCCTTTCATGACATACCTCGTTGTGAGGAAGTTTTGACATTTATTTGCTGTTTAACACTGCCCTATTAAGAATGGTGCCGACAGGACATGTGAGTACTGTATATATGCAATGTCTTGCATTTTGTTTTTTCTGATTTTAAATTTAGAAAAGAAAAATCACATTTCCCAGTGCACAGAGGGGCTGGATTAGACAGGTTTTACTGTACAATGACTTCCGTCTCTGCAGTCATCATTTGCTTCTAATCATATGTAACATGAAGCATAGCTTTAATGCATGTACCTTGTTTGCATATCTGCTAAGAATTAGTTTTATATATTTATTAGTAGGAAGGAAGCCTTAAAGTTGGTTGTTGCGTGATGTGCTTGAAAAGCCAGGTTTGCAGTGCATCAACAACAAAAATTAATGTAGGCATCGGTGGCTAAACTTACACGTTTTTCGGATAGTTTCCAAAGATATCTACTGTAAATCGTCATAAAAAACAAAACAAAAAAATCAAAGTTACCAAACTAAAAATAAACCTAGACATTTTATTTTGAGGCTTGTGGGTAGATTTAAGTTGTTTTTTTATTATTTGTTTAAGAAATGTAATTGATGTTTTTCCTTTCATTAGTAAAGAGCTTTGAGAATCTATCCCAGAGAAGGTCCACTTACCTCATGCATTGATCCAACTGAGTATTTACATTGGTATAAAAATAATTAAATAAATACATAAAAAACTGAGCATCATCTCAAACACAGCTGTCCTAAAAGCACAATGCTTAAAGGCATGATTAAATAAATGCTGCAGTTGTCGTTTAGGGAGGGAGGGTTAGGTCGGCCAGGGTGTCCGCGGCTCACTGCGCACCAGTGACCCCTGTAGTCTGGCCGGGCGCCTGCGGGCTTGCCTGTAAGCTGCCCGAGAGCTGCGATGTCCTCCGACGCTGTAGCTCTTGGGTGGCTGCATGGTGAGTCTGCAGTGTGAAAAAAAGCGGTTGACTGAGGACAGTGTGTGTTCGTCTTTGCCCTCCCGAGTCAGCGCAGGGGTGGTAGCGTTGAGCTGAGCATAATAAAATAATTGGCCATTCCAAATTGGAAGAAAAATAATAAAAATAATTGGCAACGACTAAATTTATTTAAATTTTTTTTTTTAAAAAAACACTCATCACAGTAGTAAAAAAGTCCACATTACCATCAATATTTCGCTATTTAACATAACATTTTGTTTGTAACGATCGTCCAAATTAGACTTTTAGACTTGGTATATAGCACACTGATATTGGACCCTAAATGGTAATGCAAAGGCAAGGGACATTTTCGGAGAGGGATACATCATTTTTACATCTATTAAACTAGCAAGAAATTGGTAAATTACTGATTAAAAAACTGGTAAATTACTGTTTCGATTGGTTCATTTCTAGTTGTATACTATTACAATGAAAGGTATTCTTCTCAGAAGATGTGACTTTGCACTTGCTTCTAAATATGGCCAATCGTTTCACTGCCACCTTATTTTAGCCTCTAGCCATATTTCAGACAAACCATTTGATAAAAGGTGCCTTTCACATCACACAGTGGAGCAGATGTTTTTGTTCTCAAAAATACCTCTTTTTAGTAATAATTATTGCAGATTTGTTAGTTATTTTTGACAGAGTAGGGTTGTGCATGCAGACAGCTTTATCATATGTTCTGCTGTGATGTTCCTATGCTTTGAACTGAAGAGACACATTTGACTTTACATTTTCATCAATAAGAGCTGGAATGGCACAACAACAAACAATTATTTTTTTCATTCTGATTCTGTGAACAAGTTTTTCGGATAAAGTGCTTTGATGTGCATCTTTTTTTTTATTTTTTTTTAAAAGGGGGTTAAATTCTCTGGTGGTCTGGTGATCATGTTTACTCTTTTGATAGGTCATTCAGAGCATCAAACACATAGCAGACAAACAACATCAAACAGGGTTAGTGGCAAGTAGTATTCAGAACAAATACACTGTTTATTTGAACTTGAACTTGACAGACATTTAGTTAGAATCAAATGACAACTCACATGATTTTACAAATGTTTACTGGGTTTTAACCCACAAGCTGTCGTTCGTCTAGCGCTTCAAGTCTTATACCTATACAATTGTACATTTAAATTGAAAGTTGCAGCAGTCTTTTTTTAACTATTTTCTCTAACCAAATTAAAATAAAGTTGCCATGAAATATTCCTGAAATGCAAAGTATTACAAAAAAATACTCTTTAACTATCATAAACTACACAGAACAATGCTTTAAAAGTATCATCCTACTACTAAGTAGTTTAATGCTAGCTTTATACCATTAAGATAGTTGTATTGGCTTTGCCTTTGCACTTCCTACAAAATAGGAACACAAACTGTTTTAGAGTTATGATTTATACTACAGTATTATGAGAAAAGAAAGTTAGCCCAGAAATAAACTTGGCTATGACACCAAGTTAAAGCAGGCTTTCTAATAAAACAACAGTTCCATTGATGACAAACGTTGCTTTTCTTAGGACCTTAAGCAACAGAACCCAGAGCACAGGGCATTACCGTCTGGTTGCTGACCAATACAAATTCAACTACTGTACGATAATGTCCTGAAATGGAGCTTCCTCATTTGTGGATGAAAGTTCTGAGATTTCTAATTAACCAACAGTGCCCGTCGATGAAGGCTCTACCTCATTATTTTCTTAAAAAAAACACTTTGAAGCCTACATTTACCTTGAACTTGTAATGATTCGTCAGGTACCCTTCCGCTGAGAAAAGTTTTAGGAAAATAGTCCCAAAAATGTTCATTGTTGGTGTTGAAAGATGTTGTGTCTGAGCTCCAGTTGAGGTGACAGGCTGTAATTGGCTCACTAGGCAGTGGCAGGTACAGGATTGGTTGCTTTGGTTAATTTGGACCAATTGTGCATTTTTTTTAGTATTTACTGTCCAATAGATGTGAACTACGCTTAAAAATGCAGAAAGTCAAAAAGAAAAAGCTAGTACTTGCGCGGATTGATTTTAAATTTGATTCACAGGTGATGCGGTGACATTCCAGCAGGCATCTACTGTATATTAATGGCCGCTATACCTGGAAGCTGATTGGCTGATGATACTAAATCATTTTCTTATAGTTTATAGAGATGTTCAAAAATGTGGAATTCCATAGATATTTCAGTTCTGTAGATTTGACATCAATCTAATTCCCATTTATAGTCTCTTCTGTAATTTTAGATTTCCAACAGTCACTTACAAAGGTTAGACAGTGGTAATGTTTTACTGTTGTACTACAATTCACTTTCATATATTTGTATCCATTAGGTGCTGCTATACTGAGTATAAGTGTACAACATTTTATAGGGGGTCTGATAACCACCCTAACATTTACTGTCATGATGCACTGCTCACAAAACGCAGATGAGCGAATACAGGTAAGATTATTGAACATCTTTGGCACTTTAAAAAAAAAATCAACATATACTTGTATCTATAATACAGTAGTATCTGATTTTTTTTTCTTTTCTTTTTAACTATTACATACTTGTAACACAAATGGGCTTTGCTTCATGCATTCTGCATTTTTTGTTTGTTGCTTCAAATTAATGTCCCACATACCATTTAGACCAATGTGTAAAACACAGTATTTGTAGTCACTCAATATGTTAGATGTTTTTACTTTTTCTCCTGGAAATGGTGAACATTTCTAGGGCAATGGAGCAGAGTGCTTTTAATATTAAAGGGTTTTGTTTGATGTGCATTAATATTATATTCAGTGACAGTGGGACATAATTCAGGGCCTTTTACCGATAGTAATAATTCATTCTGTGCTTGCAAAAAAATAGATAAAAAGCTAAGCCTAGATTTGACACAATGCACATGCATACTCCACTATTATAGGCACCTTGTGGAACAAGAGGACTATAATAAAGACTTAATGTCTTTATTACAACCATATACCATGTAAAACCTCCCGTGAATGAGGTCAGTACACCAGTGTAATGAATTACAGTAAAGACCCTAGAGAGTTCCATGGTGAAAGCATGAATTATCACTTCAGTGACAGATCTGTAATAGGCTTTACTTCTCAAAATGGAGATTGACAGTGCATAATTCAAAATTGTTAGGGAGTATATTACCTGTTGACAGACAGAGAATAGTTTATCTAATCATATCACACCCAATTGTGGATTGTTTTAATAGAGGAATAAACAATTGTTATGAAATAAAACTAACATGAAACATTCAATATCATGATTACAACAAGCGGATTCCCTGGAATACAGGGAATGCCACTATAGGCGATGCAGGGCTGAATAAATTATCAATCAATATCTAAGTGATTGCTCATTAGACAGTTGGCAAATGTAGATATACATTGGTTTATTTGATAATTAAATGTTAAAGGACAGTATACTCTTTGTCAGGAGCACACAAAGTTCAATATTGAAGGATATTTGTTTGATTGAATATACTGAGGTCATCAAGTTACACTGTTGGATATATTGCAAAGAAATTTGCAGAAACTGTCTATGTCTGACGATGTACCTATATCTTGTTGGAGAGGGATGACAAAAGGATGTGGCCCTGGTGAAGAAAAATCATCAGCTGGGGAAGTGACTGTATTGTGTGACCGATACTCCTCAAACATTGCACAGTCGGCTCAAAGTAGCTTGTTGTTTTGGAAGACTGGCAAGGAAGAAGTAATTTGTGAATTCAAGAAATTGTAAGATCAGATTACTTCTAAGTATGCGATCAAGGAAATTACTTCTTATGGACCTATGAGACAAAATTCAACTGCCAGGTATCCCAGTATATGGTTTTTGTGTGGAGTAGGCCCTCAATGCATGAAAGGCACTGTGAAGAATGTGGTTGTGTCTCAATTTCTGGTAAGTTCCATTTTATTGAAGGAAACACAAATTAACCAATTTACTTGAACATTCTCAAGAAAATCCTTACTATTTAAATGACACAGATAAATGACCTCAAGCACACCAGCAAAGTGGAATACTAGCACATCAGATTTCAGGACAGTAGGACCAGACGTGCCCTAAGTATTGCTTCAGGAAAGACACATTACCAGGAAATAAAGTTCAATTGAATGCCTCTGTGTAAATATACTGTTTTATTCTGATAAATGAATGAAGCTCTGCTTTGCCTGTTCCCTTCTCATTCAACAAAGAGCATCCTGTTGGTTTGAAGTAGCCTTTTGAAATATGAAACTGAATTCTACAGTTTACAAAACATTTAATATCATCTACTTGAAGACCAGTAGGACTATTAACTTTACGTCTTCATCTTTATCAACTATGTGGTGTTATACACTCACTGGCCGCCTAATATCCTACTGCTCTGCCTTTTGTCGCAGTGCCTGGAGTTGCATAGACTTGTATAGAGTATTGTAGCCCTTTCCTCCAGAAATACAAGTAACTAGGCCAATGACGTAGGATAGTGATTGCTGCCATTAAAGCAGTGACCAAGTTCATCCTAAAAAGATGATTGAATCGTTCTTGGGGGAGGGGGAGTACAGTCGTGTATCATATTATAACTTCTGTGACCTACTTTGTACTATGGAAGCTTGGAAACTATAAAACATATGTCGACCTTCTGAAATACATTCATAAGCAGCTTGGTATATTGTATGTGGAAACAAAAACCCCAAACTCCCCAATTGTGATGACCATCAATTTATAGTTGGGAATTATAAAAAAAAAAGCTGGTGGAATACTTGCCTTCCCTTTCATAGAAGATCCAAGTTGGTCCATAGGTTGTGGACCTTTTTTTTCCGATATCAAAACATTTGCTGTTTTTAAATTGTTATAACACAAAAGATAATGACAAATACATTATTTTTTTTTGGTCATCGCGTAACACAACCTTTTCCATTTTTTTGTGACCTCAAGGATTAGTTGCCACCATCTAATCATGGCCACGACCAGTTAGATTAGTGATGTGCAAACTTTTTAT
This sequence comes from Acipenser oxyrinchus oxyrinchus, assembly GCA_030684275.1. NCBI lineage: Eukaryota > Metazoa > Chordata > Actinopteri > Acipenseriformes > Acipenseridae > Acipenser > Acipenser oxyrinchus. The sequence goes on along the minus strand of CM060248.1, from coordinate 39,552,081 downwards.
ATGCCGCCCCCCCTTACTAAGCATACATTTTGTTGCACCTCCCCACCCCTCGCTGACACACAGTAAAACATTAGAACTTAACTTCATATTTTAACAGGTGTTTGTTTTCCGGTTTAATTTAGCTAAATACATAAATGTTAACAAACACATTCTTACAAGTTTTGAAAACTGTACTTTAAGATATAATTTATAATGTTGAAAATCGCGTGTCTTAAATTCAATATTTAAATCAGTCTATAAATCATTTTTTAAACTTGGCGAGTCAACATTTAGCTGACACGTTAAATCCGGGTTTCTAACAAATAAATCAGTGAATTAAAATATTGTTTTTACACTTGGCGAGCCAAAATTTAGCTAACATTTCTAACAAATATATCAGTGAAATTTTTTTTTTTTTTTTACATTTGGCGATTCAACATCTACCTAACAGATACATCTGAAAAACATTAGCGTTCAGCAATTAAATCTGAAAAAATAAATCTGGGTTTTCACAAAATAAATATTTATTTTGCCAGCTAAATGAGCCCTGGCCCATTGAAGTGTTTGATTTGGCATTGTATGCTGCAGAGCTGCCAATGTCTCCACTTCCCCGCCTCCTCTGCATACTACAATGCCAAAAAAATGTACACATGTCAAAACATTTAAGAATGTGCTGTTAACACTTATGTATTAAGCTAAATCAGAACTTTTTGGTTAAATCTCGGAAAAAATACATGATTTACATTAAATCAAGGAAAAACACTGTTCAAATTTCTTTTTTTTTTTAACACTTGGCAGTGATCAGCGGCTCATTTGAAAGATGATAACTTGACTAATTAGCTGTCATTTATGTATTTATTTAAAATGTTCTCTCCTTTAAAAACATTTTAAAAACTTTTTATAGAACTGCCTCTTTAGTCTGAGTTGCACCCCCCTTACTGCCCCACACTATGCGCATTCATTGTGTTAGATTACAAATCCTGTCTCTTGATCATGTCTAAATGTTATGCAACATGAGTCTCTACTAAACGTATATAATGCCTGTTTACAACATTAAACTTTATGGTAGAAGAGATATTTCACAAATTGATCTGGGAAGCTCAGACCTTCATGAGTCAATAGTCAATAGTGTGTCTCCAGGGCCGGCGCAAGGATTTTTGCCACCCCAGGCAAACAAAATTTTGCCGCCTATTGCAATGAACGCACACACACACACACACACACACACACTAACGCACGCACACACACTAAGGGCGTGCCCCGTACCCTTATAATACACAAACACTAAACAAGACACACAAGACAAACACAATGTCCAGGATGATGCCATCACCAGGGTCCTTACAATATGTATCAAAGTGTAAACAAATTATTGAACACCAGATATATATATATTTTTTTTTTACATCGTCACAAAACTATATACAACTATATACAATCATCACTGGTTACAAACGGCAGTGACATTTACTGTCAGCGCTACAACACAATATTTATGATAAATGGATTCTACCACCAAGCATGAGCTTAGAGTTATAAATAACAATTGATACAGGATATGCAGCTTACTTCAAACACATCGTATTTTCATCGTACCTTATTTGTACAGGACCGTATTGCGTTTCTTAACTACTATAATATAAGTTTAGTGATGATATAATTGTGCACAGCACTACTACTTTCTTCTATAGGCAGATCCTTTACTTAAGAATGAACTTTAAATAATTAAAGAATCTTTACCGATGTGTTTTGAAAATGCTTAAATGGCATACAACTGCTCTAATTTCAGTGCCTGGTCACCGATGAAGCGATCTCTTTTCCTTGTTGTGTCAAGGCAATAATAAACCAGAGGTAAATCAAATATTTTTTTCTGTGCCTTCAAGCAGTGTTGCCAATTTAGTGAATTTCTCAGCAAATCTAGTGACTTTAAGGGCTGACTTGGCGAGATTTGTTGTCAAAAGCAACTAGCTACAAATCTAGTGATTTCCAGGACAGTCATCGGAGAATTTCAGAGACATAAAATCGGTAAAACGTTTTGATTATCCTGTATTAGCAACTTCCTTTTATAAGAATCATTGTCAGGGTAATTAAATGAAATCCAATAATGCCCCGCCCCATTTGAATACGCAAGGAACTTCAATGCGACCTTCGCTTAGCAACTGGCTCAACCACCACAAGCCTGTTCCCAGGGGAGTCCAGATTTCGCGTGACACCACACCGGCATGATCACCCCGCCCCCCCAGTGTTCCCGTATTTCCAGATTTAGGACTACACCACTGCTCATGATATGGTTCCTTAACATCAGCAATAAGAAACAGTGATCCGAGATGTTGAACATTTTATGATTAAATAAATCTGAAGTATAAAATGTAATTATGTACCGTTTTTGCCGCCCCCTTCAATTTGCCACCCTAGGCGGCCGCCTGTTCTGCCTATATGGTTACGCCGGCCCTGTGTGTCTCCACAAAGTGTAAGAGCAGGTGCTAGAAATCTCTGCTGTGATCTGGGAAGGACACATTTTGGAGGGACAAAAAATTACTAAGTCACTTTCCTGCTGCAAGTCCCTTCTGACTACTTCCGCTGCTTAATTGTCATGTACGTCTCAAATGTTTGGGTCCCAAAGAACTGTATGTAGCTCACAGGATGTATTATGAGGACCACTGCATTAGTGATATTGTTTGTGAACTATAGTCAGGTAGAAAGTATGATAGAGTGAAATCTACTGTAAAAATATCACACTGCTGACTAATTAAATAAGAAACTGTGTAATGAACATTAGATCAGGCATTTAAGGCATTTTTGATAAATTGTGCATTTTTTAAGCTGAGTAATAATATATTTTATTTACTTGATCATGTATCTGTTTGTTTCCTTAATGAGTTGGATGGTTTGTCTAAATCCTCATTAGTATTCCATGAGAAAATCCAAAACAATGCAATGAGCTTATCTGGAAAAGCACATTCCACCGCTCATTGGCTTCTCTCATTTACCTGTGCACTCACTGACTTTCAGTTATATAGTACATCTTGGTACCCTTTTTCATCAGACAGTATTCACCTGGGGACTTGACTTAGATTGTTCATAATAGAACATATGCCTTGATGAGACCAATGCCCCTTGAAATCATAACCAAAACTCTCTCCACAGATAACATGTAATTCTTCTCATATACAGGTAAACAGATTTTATAGTTAAATAAACCTTTCCTCTTAATACAAGTACTGAGAACTGGAAGCCAGTCGTCATGTTGCAAAGTTGATAGTGGGCCAAATGCTTTTACCTGTTTGCACCAGTGCAATATTTTTTGACAAGGACAGAAAAAAACAATTGACTGGTTCTACCTAAAACCAAGCTGTTTCTTGTTAGCGTAGTGTTCCGCATTTTTGGTTTTTATCTTTAGAAGAATTTCCCAGGATTTTTTTTTTTACAATTATTAAAATAGGGATAAAATCGGTCAAAATAGTTTTTAATTGAAAAATCGGGAAAACAAATTCTCAATATATGATGCATAGCATTTCTTGTTTCTGATTAAGTTTAATGTCCCTGGCATGTATGATGAATCTGTGCAAGTCGAGGCCACATTTTCCCATGTTAGCTGGTACTTTGCAAACGTTTGGGCAATCGCTGTGCTGACAAAAATAGTATCTGCAGAAGGTATGAACGTGACAACAGCACAAAACAAGCCAGGTTTACGCCTTGAAATCATAAAAAGAAAAGAAAATTGACAAACCTGGACAGTCCAAGCCACCGAGATGGGAGAAGCATCAAAAATCACACTGGACATTTCCATCAATGCGTTGCATAAGTTAATCAACTGAAGCATCATCATTTTCTGTAAAATATTTACGATTAAGATTGTCGACGTTAGACAGTGTTTTAGCTGATAGACAGTACTGTCGCACGAAGTCACCAATGCACACCTCTCTGCAATAAACAGTGGCTGTCCAAACTCATTAACACAGTCATTCTGCGTTCTCTTTTATTAAAGCATGTGTAAAAGCCGCTTAAATGGATTGCTTGTCTCTGTTCACTTTCTTGTTTTAGTTTAATGTGTCACTTACTTTCAGTATGTTCTTTTATTCTGTCAGCGCAAACATGTACCTCAATGCAGCAGTATTTGCAGCGCTATGCATCCTCTGCCTCATCTGACCCACTTCTGCTATTTGACTTTTTGTGTACTTCGAAACATTTATTTTCTTTTGAATATTCATAAACTGTTTTATGTTTTCTGCCCATTCCTCATCCACTCAAAATATTATATTTTCATGTAAGTATTTCAATTTTGTTTTTGATCAAGCTAGTAGTTACTACACCCAGCACTTGCCATAATAATTAGACTCTGATTGGCCAACAGAATCAGGTGATAACGTGTTTGTGAACAGAACCAATCCTCTGACTTCTAAACGTACCAGCTGTATCTAGGATGCAGTGTAAGGCTGCTTATTACAACGTTGGAGTCAAAATAAAACAGCATTTTAATCAAAATATTGTGTATTCCCTAGAAAATGGTACCAGGAAAATATTGAATACTAGACAAAAATTGGGTATAAATCAGTAAAAACCGAGGTTCAGTTAAAAGAAAAATCCTCTAATGTTTCGGTAAAATTTGGGATAAACGGGAAATGCGCAACACTAGTTATAACATTAAAAAAATTGAGGTACACTTGGCAATCGTTTTCTGGTAGAACAGGTTAGAACGAAGAACAGACCAAATTAAGGCCAAATACATAGCAACTGTAGACAAATGAAAATAATAAAGCAAAATGGAGGATGCTGTAGGATTTTGTCAATCCTGGTGATTTTAGCTAAGATATCCCTGATAAAAGTTTACTCTGGTAAATTTGGATGGTAATTTTGCAGTTACTTTTGCTTTTACCATTGTTTGCCATTTATTTTAAATGTGCTTTATCATGCCTCTCTGGGCTTTACAGTGCTATACCTATGCTTTACCATTTTTTCAATATACATTATCACAACTTTCAATGCATTTACTATAGTAAACTATTATAAGGGATCATCTGTTTTCTTTTGACAACTATCATAGGTGTTCATGTTTGGATTATCTAACACATGTATCCCAGGAACACTTACTCTACTTGACCCTTAATAAAAAACACAGCTCACAGTTATTGAAGGTCATTTAAATCTGTAACTTCTTGTTAAAGTATTGGCCACCGTGTCTGCAGTATATTCTGTAGTCTTCATTTTTTTTATTAGCAAGAGGATTTGAAATAAATCCATTTAATTTTTTTTCCAAAACTATAATGTCTAACCTCATGCTGAAGCACTAAACCTACTGTATGTTCTGAATTTCTTAAATGAATCTACAGAAAATATATTGGCTCTGATCCCATGTTAACAAACACAATTGGTATCCTTTTATAAAACCTGGGATTGTCTTCCTGTTCTTTTTCCTGTGCTCCTCTAACACCTCTGAAATGATGTTCACTCTATTGGGGGGCAGAGGTTCTAACTGAAAATAATTTAGTTTAAAATATGCTGGCATTACTTTTTGCCTGTGAATTGTTTCCAAAGTTTACTCAGGAAATATACTCAGAAAAACAGTGGATACAGATGACTTATGAAAAAGAATGTTTGCAACATGATGCTGATAACATTGTTAGCTTATCATTTTATCTGTGGGTTATTTCATGCACCGTATTCATGTATTAATGCATACATTATCTCATTTCTCATTTGCAGGCTACCCACTACAGTTTCCTGGCAACCTTGGAAGTGATGGGAAAGCTCACATTCAGTGCCCTTGCCGGCTGGATTGTAGACTGGATTGGATTCCCTGCCAGTTTCTTTCTCTTTATAATTCTCTCCACTGCAGCTGTAGTGCATGTCTTTAAAGCACAAGTAACTGGAAGGTGACTGGACACCCAATTGCAATGCTAATGTTCTCCTTTTGTTTTCCTAAAATATTTCACATTTCATATTGAGAATGCATGCAAAACATTAGTATCATGTTTTATCACACCAATATCTTCAGCAGCTTGTAACAACTATTTATATTTATTTTAAATTGTAAAACAGAAAATGGGTAATATTTGTTTATAAAACTAATATAACATGTTCAGCTGGTATCTGCTCGTCCAGTTCATTTTCACAGCTGTTTTCCTTGAGGGGATTGGCAGTCATTGTTTTATTTTTAGCAGCCGTTTTCAGACAGAAGAATAGAGCCTGATGAGTCCTGTATTGCAGTGAGTTCTGCACTAGACATTTGATTTGCGTGACCAGATAGTTAATAATAAAATACTGTACGGTGCATGTCTTATTATCATGTTTTGTATAATCATATGTCAGTGCAGTGTTTCTCTTTCAATGCAGTGGTAAAATGTTGTTTTGTCCAGTTGATGAGGAACCCCAGCAGAATAAATTAAAAGGACCCCAGAGTTGGGTCTTCTCAAGACTGCTTCTGTCAACCTTATTTTTTTTCTTCTTCTGCTCCATCTCAATTAATCACTTATTTTGATCCTAATTACAAATGAACAAATTGATGGAATGAAATACCATGTTGTATGTGTGTAGAGGTGGGGTTGTACACTAATGGAAATCATTATAGTAGTATTGTACACAAGCTGTTACAGAACACACATAGTACTGTAATCTATTTTGAATGCTGTGGCTATGGGGTTTTCAGTGGTTCACAGACTACAAGTGCAGAAAAGTAGATTTGGCCATAGCTAACCCAGAAACACAATTTTTTTTAAAAAAAATTTCCTTTAGAACACGTAGCTAGCTTCTTGACTTGGTCCTTGTGTACATCTTTGTACTGTCATGCAATTATTCTGGTTTACTACCTGGCAATGCCAAAATCTTTGCCCTTAAGCAGGCTACAACTTAATAATGGACCCCATATCATTTTAAGACGTGGCACCTACATAGTTTTTTATTTTTATTATTATTATTTCTATTGCTTCAGCCATTATTATTATTATTATTATTATTATTATTATTATTATTAGAATGCATACAGATACATTAATCACATTTGTGATTATTGGGGCACTGATTGCAGCATTGGTGTTTATTTGAGAATGGATGGCCTCAGTCTTCATATTCTGCTTGTGCAAGTTGTTTTTGCAGATAATTGTCGATTTAAAATCCATTCTGAATATGTTTTGTCTGACCTAAATTATCATTAGCACAACGTCCTGTGAACTTCATTATATCAAGGGACTCTTTCCAAGTCTGCATAAACACAGCTGTGTTGTATGCAAAGGGTGTTGATGAGGTTCTATTGTACATAACTGAAATGTATTTGTACACTATACCACAGATCCTGAGTAATGCTTTCTATTGATACCATATACTGTTTTTGGTTTGGTATGAAAATACCCTGCTGTTTTGTTAGTGGAATATTGTCTGTAAGTCATTTATGGAATAAAACAGCATTGACTGATTTGAAAAATTGACGGTGCGCATTCAGGAACCTGCTGTTACTTGAGGATCTCCAAAAGCTTCATGGTATGTTATATCAGCAGGCAGTCAACTTACTCAACAATGTTATACTAAGCATGTGTTAGCATTTCCCAGATATACTGTTACTCCTGTGCGAATGTGGATGCAAGACTTGGCTGTTAGTTAAAGTGGGAACTCAGTTGCTTTGATAATCCACAAAAGCAAGAAAACCCATATCTTATTTAAAAATGCAGAATCATGTTAAGTTAGAAAAGAATCAATGGCATTTTGTTGGCAATCAATGGCAATCATATTTGGTTTCTCTTGTTAGAGTATTAAGAATGTGGCTTGTTAATCTTTGATACAATTAAAAGGATTATTGAGTGTTTTGACAGTGCCTGGAGGTGTTGGTGTCAGTTTTTAGCTTGCATTGTGAGCTAACCTGTAAAATGGTCTGTTAGGAAATTATATTTATGGGAACTTTTGAACAAAGGTGCTGAGTGACTTGAGTGCAGAGGCATTAGATGTCTATTTGTTTCCTCTCTGATATTTAGAGCTTTGTTTGTCAGCAGCATAAGAAATATTGGCAACTCTCCAACCCAGATTGATTTCTGAATTATCTCTTCCCCCTTTCTTGTTCTTTTCTTTAGGGTTTTTCTTTGTCATTTTGAATCACTATCCAGTGCAGATCTTCTGCTTGTGTTTTTAAAATGTAAATTCCTCTTAGCTAGTTTAAAGGAGGTGTACGTTGTATAGATTGGCGGGGGGGTTGGTCATCTCACATTGGCCAGTTACCACCTATATCCCATAAGTTACTATTCACTTATAACACCAACTTTGCAATAGACATTTAATGATGTTATCTGAGGTGTGGCCAACAAACTAAACAACATTGGTGAGTTCATGAGCATAGTAGCTATGGAAAGGGAACAGAGCTTGAGTGTTGGGCATCCACTGACCAAAAATCTCAGAGAAAATATCTAGTATTCTATGTGTTCATGCTGTTTGTGCTGTTCACATTGTATTCATAACGTTTATTCAAAAACCTCTTCCTGGCTTTTTAGAGAAGAGAGCAAGTGTGCCTCTGCTGTTATTATTATGATATGCTGAAGTAAAGTTGCTCAAAGTAATCAGACTGCATCCAGTTGTTTCATTTCTTCAACTCGTCATTCAAACTGGAGACTAGTTGCTATTGTGGTTACTGTATTGCCACTGACAACAAACACTATTCTCAATTTATGTATTTATTTTTTACTTTATTTGCTCTACTAACTTTAAATAGATAGATTGAGTGCATAGGACAGCGAGGAAGCTGACGTAATATACATTGACAGACAACATTCAGAGGGTGTGTACTGAGAACAGAGATTTTCTTTCATCAAGCAGAAAAAAGATAAAATACACAAATAGTGTATTTATGTATTTTCCAACAGGTTGATTTGGAACAGTGACTTCACTGGATTGGGATACTTTAATGAGCTGTTAGAAGAGCCATAATTTAATTAGAGCAAATAGAAAGCTTGTGGAGCACTGGAATTAAAAATAATTTCACTTCAAGTCAATATCATCACTGAAAACGGCTTTTAATCTGCATAAATATTCCAAAAGAATATAGGGATGCAGTAGAAAGATAGCTCGATCTGTATAAGCAATGAAGAAAAGCTGACATCTTCTGGTAAAAGTTTTGCGTTAATTTTAGTGGATTAGTGATGAGATTGACCTGGTTGAGTATATAGGCCTTTGGATTCCCTAGTGAGAATGTTAAAGGAGCACCGCTGTTCTTTTAGCACACCTGGTAAAGACCTTACTTTAAACCCCTCATTGTTTGTGATTATATAGCTATGGGAATTCTTGGTACATTGCAGTGTTTGGTACAGTATACTATTAAAATCTGGAATTGTAACAATTCCAAAATGTCACCACCTGGACAACAATTAATAGTCAATTAAGGCCTGCAGTGGTTCAGTGCTATAGTAGTCGGCCAGTTCTATCCATGTAAACTCCATTAATAGGTTTGTTGGGACTCGTTTTGAATACATGATTACAGGCAATACATGATTACTTTGTTTACCCGTTTAGGTTGGTTCCGTGTTGGGAATGCAGCATTGTGTAGGTCTGTGGGTGGCCAGGTTTATTTAGTTACTCCATGTACAGGTTTTTGATAGTCTGGGAGTAGTCTGCTGTTTTTTTTTTTTTGTCTGAGCATGAGGTGAAATGAAAACTTCTGGAAGATAAAATAAGAATATTATTGGCTATACTAAAAAATGTTCATGTCACTCTTAACATAAGCCCCTTTCACACTGGCATGCTCTACCCGGGTGGAACCTATCCGGTCAGGACCCGTGTCATGCGGTCGGCTACGCGATTTCACACTGCTTTTGATAAAGCAGGGTTTACCTGGGTGACAGACGCAAGTACACAATACGCGTATCAATGTCCCGGAAGCAGCTTGTTACGGACGCTTCCATCCAAGCCTCTCTGGATTAAACCGCCGGCCCAAATGTTGATTAGAGCAAATGTTTCTTCATCCCTGCTGCAATCTGGCTCATGGTGTGTCTCAAACAACAACAATATGGCTGAACAGAATAAACAAAAATGTTCCTTTGTTCGCGCAGGCGTGGCTCTTTGTTATTCCATTTGGCCATCATGTATTTTGTCTCGCTCAACCCGGGTCAAAGCGTGTCAACCCACATCCTGAGTGTCGCTGGACCCGGTTAACCCGGTGCACCCAGGTCCGTGGTTTAACAGTACTCGAGATTGTGACCTGGGTAGTCAGTGTGAAAGGGGCTGAAGATGAGACGAATTTAAGTGAGACCATTTTTGTTGGAATGATACATTGCGATGCATATATGGGCATTGCTGAAACACAAAATTCAAAGGCGGCAATACCAAAAGGAGTGTGTATGCAGTAACAGCTGATAATTGGGTAGCGCCGTTGACTGTCAATGGAACAATACTACCATTCAAACAGTGGCGTGCTGTCTATGTATGCAGCCAAAGTACAGCCCAAGTACAACCCAGGTACGTGGTTTCACGCAACGCGGGATTGTGATCTGGGTAGCCAGAACCCGGACCCAGGTTGAAGTGCCAGTATGAAAGGGAATCAAGCTTCACTTAAGATCTAAACCGTACAGGTAAAAAGCATGATATTAACAGTTATCAAATGGTGTATATATGGACTGACTAGAATATTTCTATATTTATTATTCTAAGGTGTTACTTTCTCACCTTGATTTCCATCATCTCACATTACATGAGATGTACATTCCATTCAATCTGATACAATACCCAAATCTCTTTAATTAGTTACATTCCTCTGGGCCAGTTCTGGTGATAAATAATGCATAACTACAGTGTCCTTAAGGATCACAAACCCTTTGTGAAAAAAATGAACATTCCATCTAAGGCCACTTTTTGCAAGCTGGCATACAGGTCTTATTAATATAATTGTACATATCAGGTTTTCTTCCCCGGGAACTTTTTTGAAACTATTGTTCCAAGGTGACTGCCATAAGAGACTTCTCTGTGTTAAATATACAATGTTTCTAAAAATAATTGTCATTCACCTCATTTTCCAAATTCACATTCAGGCTTTAATCCAAGGTAATATAACCTTTATGCTTAATCAAGGGTGAGAAGCATTTACTGTTACATTTTTAAACAGTTTCCTTGTGCTCTAGCCAAAAATTGTCTGCAGATGGAGACTAGGGTACCAATGATTGTTATAACCTTTTCCTTTAAAATATTTAGACTGGATAATTGCCTGTAGTAGTAATGCAAAATACTGATGTGGCAGAAACTCTAAATATCAAAAACTATTTAGTATTGTGTGTTTTTTAAGCCACTTGGGTAATAAACAACAATGGTTGCGTGCCCCATATTGTCATCAATCTCATTATGACCCAATGGGGCACAGTGCATCATTGTCTTACATACAATTGCAACAACTAGCATCTGCACTGTATTAAAAAGGTAATTCACAATGCACTGGCAGGTTAGTTGTATCCAGCAGAAAGCAAATACAACTTGTTTGCCTTTATTATGCCAACAAGAGCTACAGCTTTCAGAGCTTATCAATAATTTCACTAGGCCCATGCAATGCTAATGCACTGGTCAGCTGTTTACAGCATCCTGTCAGTAGCCGTTTTCAACCATTGCTGTTTGGTCCCCATACTCAACAGAAACACTGCCACGCAGTATCTCAATAATCCACACTCAACAGAAACACTGCCACGCGGTATCTCAATAATCCACACTCAACAGAAACACTGCCACGCGGTATCTCAATAATCCACACAGAACAGCAGGTGGCTTGGGCTCCCTCTCCCAAGCAGGATAAGTAGTTCCTGGAGATGCCAAGGATCACAGGGGGAAGTCCTGGCTCGGAGGCAGCCAGCTTGGGAATCCTCACACTGTGTATAAGCACAACAAACAAATTAAAAAAACTCACAGAGCTCAAGCAGCACAACCATCTCAGTCCAGGATAGGGATACCGAATGGCAGAACCCCACCCCTGCAATCAGCGCACTGCCCCACCTCAGCCAATCGTCGAGCACAGCTGATTGCAATAATGGGGCTCGATCATGAGGTCCTGCCCCAAGTTAAGATGGCCGCTACCACTGCGGCTTCCGCCCCAACCATGACTCAGCCTTTCTCCTCGGTCTTGGCCCTTCCTGCACAGCGCTACCAGTAGTCGGGAGGGACTCCTTTCACTCCTGTCACAGTTCTATTCACCACAGTTCTCAACCTGAATTTTATTAACGGAAATCTGCAGTTAAGAGGTTCAACAGCTGGTTTTACAGGCCTGGACTAATGTCCCAAGATTAATGTTAATCAGAACTGTGAAACTAGCCATACATCTTCTGGCAATGTCCAACATCTGGAAAAGAAGCACTGCATCTCATTTCCAATGGTGATTACTCGCACCTCTTTTTCTCCCTTTTTGTGAACTGTGGAAAAACATGCTGGTACTGTTTGTTAAAAAGGAGCCTATAAACAAAATGCTGAAATTGTAAAAGCTTCTCTTCGAATTCCTCAGGAAGCTAATTTATATTTTTATTAAATGTAATGTAGGGCTCTATGTATCATTGATTTTTCTTTTGTATCTTTTTGTAGGTTTTTGTGACTTCGTAGACCTACCCGCGATATGTTTTCACTTCTGAGATGTAACGAATGCATTTGTACTGCAGGCTAGGTTTTGAGAAGCACATGTGTTTATTTATATATATATATATATATATATATATATATATATATATATATATATAGTATATATATATATATATATATATATATATATATATATATATATATATATATGAATTTTCATACTAACTTTTGATAGCATTAATTAAAAAATCGAATTGATGCTTATGATTGTTAGGTTCTGTGACTATTTTGAAGATATTAATGTTTCAATATTAACTAAATTGAGTTATTAATAACATTGATTAATCTTACTACATAATTGATTTATTAAAATATTGTTACTTGATTGATTACTGTCTTGTTAGAATTTGTTTTGTTGAAGAAAAAAAAAAATGTTTTTGATGTATTTATTTTCGAAAGGTTTTCTTTAGGTTGTGCTGCAGCAGCGCTGTTGTTTTTCTTTTCTTTTTTTGGGGGGTGGGGGTGGGTTTACGTCACAGTAAATCCTAGCGTCGGCACTGGTCTCAGTGAATTTATTTTGTTAGTTATTTCTTTCCATGTTTCGTTTCTTTATTGTTTTTGGCACTGCGAACAATAAATAATATTTCCAATTTTTTTTTCAATTTCACTAACTAACAGGTAAATGTTGTCTTTGTGGAAATGTGTTTTCCTTTTCTTTTTGGCTAGTGCCATAGTTGCATCAAGGTCGAAGTCTGCAGTAGCCATAGCTCGATCCTTATATTTGCCTACTGCTTCTTTCTGTTCACTATACCACTCATTTATCTTTGCCAGAAGGAAGTTCTAAATCATGACTTTCGCCATTGCGAATCTATTTATAATGAGATGCAAATTCCAGTGTCTCCTGTATAATGAGCAGTAATTTATGCTGTTTGTAAACTTGCGGTGATATTGCGCAAAAATTCTACGAAGGAAGGAGGCTACAAATTCTCAGTATTTACAAACACGTAAGTAATATTAGTACATATATAGAGCCCTTAAACTGTACAATGGCTGTGCCAACAAAAAAACATAAAAGAATAAATAAACAGCAACTGTTTTTCCTGCCTGATGTCACAAATGTTGCCATGACTGTCATTTACTGTCCTGGATGTACCTTATTTCTACCTGTGGAACAGGAAAACTACATATTAAACAGTACTGTATGTATTAATCTGTACGTATTAAACACCAAAGACCTGCCTGTGGAACAGGATAACTATACATATTAAACTGTATATACGTTCTAAACCAGAGCAACTCCCAGTTAAAACCCATGGTGTTTGGCAGGGACAATACGCTGTAACCAGGACTCCGTTCTAACAGGATCCATTATAAGTGGAGTGCACCTGTATATACAGTGGTGTAACGGTAAATAAAAAAGTGGGTAAACTCCCATTTGGTGCTTGAGGCCAGGCAGTGGCAGGGTAGGAACTTCGGTTGACTGTTGTTTCCATTTTCTTTTTTATTTATTGGGTTTGGAGCAGGGGAGGGATCAATTCCGAATGTGTTGGTAAATGCCAATTCAATTCAAGAATTGGAATTTGAATTGAAAAAATCTTCAGGATACAGAATTGGAATTGGAATTGGAATGAAAGGAAATAGAATTTAATTCCAGGCAAGTTGGGCTAAGTAAGGAAAGCTGTTCTGGTTTTCCTTACAGTATGCCAGTGGATCGAGATCCTCTGATAAGCATGGTAAGCTCAAGTAAGTTGGGGTTTCATCTGAAGCAGGAATTCTTGGTGGGGTTGTGGACTGGCTGCTCATGTATGCAAAAAAGTTTTGTGTGCTTCTTTGGTGGGGCTGAGGAATCCTTTGCCATGGCAGACATTTTAGGAGAGAGAGAGCTGACCTTGTCAGTCAACATTTCCTTGATGCTGTTTTTCTCTTCACCTATGCACCAGTCCAATTTGAAACGTGGGTCAAGGGTGGTGGCCATCTGGAAACACTCCATGTTCTCAAACTTGGCAAGGCATTTCTCTATTGAGGATTGCATGGTCACCACCAGCTTACTGTTGTAGGTTGCCCTTAAGTCTGCCACAGCATGACGGAAACTCTGAACACATGCTATGACATAACTGGATGTGACTACCTTATCTGCCTGACATTTATCAGTGGCTTCCTCAAATGGCTCCAGTGCTTCACAGAGTTCTCCTATGAGTTTCAGTTCATATGGCGTTAACTGAATGGGGGCATGAAGCTCCGACAAAACCTCTCCAGGGACTCGCAGGATGGACCTCATCATCTTCAACTGGCTATTCCACCTGGTAGCATTTGCAAGCTGCAGTTTGATGTGTCCTTCTAGGACCTCAATGGCTTTTGTAGATTTGTGGCAAAATGCCACAAGTTTGTGAACCTATTGTGCCATCAATATCTTTACAGGGCCTGCTTGTTCCGTGGCATCACGGACAACAAGTTGTACAGTGTGAATACAGCATAGACTCCGTTCAGGTGGAAAATAATCTAGCTCCTTACTTACATGAACCATTTCAAGGTCAGTTGCCTCACCCTCATCGATTTCACCATCTTGGACCTCCACTGGTGGGAATAAAGTGAATGCCTTCACCATGTTGGCAGCATTATCAGTCAGTCATTATCAGTCACTATCACTGACAACTTGTTTGCTATGTTGTAGCATGCCATGGTCTCCTCATACAAGATGTTTTCTGCTGTTTACCTTTAAAACACTGACAAGACAACATGACACTTTGAAGAGCAACATCCAAAAGGAAGTGGCCTGTGATCCCAAAAAATGACCTCATGTCCCTGCTTGACCACAGATCTATAGTAAGACAGATGTCTTCAGCTTGTTGCATTTGAACCCTGAAATGATCTTTGTCACTGGCAGTGCGCTGAGGAATAAGCATCTGGTTCATGTGTTTCCTACTGGGTATGCTGAAACGTGGTTCAGCCAAGCTGAGGATGTTGCGAAAATCATTGTTTTCAACAGCAGACCGAGGGAGAAGACCATTAGCTATGTAACTAACAATGCTGTCAGTCAGCGCCACTTGACAACTGTCTGTAGCTGGCCATTTCATGGGTTGAGGGTGGCAATCCACCGCAGTCTGGTCAGGTTGCATAGATCTGTTCGTACTGGTATCTTCAGGCTCCTTCAGGATATTATGTACCAATCATTCTTCATTAAATCTTTTCTTGATGGCTAAATCAATATTAATAAAACTTTGGTCAATCACATCCATACAAAAACCTAAACCAGAACAATGTGCAAATGGGCATTGCTTAATTATTTAGTCACCAATAACCATGCATGAAAGAGACCTTGATTCTCAAGGAGAATAAGAAAGAGTGTGCGCAGTAAGGGTTAGCTATTATATAGATGTTTGTATTTAGCATTAACTGTACTTTTGTTAATTGGCCGATGTGGTGAACAGTTCACCAATGGATGATGGTACTTAATTGCTTTTATAAAATATTCATATTTTGAGTGTTAACCCTTTGCAGTCCATTTATTAATTGCGCGTCAGGTCCAATTTATTTTCACACGCGCAGTTAATTTTAGACGCGCTGTTTAAAAGTATTTTTTTCCCACAGTCAAACGGGTTTAAAAGGCCCTGCATATCAACAAAGCACTCACTAGGCATCTCCAGTCCCGCCCCACTCTTTCGTTTGCTATCGCTTTCACATATGCTAAGAAATAAATAATAATAATAATAATAGTCGTACATACCGATCAATCATCTCCCGATCACTCGTTTTATCACCAAACTCCTCAATAATGCAATCCAAGTCATTATTTCATTACTATAACATCTCAAAAAAGCTCTGCAAATGTCCGTGATAGTCTCTGTGCGCTGATACAGTAACAGCCAGCTTGTTTCCTTATGACCGCCCCTATGTGATGCCAGGGGCAAGTATGACTATTCATGAGATACGCCTTTTTTTTTATCGGCTTGTCTTGGCTCGTGTCGCTCCCACTCGGCCATTGAATGGTTTTCTTGGCTTTTTCCGGAGAAAAAACGACTAGAAACCCGTTTTTTGCGTTTTTTTGATGATGTCGGAAAGGGTCCGGCAATGGACCGGACAGGAATAACTGCAATGTCGGACCAGGTCCGACAATGGACCGCAAAGGGTTAAAGAAATTTTAACCACAGACAGCTTCCTGCTGTACCACTTGTAGTTGGCTCACCAAAGTGAATAAGGACTGAAGTCTTTCCAGACCTTCCATCTGTAGTTGAACATTTATGCATGATGTTATTTTTCAAGAGACAGCCAAATCTCACAGTAGTTATGCCAGTCCACAGTTCACACACAAAAATCAGGTAATCTTCGAAAGCAGGGTTAGGGCAGCCAACAGGGTTTCCAAACAGTCCAAGGTCATACTCAAAAAGCAATCCAATCCAATCAAAACCACAAACCAAAACACCAACCTCCTTCTACTCCTCTTTCACTGAGGTACTGTTGGCTTCTCTTTATATAAGGCAAGTCATTACTCTTCATTCATGTGTGCTTGATTACATGCATTCTGGGTAATGCTTTTTTTTAATTAGTAACATAGGAGTGAAGAACTAAAGGATTAAATAACAGATGAATAAAGAAAAACAAATAATTAAGGACTACTGTAGCTCTTAAACATCTCATTACAAAAATGCAAAAAGTTTTGAAAGCTTTGAGCCATGCTTAAGATACAGTATTTGAAAGTATATATTAATGCTATTGCAATCAGCATTGTTTATAGTGATATAATATAAAAGTATAAAGTATATAGTATAAAATAAATGTGGCATTTGACTTTTTAAAATGAGTGGAATTTCATGGAATTAAATTCTATTTCCTTTCATTCCAATTCAAATTCCAATTCTATATCCTGAAGATTTTTTCAATTCAAATTCCAATTCTAGTTCTTGAATTGAATTGGAATTTACCAACAAGTTCCAATTCCATTCGGAATTGAACTCAACCCTGGTTTGGAGGACATCTGGGGCAAAAATGTAAGCCATTAAAATGCATTTCCGGCACTCAGTTCCACAGGAACAGTGACAACACTGTTTTAAGAATGATTTTGGTTTTGTAAATAGCACAAACTAAAGAAGAGTCTTCAAGGCCTTATAAACGTCAGAACTCTGGAAAACCTTGTTTAAAAAACAAATAGTTGAAGCCCAAAAGAAGAAATAAAACAATGATGAAGGCTACTAGCACCACCCTGCAGGTCCAGTGTGCCTAACATCCATCTCATTCAAATATTATAATTATTATTATTATTATTATTATTATTATTATTACAAAATTTTGTTGGTCCCTCTTTATGGTTTTATATTTATTTACAGAATTATACAGAAACTTAAGCATTTGCTGTTAAATTGTTTGAACCAACTGCTCAGTCACCTTACTGCATTTCAAATTAATTACGGGGATTAATTACAGTATGCTGAGAGGGTCAAGACAGAAGGCGATTAACGCGAGTTAAAAAAAGGTTACCTACTACCATACCTACTGTCAAGCATAGAGGTGGTAATATCCTTCTATGGGACTGTTTTTCCTCTAATGACACAGGAAATTTTGTTCCAATACATGGCACAATGGATTCCATAGCATACTAAAAGATAGGCCAATCATCTGAAACCCTCTGCTACAAAACTTGGTTTAAAGCATAACTGGACATTCCAACATGACAATGATCCAAAGCACACACCAAAATCTACTTCAGAATGTTTAAAGAAGGATCAAATCAAGGTTCTGGAATGGCCTAGTCAGTCCCAATCTAAATCCGATTGAGAATCTTTGGTATGAGTTGAAAAAGGCTGTGCACAAGAGAAGTCCTTGGAATTTGTGTTGAAGAATGGTCAAAAATCAATAAAGAATCATGCCAAAAAGCTCATTGACAAATATCCAAATAGTTTAAAAGAGTTTATTATTGCTAAAGGTGTCTAAAATAGCTATTAATTAAATTTTCCTTGTCAGGGTATGAATACTTTTGAATTAGCATTTTTAGAGTTTTGCAAAAAAAAAATGCTGAAATAAATAATTGTAGACATCTATTTCTCTAACTTTTTTCCTCATCCACAAAAGCAAAACTATTGCTACAAAAGATGTTTTCTATAATTTGTTGTTTTTGAGAAATTTCTAGACGAGAGAGAGAGAGAGAGAGAGAGAGAGAGAGAGAGAGAGGGGGGGGGGGGGGCTTCAGTGAGTTACAGGAAAATAATTTCATCCAGGGTTTCTGTGATGTCATAAATTATGAGACCGAAGGTTGAGTAATTTATAAACTGTCACAGAAATCCAAGATGGAATTGTTTATATATTTTCCTCTAGAGGAATTATCACTTTTTGACGTCACTACTGTGGTATTATCACTTTTTTTTTCGAATGGCTCAGGATGCAAATATAGCCTTCATCCATGTATATATATATATATATATATATATATATATATATATATATATATATATATATATATATATATATATATATATACAGTACTATGCAAAAGTTTTAGGCAGGTGTGAAAAAATGTTGTAAAGTAAGAATGCTTTCAAAAATAGACATGTTAATAGATTATATTTATCAATTAACTAAATGCAAAGTGAGTGAACAGAAGAAAAATCTAAATCAAATCCATATTTGGTGTGACAACCCTTTGCCTTCAAAACAGCATCAATTCTTCTAGGTACACTTGCACAAAGTCAGGGATTTTGTAGGCATATAGTCAGGTGTATGATTAAACAATTATACCAAACAGGTGCTAATGATCATCAATTCAATATGTAGGTTGAAACACAATCATTAACTGAAACAGAAACAGCTGTGTAGGAGGAATAAAACTGGGTGAGGAACAGCCAAACTCAGCTAACAAGGTGAGGTTGCTGAAGACAGTTTACTGTCAAAAGTCATACACCATGGCAAGCAAGACTGAGCACAGCAACAAGACACAAGGTAGTTATACTGCATCAGCAAGGTCTCTCCCAGGCAGAAATTTCAAGGCAGACAGGGGTTTCCAGATGTGCTGTCCAAGCTCTTTTGAAGAAGCACAAAGAAACGGGCAACGTCGAGGACCGTAGACGCAGTGGTCGGCCAAGGAAACTTACTGCAGCAGATGAAAGACACATCATGCTTACTTCCCTTCGCAATCGGAAGATGTCCAGCAGTGCCATCAGCTCAGAACTGGCAGAAAACAGTGGGACCCTGGTACACCCATCTACTGTCCGAGAAGTCTGGTCAGAAGTGGCCTTCATGGAAGACTTGCGGCCAAAAAGCCATACCTCCGACGTGGAAACAAGGCCAAGCGACTCAACTATGCACGAAAACACAGGAACTGGGGTGCAGAAAAATGGCAGCAGGTGCTCTGGACTGATGAGTCAAAATTTGAAATATTTGGCTGTAGCAGAAGGCAGTTTGTTCGCGAAGGGCTGGAAAGCGCATACGAATGAGTGTCTGCAGGCAACAGTGAAGCATGGTGGAGGTTCCTTGCAAGTTTGGGGCTGCATTTCTGCAAATGGAGTTGGGGATTTGGTCAGAATTAATGGTCTCCTCAATGCTGAGAAGTACAGGCAGATACTTATCCATCATGCAATACCATCAGGGAGGCATCTGATTGGCCCCAAATTTATTCTGCAGCATGACAACGACCCCAAACATACAGCGAAAGTCATTAAGAACTATCTTCAGCGTAAAGAAGAACAAGGAGTCCTGGAAGTGATGGTATGGCCCCCACAGAGCCCTGATCTCAACATCATCGAGTCTGTCTGGGATTACATGAAGAGAGAGAAGCAACTGAGGCTGCCTAAATCCACAGAAGAACTGTGGTTAGTTCTCCAAGATGTTTGGGCCAACCTACCTGCCAAGTTCCTTCAAAAACTGTGTGCAAGTGTACCTAGAAGAATTGATGCTTGATGCTGTTTTGAAGGCAAAGGGTGGTCACACCAAATATGGATTTGATTTAGATTTTTCTTCTGTTCACTCACTTTGCATTTAGTTAATTGATAAATATAATCTATTAACATGTCTATTTTGAAAGCATTCTTACTTTACAGCATTTTTTCACACCTGCCTAAAACTTTTGCACAGTACTGTATATATATATATATATATATATATATATATATATATATATATATATATATATATATATATATATATATATATATGAATCAGTGGTTGGAAATTATGGCCTGTGATAGGTTAAAACCTCATCATAGGAGCAAAAATAGATTCAACTATTGCCCTGAGATCCTTACACCACTGGGCATCACTGTCAGTCCTGCCCCGTTCTCCCCTGCACTCCTCACAACATGAGAAAATGGCTGAACACTGATTCTGTGACTTAACAGAAAGAATTGCAAAACATACTACAAAAGAAATATGCTCCAAACACTAAAATGGTGATTAAAATGTCACTGTCACCGTTTTCTGACTTTCTGAAATTCAAACAAATTCAACTCAACGAAAACAAATATGATGGGGGGGGGGATATAAACTGGATTATGCAGCAGTTGCAAACCAGATGGAGACCAAGAAACACTGATAATTATGCGGTATGAACTTCAAAAACATTTTCTGTTATTTATTTATTTACTTATGCTGTATTTGCTATATTGAAACAAAATATATATGTCAATATTTACTATCCAACTTTGCCTCACTTATTTCTTGACTGATTCATATATTAAATATGTACTGCAGACTTAGCCATAGTGGAAAATTAAATGCCCCTTGGGAAGACTATTGTTACCTCCAGGGTGCAATGCCCTCAGCCTGTGACTTCGGCCATTATAGCCCCGTCGGTAACAATATGTCAGTAATTTTCCACCATAGCCCTCCTCTCCAGTCCATATATATATATATATATATATATATATATATATACACAGTATATATATATATTGTGAGGGGTTGGTCGCACACGGAGGACATGGAGACAGCAAAGTTCCAAAGAAAGTATTCTTTAATAGCTCTCTGCCACAACAAAGGCTCAAAACAAATAACAAACAAACAAAAAGAATAAACTGGAAACAGGTCTCTTTACAAAAGGTAAAAGTAAAAAAAAAACACAAACAGATTTTAGTTGCCTCGCAGCAATGTCCACAGGTTCCTGGTCATTCACCGTACTTCCAATGCTTCTCTTACAGCGGGACACTTTCAGGTTTGTATTGCGTTTCATCACTCGGTTCAGATGGTCCAAGCGGTCTCTCAAATACAGAAAAATAAACCTTTTATAAAGGAGCTCTATGCAGCTCAGTTGGGCCACAGGTGCTGGCCAAATGAGACAATTACTACTAATAAGCAAATTCTGTTTCCTATACTAGCAGCACCTGTAGCTTATCACGCAATTAACTCCTCAAACTCATGGCAGGCTGATTCCAAGCCAGCCACGGATCATTGTCCCCTGCTGTCCCCTGTCCCCTGCTTTGTGGACCGGTTTGGTTTCAGCCTGCCACGAGCGCCTCCTGCTGGTTGATCTATGAGCTGACTCACTATATATATATATATATATATATATATATATATATATATATATATATATATAATGGATGGGACGGTTCCAAATAATTTTCCTTTAAGGTCTCACTGAACCGGCACATTTCAATTGAAAGCCAGTTAATCTTTTAAATCAGACAATTGGGTTGTGCTGTGTGTATAATCTCCAAAGTGCTTTCAATTAAAAACAAATTGTCGCAGTTTAATCTGTAAACAGGTGAGTTTCGCATGGCCGACGCAGATCCACATTATAAACACATAAGCATAACAACAGTGTGTAACGTCTTCAGGTAGGGTTTTAAAAAAATCCCTCTTGTTACAATTCTTCGATCTATTGATGTTGAGATTTAAAAGTTTTAAATTGAGATCAGGCAAAACATACATAATTGGCCAGTTTAAAGCCGAAAATTTCCATTGAAATCAAAGCAATCTGCAGAACCGCTCTATTTGTCCCATACCATATATATATATATATATATATATATATATATATATATATATATATATATATATATATATATATATATATATATATATATATATATATATATATATATTCATGTACTGTACATCTAAAATATTGTAATTAATGTCCTTCTTAACGTTGTCCTAATTAGAAAACTACTTTAAATGATTGCAATTTCAATTATCCTGGGAGGTCTTAAACTAGTTTTTGAAAGGAGAGCCAAATCCAATGTCATTCTGTTTGTGAAAAAAAAATAAGATTTTGTATTTGTACAAAGAAACCCACAATATAGCTCAGATATTGTTACTCTCAATCCGATGTTAATAATTATAACTATCTGGGATTATTTGTGATATAATATAGTGCAATTAGTACTTCAAATCCTCTTATTCTCCATGCCATCAATAACCCTGTTAGATTAAGAGTGTATATGTGATATTACGAGGGAATTGCTAAAAGAGTGTGATTTAGAAATTGAAAGGAAGAACCCTTGACATAACAGAGTTGCTTTGAAAAAGCTGAAATAAGAAAATGCCACAGTTCGCATTTTAATTTAAGTCTCAGCTATAATTAGATTGCCAACCAGCTCTTGGTGATAAGTGAATTCAGTTATATTTGCATAAGCATTACTGACAGTTATAGTTCAGGCATTGAAATGTTGTGGTGATGTTTGATCAAAAAATAAGCCACGTTTTATAAAAATTTAAACTAATAAATAAACAATTACCACAATGAACATTATCGTAATATGTTGCTTAAAACATAATAACAATATATTCATAATAAAGTTCAGTTCTTACCAATAAACAACAGTAACACGTTTAAAATTTGGGACTCGCTGTCTGTAGTAGCTTTGTGTTGTTTACATTATCGTCAGCATATTTTAAGTGATTGGAAGCTGAAATTACTTTTTTGAAACACCCTTTTCTTATACCAATACAGTACTATAGTACCATTTTAATAGCAAAACTGTATTTATCTTACATACCGGTATTTAAATTGTGGGGAAACCTCAGCGTTTCCAGAAATATATTTTATTCTCGTACCTAGTCCCATTAAATCTGCATTACCCCACACTCGCTCTAGCGTTCAGAGACAAAGGGTCTCATTTACGAAAGGGCACACAATTAGAACTGTCACAATCCCAACTATTATTGCAGCGCTTAAAAAGTAAATCATTTGGATTTGGATCTGACAGCCTGGAAGGCGACCCTTCACATATTCAAATTCTTTTGTATTTGTTTTGCTCTCATTTGTATCCAACCTAGTAAACTCAGTGTAAATCAGTTCTGGCAGATTTTACTGTACTTGCTGAATCGGTTTTCTCCCACCGCTAATGTATTAAAAAATGCAGCCACCTAGCTTACAGTTTAATCTTGAGGGATACAGTGAAACGTACTGTCTTTAAATTGGGACTTTAGTGAAGACTGTGTGTGTACGTGAGTACATTAATTATTTTAAGTAGTAATTCATAGTTATTTAATCACTCACAGGCTGTAACCACAAACTCCACAAACCAGTCAGCATTTTTGTAAATAGCAACACACGTAATGAACAATAAAATAAACATTTTATTTGTGTCATCGGTGTCAATTTTAGGTGAAGCTTCGTGGTCGGTGACACAGCTGAGAATTTTTCCTCATTCATCCCATCTGGTGCTGTCGGTGTCAGGTTTTCAGCATACAGTACAGTAGTTGCTCAGTAATCACTCAGTAACCGGTGATTGATCGATCTAGGAGCGTTTACTAAAGCAGTGGTGTGCAAAGTGGGGGGCGTGGAGAGTCAGTAAGGGGGGGCGGAGCTCTGACTAAAGAGACAGTTCTGTAAAAAAAAAAATTTAGTATTTTTTTAAAGGATCGAACATTTTAAATAAATACATAAATGACAGCTAATTAGTCCATGTTCTTACCTTTCAAATGAGCCATTGACGATCACTGTAGGCTTGTAGAACCAGACAAATGATGTTTGACGTGGCGAGTGTGTCAGTGAAACTGCAGCGAACAGAGCTGAAATGGTGGCTTCCATGTATGGGGCGACAAGTGTAAAATAAAAAGCACTAATGTTTAAACAGGTGTTTTTTTTCCTCCAGATTTAATGTAAATTGCATTTTTTCCCCTTGATTTAACCAAAAAAAGTCCAGATAGGTTGGGTGTAGGGGTGCAACAATTATAACCGATGCATCGATTATTTATCATCTGTCCTTAAATTTCTTGAGCTTCGATTACATATTGGTGAATTGATTCATCAAATTAGAACCCAGTTTGAAGTCTCCTGTTGCCGGTTTGCATTAAAACCTTGAGTATGTGAGTTTGCTTCTTTTAGTGCTCGTATAGTGGAAGATTAGCGCGTTGCTAGGATACACACTTTAGCCCTCTACATTTACGTTGAACAAGCCAAATCAGAAGTAGGCCTATTGTATTCAGGTTTTCTTGATTTAAAAATTAAGGCAATACATTTTTTTTTTCATTTTTTTAATCTATTATATCTACTGATTACCTTCTTTTGTTTCAAAGCATGTTGTGTTTGGATTATATGGCAATATTATATAAAAAGAAGCTGAATTTAGTACGATAGTTAAATGTGTCAGGATTTGTGAGATTAATTCAAATGTTTTGCTTTTGGACATAACATGTTAACAGTAATGAACAACCATAGTTCAGATTGAAATTACTTCTGTTAAAATATAGTATTTTTTTATTTTTATTACAATGTTAAAGGGACATCTGATGCAGGCACACGCATATTCTTTTCAGTTGTTAAAAACTTTATTTCTTTTTTTATAATCAGAAGTGTTCTAATTTGAATATGAGTGTTCTAATTTGAATATATATTATGCACATCTGTGTTTTTAGTTATTTAATCTTCTGTTAAAAAATAATGTTTGTTCTTTATTTTGAAAAATAAAACGTCAATACATTGATTATCGTTGATAAATGCCTATACAATAATCGATTAAGAAATTAGTGTGCCGATTGCACCACTAAGTTGTGTGTGTGTGGCGCGAATGGGGACCCTGAGACCGGGGTGCCTATAAAAGAAAGCATGAGAGCGACTGGGAGACTGTGCGAGCGTCAGATCAGCCGCTATATTGTTGTTGCTGTGTCCTGTAGTGGCTGTCGACTGTTTATGACTTGTTGAATAAAGTCTTGGCAGCACTGCCGTGTATATATGTAATCTCAAATTGTGTTATTGGTAACAAATAATCTCAAACAATATTATTAAACAAATTTAGAAGTGCAGATAGCGCTACCAAATGCAATAATTTCGATGCATCCTGATGTTTATTAAAAAACAAACAAAAAAAAAAAAACAATACAGTAGATGCAGTGTCAGTGTCAGACAGCACAGTGTTTTTCATTATTGGGAGAAAAACGGACATAAAACCATTTTAGACAGTTTAATTTGCTGTAAATACAACACCACTTACCTGCGTAATTAGGTTTGTTTTGTAGTTCAGTCTATATTTAATAATGAGCCGCGTTCTCTCAGGGCATGCACTTTCTAGAAGCTACAACCGGACATTTGACGAAAACCTGTAGTCAAAACAGTTGCCCTGAATATCAAAGCTTTTCCGAGCGACGGGGAGCGCTTTTAACTTTCCGACTGTTTTTCTTGTAAAAATCAAAAATGGCCAGGAAGTATGAGAACAGTCGCAAAACCCCAATTCCGACAGTATGATGAATGTTATGCAAATGAAGTGGGTACCTAATTAACATACCCCCGTGCAAAAATCAAAAGGTTGGATGTGGTCGGACTGAGTATTTTCCATCTAAAATGGTTCCGCCTGTTTCAAAAAGTCTCAGTGTAGATAGGAACCTATTTAAAGCAGGTTCCGTCTAAAAAGGGGTCTGATGTGGGTGCAGTGCTAGAGATTGCTGTGAATTTAGAGGATGAAAGGGATAATTTAGCTGCTATGCGAAAATGAAAACAAAAAAAAACAAATAGTAAATGAAAAAAATATATATATATATATACACACACATTTATTTTGATATTTATTTATGCATTAATTTATTTTTAATTTTGGCATAAAAATAGCCTCCATAACCGAAACTATAATTTACATACAGTATACGTTCTTACCCATGTATTGTACTTACTGCTTGCTCTTAATGGAATTTACTCTTATAACTGTAAGGCCGTGGGTATTTTACCTCAGTGTAGCGTGGAAGTAAACAAGCCACACGAATAGACGGGTGAAGTACTCTGCCTCCGTTTTACTTGTTTTCTTGCAGGATGGAAGTTACTGGGCAGACTTTTCACAATACAGATACACAGCAATGGTAATTTAGCAATGTAGAATATTAAAGTAAACTGGGTTACTAAAGACAATAATAAAAGCTATAGCAGAGCACAATCTTCGTGCTCTCAGTTGTCTTCGTACCCCCTCTGTCTCTCTCTCCCTCTCTATGGAACTCGCTCTGTCACAAAAAGCATGCGTACTTCATTAATAACAAACCGCGTAATTTAAAACTACTGGTCATAACAGCGTAAGCTAACAATTATTTTTGCTGTTGTTTCTTTTCATGTTCCACATAACCAACTATTTTTACTATAAGTTTAACTGCTTTTAGTCAAAATCGCTCTCAAATGTAATTATTTACTGTATTTATTTTCTCTTATTTGATTTTGCTCTTACTTACTACTGACTTTATTGTATTTTATAACTCCTCTTATCTGTAGTGGGATATTTTGTAACAACTGTGTCGCCCTGGATAAGGGCGTCTGCTAAGAAATAAATAATACTAAAATATTAGGCTACATTAAAACAGGAGTTCTGTAACTTTTCCTTTTTTTTCTTTTTGTCCTCATATACTTGCTTTATTATTATGTTATATTAAATGTATCTTCTCTTGTTTCTCTATATCTCCTGAAACACACAACTGTTTTGTTTTTCTCCACCTTTACTACCTTTCAATCCCATCTGCCCCATCTGAAATTCTAAAGCCATATAAAAACTGTCTTTTGCGTCATTAACATATAGGTTTCTCATTTAAATACTGAATAGGTTTTCCGCCACTTTTATGTAAATTGCACCCATTCCACCTATCAGAAAACAGCAAAAAAGGGTTTAATTTTATGATGGAAACAACGTTCGGGATAAGAGTCGGGTTATAACAGACGGAGACAGCGAGTTTCGTACTGTCGAAAGGCATTTTTGATATTCAGGGCCAGTGTGTTTATTTAACATACCAAACTTAGGGGTAGGTGTACTAAGATGGGCCAGTCACAGCGCAAACATACCGCAACTTTCATTTTCATCTCGACACTTATCAAAGTATACATTTTGTAGTATGTACTAAAAGAAAATATGTTAGGCCAAATAAAAATATATATGTGGTTCGGGTTACGCTGGAAAAAATAGGGTAGGTAGGTCAATTTTTTTTATTTTTTTTATTTCCCGAACAAGCAGTGTGAGCATGGTAAAAGTGTTAATAACCCCTGTTGTACTTTCATTAGTTACACTGTCATCTTGCTTCATTCTCCCACCATCTCTCCTTTCTCCACCTCACCGCTGGCTCATTCTCATTTTGAGGTCTCATTTTAATAAACTTACCGTCTGCCTTGTTTTATGGTATAGGCAGGTAGCTCTAAGGAGAGAAACCACTGGGACCAAAATATAGCCTCATCATTACTGCGGCACTTAGTGCCTGTCAATAAATTGTTTTCTACACTGAATTTTTTGCCTTAAGACGTCTGTTGTAAATAAATTAATTTTTGTAGTAGAGGGAAGAAAAAGAAAAGAGACGACAGTCTCCTATTAAAAATAACACATCTGCAATAATTTTAATCTTGATGGAATGCAGAAAATAACTTAAAACAGATGTGGCAATGAATTAACAAAGTTAAAACTCCTACATAAGTTGAGTTTGTGTGCATTTGCATATATTAACAAATAAAATTTTTTTAAACATATTAACATAATTTTACTTTGCATGTCAGGCTTCACATCAATACCGGTTTTCTGTTATTAACCCCTGATTATTAATATTATTATGGTACTTGTGTTTAGTTACTAAACAGCTTTTGTTTAAAGAGTGCATCATTGTTTATCTTATACAAAGATGTTTTGCAATGGTGTATTTGCAAGTAACATTAATATTATTATTATTTCTTAGCAGACGCCCTTATCCAGGGCGACTTACAATTGTTACAAGATATCACAATATTTTTACATACAATTACCCATTTATACAGGTGGGTTTTTACTGGAGCAATCTCGGTAAAGTACCTTGCTCAAGGGTACAGCAGCAGTGTCCCCCACCTGGGATTGAACCCTCAACACTCCAGTCAAGAGTGCAGAGCCCTAACCACTACTCCAGACTGCTTATATCGCAAATCTATGTCATATTTCAATATTTGATTAACCGCGTCAAAGTGAACTAGTGTTCATATACAGTAAAACATCACACATCTGAACGTCAGTAAGCTGATGCCTCTGTGATTTCCCAGCACAGTACTGGGCGCTGCAAAACACTGTTTGTTGCTGGTATTTAATAAATTGTTCCTGTTTTCAAATGATACTGCTCCCCTAGGCGTTTGGAATGTGATGTTTTACTGTGTTCTATATTTAATATGTGTCTTGGTAAATAGCAACAACATTTAATCTCAACCTTGTGGGATTAGCCATTACAAAGAAACATTTTCAAGAATAATGTCTACATATAGGCGTGTTAGTGTGTATGAGTTTCTGAAAATTTGCTCACAGTGATTTAATTTCTTGCAAAGGGTGAAAGTGCTATTGTAATGATATTTCTGTAAGTTTCAGTAGTTGGACGTCAAAAGTAGCTGACAGCAGTCACATGGATGTGCAGTAGTGGATTTTCAAAAATGTTAATGCCGGTATACCCACATGAAACCCTTTGGAAAACATTCACAAAGACTATTCACTCCTAACTGGTCCCATTTTTTTCAGCATTTCAAATAGTTTATTTTAGAGATGTCATAACTGAATCAACACATGTTATGTGATAACATTCTTTTAAAAAACTAAAATGCATTCGCCCTTTAAAAACCAGTTGCCACGTCAATTTCAGTTCCAGATGCCGCTTGTCAATTTTAGTAGGCTACTGTTTAGCCAGAGACACAGTACAAGGAAAAAATGCGGGACCATTAAACGATGAAGTATTGGTGAGGAATAAAATAGGCTACTATTCAAGATAAATAACAATGAAGATGGAGTGTGAAAAATGGCGTTTCACCCCCACACTGGTTATAATTCTTTTTGTTTTGGTATGTGGTCACATTTTTCAAACAATGGTGCAAAACAACTACCTGGCGATACACTGCGGCCGTGCTGCTCAGACCCCAACATTTTATATGAACTGAAGATCTTGTTTGCTGCTCAGCTTTCGGAAAATGGCATGAGCAAAAACATGGCCGAAAAGTTTAATCCGTTATCTGGAAAAAATAGGGTTGGTTGGGTAACCCGAACCACGCATATTTTTTTTTTTATTTAGCCTTAATGAAAAGAGCCGCAATATACTCATTTTAAATGTGTTGCGTCTTAGCGAGATTTCTATTGCGAGAGTCAGGCGACATTGTTCAGATAAACAGCGGGAGTTCAGTTGTGGTTTGCTGCAGCAGAGGGTGCCCGAAGAATAACATCGATACATCTAAGGGTGCAAGAATCAAAATAACACTGGTTTTGTTATATATACAGTGCCTTGCAAAAGTATTCAGACCCCTGACCAATTCTCTCATATTACTGAATTACAAATGGTACATTGAAATTTCGTTCTGTTTGATATTTTATTTTAAAACACTGAAACTCAAAATCAATTATTGTAAGGTGACATTGGTTTTATGTTGGGAAATATTTTTAAGAAAAATAAAAAAACTGAAATATCTTGCTTGCATAAGTATTCAACCCCTGTGCTGTGGAAGCTCCCAGTTTACACCGATGAAAGAAATTGCCCTAACGAGGACACAATTACCTTACCATTGGCCTCCACCTGTGAACCATTAAAGTTGCTGTCACATTTTCTGGATAAAAACCCCATTGAAGGATCATTGGTCAGGCTGTGAATCTGATGGAAAATGAAGACCAAAGAGCATTCTACAGAAGTTAGAGATAAAGTAATACAAATGCATCGATTAGGGAAAGGGTACAAAATAATATCCAAGTGTTTGGATATCCCCGTGAGCACAAGTTGGATCAATAATCAGGAAGTGGAAGCTGCATTACACCACCCAGGCACTGCCAAGAAAAGACTGTCCCTCAAAACTCAGCGCTCAAACAAGAAGGAGACTTGTGAGAGAAGCCACAGAGAGGCCAACAATCACTTTGAAGGAGCTACAGAGTTCAGTGGCTGGGAGTGGATTAATGGTGCACGAGTCAACCATATCAAGAGCTCTGCATAACACTGGCCTGTATGGGAGGGTGGCAAGAAAGAAGCCGTTACTCAAAAAGTACCACCTGAAAGCACGTCTGGAGTTTGCCAGAAAGCATGAGAGTGATCCAGCTGCGATGTGGGAAAAGGTTTTGTGGTCAGATGAGACCAAGATAGAGCTTTTTGGCCAAAACTCAAAGCGCTATGTGTGGCACAAACCTAACACTGCCCATGCCTCAAGACACACCATCCCTACAGTGAAGTATGGTGGTGGCAGCATCATGCTGTGGGGATGCTTCTCATCAGCAGGGACTGGGAATCTTGTTAAAATTGAAGGAAGAATGGATGGAGCAAAATACAGGGAAATACTGCAGTCCACTAAAAAACTGAAGCTTGGGAGGAAATTCACCTTTCAGCAGGACAATGATCCCAAGGACAAGGCCAAAGCAACATTGGAGTGGTTCAAGAACAAAAAGGTGAATGTCCTACAGTGGCCCAGTCAAAGTCCTGATCTCGATCCCATTGAGAATCTGTGGCACTATTTGAAAATTGCGGTCCACAAGCGTCGTCCAACCAACCTGAACAACCTGGAGCAAATCTGCCAAGAAGAATGGGCCAAAATCACTCGACACTGTGTGCAAAGCTGGTACATACTTACCCCAAAAGACTTAAAGCTGTTATTGCAGCGAAAGGAGGCTCTACCAAATATTAATGTATTGGGGTTGAATACTTATGCAAGCAAGATATTTCAGTTTTTTATTTTTCTTATAAATATTTCCCAACATAAAACCAATGTCACCTTACAATAATTGATTTTGAGTTTCAGTGTTTTAAAATAAAATATCAAACAGAAAGAAATTTCAATGTACCATTTGTAATTCAGTAATATGAGAGAATTGGTCAGGGGTCTGAATACTTTTGCAAGGCACTGTATGTATGTATTGTAAGAAAGAGTGGCGTCGCCTTTAAGAAATGGCGGCGCCATTAGAGAAACTACATCACCCAGGAACCCAAGCACTAATGGATAGGGAGGGGTTTCTGGGAATATAAGGAAGTAGGGCAGAACAGTAGGGGCGATGTATGATTGTGGGGAACACAGCCGGATTGTCCTGCTGAAAAGAGCCTGCAAAGTCAAGTGTGTATCGTAAATTATTGTAAGGTAAAGTGAATGCTTACATTTGAATAAGAGTTCTTTATTGAGTTTATACCGAGTGCGTTTTTCCTCTTGGTGAGGTAGTCTCTTATTTTTGTAAAGTTCAATTTATTTTCTGAAATGTTTGTAGATAAAACGTGTATTCTCGGTAGTTAGTTTAAACACGGTCCCGCAGTTTCCGTGGTGGTTGGTTGTGCACTGTCCCAACTGCCGTTTGTTTTAGTGTTGTGTTTGCCACGGGACCCGGAGGTAAATTGGTCATTCACGCGCTGCAGGGACAGCGAGCTGTAACAAAAGGAACTGAAGCAACAGACTGTATTTCCAGGACATTGTTTATTGTGGGACAGACATGAATAATATTACATACAGGTTGTGTGGAAAGTGTGGATACCGTGCTTCAACTCTGGGACACTACTTGCTTCCGTGGACGACTGGGAAGTTGGCTGCAGGGGTCCCTTCCCCACAGCCCGGATACAATTTTATTATCACTGTTGTATACTTCTCTTGGCGTTCGGGGTCACGTGAGTTGTGTTCCTGGAGCCCTTCTTTGAAGGGGGCCCATTCCACACTTGCCTACGCTTACCTGTGTTACAGAAATACTCCAGCAGAGGGTGTTTGTCCTGTGCATACCTGTGTTTCAGAAACACTCCAGCAGAGGGTGTTTGCTCTGTGCTTACCTGTGTTACAGAAGTACTCCAGCAGAGGGAGTTTGTCCTATGCTTACCTGTGTACAGAAATACTCCAGAAGAGGGAGCCTGTTTTGTACTTACCTGTGCGTCAGGACCACTCCAGAAGAGGGAGCCCGTCCTGTGGTTGTCTGAGTTGTAGAATCACTCCAGCAGAGGGAGCCTGTTCTATACTTACCTGTGTTGCAGAGATAACTCCAGCAGGGGGGGGAGCCACCTCTGTGATTACTTGGAATACCAGGCTACTCCAGCAGAGGGGGCCTGCTCTGAGCTTACCAGTGTTACAGGACTACTCCAGCAGAGGGAGCTTGCCCTGTACTTACCTGTGGACTGACCCACTCGGGTTGAAGGAACCTCTCTGATACTTACCGGTCTCCTCGTCCAAAGTTACCAGTGAAGTTCATCCCAGTGGACTCGGTCCCATGTGGGTGGGTCTTGCACAGGCCACGGCCTGTAGGACACAATAGTCTGAAAATAGCTTAGAGAGGGTCGAAGAAGTGAGTCAGTCAGTGGCCCGTACAGGGCATTATTATATAACAGAAACTGTTTGTTTGTGTAAATATTGTAAATAAAAGATACTTGCCTGAAAGTTCCACGAGTCTGTGCCAGTTGGTGGGAGCAGCAAACCCGTAACGCGCAGGGTTACTCTACTAGTTTGTTACACTTGGTGTTAGAAGTGGGATATCGACGACCGAAAACACGCTTCAATCGGACCCACAAAACGTAACAAGATGGCGAACACCGACGCACTGATTCGAGCACTACTGCACGCAACTGCAGTCCAACAAGATAATAATACGAAGATGCAAGAATTCCAACAAGCTGCTATTCAAGTACAACAGGAGACCAACCGGCTGCACGCACAGCAGCTGGAGGTAACCCGGCAGGAGATAGCAGTGTTAAAAGGACGCTTGGATCAATCTTCGACACTACTACCAACTGTGTCTTCAATCCGACCCTCCTACGTCTTGTAGAAGATGACTCGGGAGGATGATGTGGAGGCATTTTTACTGGCGTTTGAGCGCACTGCCACCCGGGAGGGATGGCCGTCAGAAAAATGGGCTGGAATTCTGGCACCGTTCTTGGTAGGAGAAGCTCAGAAGGCATACCATGATCTGGCCCCACAGGAAGCTGAGAGTTACCCACTCTTAAAAGCCGAGATCCTTGCTCGGGAAGGGGTGACCTCAGCTGTACGGGCACAGAAATATCATGCCTGGGGTTATGCTCCCGGAGTTCCACCCAGGTCACAGATGTATGATCTGATTCATTTAGCCACTAGGTGGCTCAAGCCGGATGTAAATAATGCCGAAAAGGTTATAGAGATCCTCGTCATGGATCGGTATCTGCGGTCATTACCGGCCCCACTAAGGAAGTGGGTCGGGCAAGGAGACCCCAGTAACATCAATGAGTTTGTGTATCTCGTGGAGCGGCAGTTAGCCGCAGAGGAACTCTCTCATCAGCCCCAGATCCCGGCGGTGAGGAACCCGAGACCACCATCATGGAAGATACGATCGAATCTAAGGTCGGGTAAGCAACCGGCGATGCCAGAGAGGGGTGAAGAGCGGCCAGAGGTTGTGAAGGGACTGGGGACAGACGTGGGGGTAAGGGCCGAGGCCCTGGGGTATGGAAGTTATAAATGTTTTAAGTGTAATCAGTTCGGTCATATTGCTAAATATTGCAAAAGTGAGGACAGAATGGAATGCAATGTTGTTAAACCCAGTATTGCTGAAAGTCAGTTTTGTGGAAACATAATTGTTCCACGTCATCCTGTTGGGACTTACCCTTACTTGATCTGGGTGACAATTAACGGGAAAAGTGCGGAGGCTCTCGCTGATTCGGGAAGTGCAATTACCTTAGTCACGCCCGACTTGTTGGCAGACCGCTCATTGGATCATGACTTTAAAGCAGGAATTACTTGTATTCATGGGGATATTAAGCACTATCCAACTGCCGTAGTCACCATTGAAGTCGGGTCCCAGGTCGTGGACTTACGGGTTGGAGTAGTGCCCCATCTTCCTCACCAAGTAATTCTTAGTAGAAATATACCAGGATTTGACACCCTGGTGAAATTTAATAGGCAATTGGCAAAGCCTAAGGTAACCACTGACGACGGAAATACGCATACAGAGAGCGCCGATGATAATTTTCCCATTTACTGACCCAGATTTGTTTATTGAAGGTCATTGTGTAAGAGTGAGGAAGTCACGCCGGCAGCGGCGACAGGAACGTGATACTAAGACACAAAGTTTAATGGGGGTCTTAGCAAAACGCAGTAGCAAGGGGGTGTCTACCCAGTGCAGCGAGACAGAAATTTTTGCGGAGACAGGGGAGGTTGTAATAGAAAACCCAAGGGAAGGTCCCTGGGAAGAGTGTCTTCAACTCCCAAGAGAAGATTTTGCTAGGGAACAGGAACAGGACCCCACTCTCGTGAATATTCGAGGGAAGGTCGTGTCGGTAAATGGTACTAGAGTAGAAAACACCGTAATTAACCCACTTGAGCACTTTATAATAAAAAATGATCTACTGTATCGCTGCAAACAACTTAATCAAGAACCAGTAGAGCAGTTGTTGGTTCCTCAGGCTTTCCAACCCCAGGTTTTATATTTGGCACATTCACATCTGTTTGGGGGACATCTAGGGTCTGAAAAAACCTTACAACGGATACTGAGAAGGTTTTATTGGTTAGGTATTAGAAAGGCTGTGGATCGATATTGTAGGTCATGTCCTGAATGTCAATTGGCTAGTCCTAATCCAGGTTTGCGAGCCCCGTTACAACCTCTTCCTATTATTGAGATACCGTTCGAAAGAATAGCGATGGATTTAGTGGGGCCCTTAAATAAGTCGGCCCGTGGGCATTAATATATCTTGGTCATATTAGACTATGCTACTAGATATCCCGAAGCCATTCCTTTACGGAACACGGCGTCCAAGACTATTACTAAGGAGTTGATACACTTGTTCTCTCGAGTAGGTATCCCGAAGGAAGTTTTGACGGACCAAGGCACCCCTTTTATGAGTCAGTTGATGAAGGATTTCTGTACCACCCTTAAGGTTACACCCATTAGGACATCCGTTTACCATCCTCAAACGGATGGGCTTGTGGAGAGGTTTAATAAGAATGTTAAAGAAGGTAGCTTCCAAAGATGGGAGGGACTGGGACCTCTAATTACCCTATTTAATGTTTGCTGTTCGGGAGGTGCCACAGTCCTCGACTGGTTTTTCACCGTTTGAGTTACTGTATGGGAGACAGCCAAGGGGAATCCTGGATATAGCTAAGGAAACGTGGGAAGCTCAAGCCTCATCAGGATGTAATGTGGTTGATTATATTCTACCGGTTTGAGATCGAATTGCAAAAATAACCCCCATAGTAAAGGCCCATATGGAGGAAGCTCAGGCCCGACAAGCAGGTCAGTATAACAGATCGGCGGTCCGCCGTAAATTTAACCCCGGAGACAGGGTTATGGTATTAGTGCCAACCCCGGAGAGTAAATTATTTACTAAATGGCAGGGCCCATATGAAATAATAGCTCCAGTGGGAGAAGTTAATTATAAAGTAAAACAGCCGGATAAACGAAAGAAAGAACAAGTGTACCATATTAATCTCCTCAAACCGTGGGTGGATCGGGAGGAGTTAGTAGCATTAGTGGCATTGGGGAAAAAGGGGGAGACAGGACTGGAAGGAAGATCAGTTAGTATAGGCCCTTCACTTACACCCCAGCGGATCCAAGAGGTACAGAGGTGTGTTAAGGCTAACCAAGATGTGTTCTCTCCCGTACCAGGAAGAACGACGGTTATCCAACATGAGGTCCACACACCCCCTGGGGTGTGTGTCCGGGTTAGGTCCTACAGGATCCCGGAGGCCCAACGGAACGAAGTCGTTCGTGAGGTCGAAGCGATGAGACGAATGGACGTAATCGAGGAGTCCTCGAGTCCATGGAACAGTCCAATTGTGATGGTGGCCAAACCCAATGGAACTTGGCGGTTTTGTAATGATTTTCGTCAACTCAATCAGGTATCTAAGTTTGATTTCTATCCTATGCCTAGGGTAGATGAGTTAATTGAAAGACTTGGTTCGGCGAAATACTTAACCACTTTAGATCTCACAAAGGGATATTGGCAAATTCCCCTTAGCCCCAAGTCTAGGGAAAAGACAGCATTTGCCACACCCCTGGGATTGTTCCAATATAAGGTAATGCCGTTTGGATTGCATGGCGCACCCGCCACTTTCCAACGACTTATGGACATAATATTAAGACCTCATGCGCAGTATGCTTCGGCTTACATCGATTATATTGTGGTATTTACAGATTCCTGGGAGACACATCTTGAGAAAGTCAATGCCGTATTGCAGTCCCTAAGAGAAGCAACGCTGACTGCTAACCCAGAGAAATGTTTTGTGGGTTTGCAGGAAACACAATACTTAGGGTTTGTGGTAGGGGGCGGTAAAGTCAAGCCCCAGATTAGTAAGGTAGAGGCAATTACTAATTGGCCTGTACCAAAGGATAAGAAACAAGTTAGAGCCTTCTTAGGTTTGGCAGGCTACTATAGAAGGTTTGTACCGGAATTTTCCTCCATTGCCACACCCCTTACTGACTTAATAAAAAAATTGCCCTGATTCGTGTTAAGTGGAACCCCGTGACAGATAAGGCATTTAGGGCTATTAAAGAAATACTGTGTAACAGTCCAGTGTTGAAAGTACCCGATTTCTCCCAGCCCTTTGTGCTACAAATGGACGCGTCGGAAGTAGGTTTAGGGGCAGTATTGTCGCAGATCGTTGATGGGGAGGAACATCCCATAGGGGTCTTAGCAGAAAGCTCCTGCCGCGAGAAAGAAAATATGCAGTTGTCGAGAAGGAATGTTTGGCAGTGAAATGGGCAGTTGAGGCTTTAAAATATTATCTGTTAGGCAGAGAGTTTACCCTGGTTACAGATCATGCACCCCTAAAATTTATGAAGGAGAACAAGGAGAAGAATGCTCGGGTAACTCGTTGGTTTTTGGCTTTACAGCCTTACAAGTTCAAGATTGAACATAGACGGGGGACTCAGAATGCGAACGCAGATGGGCTGTCAAGAAAACATGTGGTTAGTTGGGCCTCTCAAACCGATAGGTTGGAGCTGGGGGGGAGGATATGTAAGAAAGAGTGGCGTTGCCTTTAAGAAATGGTGGCGCCATTAGAGAAACTACATCACCCAGGAACCCAAGCACTAATGGATAGGGCGGGGTTTCTGGGAATATAAGGAAGTAGGGCAGAACAGTAGGGGCGATGTATGATTGTGGGGAACACAGCCGGATTGTCCTGCTGAAAAAAGCCTGCAAAGTCAAGTGTGTATTGTAAATTATTGTAAGGTAAAGTGAACGCTTACATTTGAATAAGAGTTCTTTATTGAGTTTATACCGAGTGCGTTTTTCCTCTTTGTGAGGTAGTCTCTTATTTTTGTAAGTTTAATTTATTTTCTGAAATGTTTGTAGATAAAACGTGTATTCTCGGTAGTTAGTTTAAACACGGTCCCGCAGTTTCCGTGGTGGTTGGTTGTGCACTGTCCCAACTGCCGTTTGTTTTAGTGTTGTGTTTGCCACGGGACCCAGAGGTAAATTGGTCATTCACGCGCTGCAGGGACAGCGAGCTGTAACAGAAGGAACTGAAGCAACAGACTGTATTTCCAGGACATTGTTTATTGTGGGACAGAGACACGAATAATATTACATACAGGTTGTGTGGAAAGTGTGGATACCGTGCTTCAA
The DNA here is from genome assembly GCA_030684275.1 of Acipenser oxyrinchus oxyrinchus. Lineage (NCBI taxonomy): Eukaryota > Metazoa > Chordata > Actinopteri > Acipenseriformes > Acipenseridae > Acipenser > Acipenser oxyrinchus. Next base: position 39,513,738 of record CM060248.1, on the reverse strand, counting down.
CTCTGGGACACTATTTGCTTTCGTGGACGACTGGGAAGTTGGCTGCAGGGGTCCCTTCCCCACAACCCGGATACAATTTTATTATCACCGTATACTTCTCTTGGCGTTCGGGGTCACGTGAGTTGTGTTCCTGGAGCCCTTCTTCGAAGGGGGTCCGTTCCACACTTGCTTATGCTTACCTGTGTTACAGAAACACTCCAGCAGAGGGTGTTTGCTCTGTGCTTACCTGTGTTACAGAAGTACTCCAGCAGAGGGAGTTTGTCCTATGCTTACCTGTGTTACAGAAGTACGTTTGTCCTATGCTTACCTGTGTTACAGAAATACTCCAGAAGAGGGAGCCTGTTTTGTACTTACCTGTGCATCAGGACCACTCCAGCAGAGGGAGCCCGTCCTGTGGTTGTCTGAGTTGTAGAATCACTCCAGCAGAGGGAGCCTGTTCTATACTTACCTGTGTTGCAGAGATAACTCCAGCAGGGGGGGGAGCCACCTATGTGATTACTTAGAATACCAGGCTACTCCAGCAGAGGGGGCCTGCTCTGAGCTTACCAGCGTTACAGGACTACTCCAGCAGAGGGAGCTTGCCCTGTACTTACCTGTGGACTGACCCACTCGGGTTGAAGGAACCTCTCTGATACTTACCGGTCTCCTCGTCCAAAGTTACCAGTGAAGTTCATCCCAGTGGACTCGGTCCCATGTGGGTGGGTCTTGCACAGGCCACGGCCTGTAGGACACAATAGTCTGAAAATAGCTTAGAGAGGGTCGAAGAAGTGAGTCAGTCAGTGGCCCGTACAGGGCATTATTATATAACAGAAACTGTTTGTTTGTGTAAATATTGTAAATAAAAGATACTTGCCTGAAAGTTCCACGAGTCTGTGCCAGTTGGTGGGAGCAGCAAACCCGTAACGCGCAGGGTTACTCTACTAGTTTGTTACACTATATATATATATATATATATATATATATATATATATATATATATTAGCACAGCAGGGAGGTGGTTAATATCCTCCCTGCCAAAATGTGTATTAATTGTTTTATTATTGATTAATTATCACCTGCACCTGGCTATCATTGTAAATAGAGCCAGGTGCAGGGTATTAAAGACAGCAGTCTCTTTGGGGCTGCTGCTGTCTGGAGAGTCTGATTTATAGTGTGCTCAATCGTAATGAAAAGGTACTGTGTGAAGCCTTTTGTTTTTGTGTAATAAAAACTGAGTGTTTTGGGGCTCCCAAGTGGCACATCCAGTAAAGGTGCTCAGCGTGGAGTGTAGGATGCGCCCTATAGCCTGGAGATTGCAGCTTCGAATCCAGGCTATGTCATTGCCGACTGTGACCAGGGGTTCCGGCCGAGCGCCGCAGTAGAGAGGGCTTAGGTCGGCAGGACAATCCATAGTTCACCACTCACCAGTAACCCCTGTGGCTGATAGGGCGCCTGCAGGTCTGCAGTGGAGCCATTCAGATCTGTGTCGTCCTCTGGCACTTTAGGTGTGGTGGCTTCGCTGTGGATCCGCAGTGTGAAAAATGACAGACTGGCATGAACACGTTTTGGTGGACGCGTGTTTCAGCCTCCATTTCCTGAGTCGCCGGGGGGTTTGCAGCGGTGAACCAGGATAAAAATAATAAATTGGGCATTCCAAATTGGGGAGAAAAAAACAGGATAAAAACCATTGGCGATGACTACATTTAAAAAAAATATATATACTGTATATGTTTTTGTGTTTGTGTTATTTGTCAGGCAAACGGCTTAGCCACCCTACGAGTTAGTCAGGGAACCTACAAATGTTTAGTAAGAGCTCCGAAGGAGCTAGGTCTTTTGTTTTGTTTTTGTTTATTTTGTATTATTAAAAGTGTGCGTATGCGCTTAAACCTCCAGTTTTTGTGTACTGGGTCTCATTATAAAGGGGCAAGCGAATGACCGTGAGTGCAGCCGTGTTACAATATCTATAATCCAGGGCTGGCAATGGAACATGAAACAAACAATGCGATTGGTTGAGCAAGGTTCCAGCTGTCCGTATATCGGATAGAAACAGATAGTTGGAGCCTTGTCACATATTCTAAATCACTGCGCTGCCTCAGAGAATTTAAAGTATTGGACGGTAGCCATCTTGTTTTTACAGTTACAGATGTACAGCTATAACTATAAAACTGAGTGACCAATTAGCTGTAAAAAAATCCCAAAGTAATAAGTAGACATGTTGATTTGAATGAAGAACAATTAAATTAACTGGAAGATAGCAAAAAATAAAAATACCAACAAAAATAAAAATCTCTGTCTTTTATACTTAGTCACCCCGACTTTATCACTTAAAATAATGTATTTTTAGCGGTTTGTAAACGCTCTGAAGAAGACCAATGGGTCGAAACATGTTAGCTATGTTTACTGTGAAATTTTAAAGATATGAAATAAAGACTATTGCTTTTATTGAGAACTCTGTGTGGATATGGACTTCATTCTAATGGGAGTTGCTGTCTTTTTTTCCCCTTCCACTGGAGGAGATTCTTGTATGCAGTTGTCCCAAGACAAAGACCCTGTACTTGAAAAGTTTTTTCAAACACTTTTGTTGCGCCGGCATTCACACTGTTATAGAACATATATATATATATATATATATATATATATATATATATATATATATATATATATATATATATATATATATATAATGAAAGGCAGTTTAATCCCATCAGATTTCATAGTGGGGCCCCAATCTTCAACCTCAAATAAAAAATGTTTCTATCAAAGAGCTTTTCATAGTCATTGTCGTCAGGTGCAATGGTGTAAGGTAATTACATGATTGACCAGACAGTATTTCTCCCAAAAACAATCTGTGTTTATTAACAAACAAACAAAAGATCCGCCTTTACCAGCGATGGTATCGGGGTACACGGCGGCTTTGCAAACCCAAAATAATAATAATAATAATAACACAAATAATCCAGCCGATCCAGTATTCTCAGTGCACGCAATGGTGAAAGTGCAGGGAAGTGCTCCGGTGTGTCTGTGGGTTCCTCAGCCCCAGCTCCGCGCTGCTCAATCCTCCTCTGCAAAATAGAGAAACAAAAAACAAAACAAAACAAACGCTACAGGCTACGGCCATCTGTTTACGTTCGTCAGCGCAAGGCGGCGTATTGACGTAGCTGCTTCCCCTTTGTACCCCCAGCTGATTGCAATAGAGTCTTTCCACGTGCGTGCAACTATGTGCTCCCCCCAATATGGTCACCTTCAAAGCAGTCCATCTAGGAGGCAGCATACCACCGACCTTACACAGCGCTCTTTCCAATTGGGAGAGAGATTTACAACATCGATCCTTTCTCTCTTTATCACATATCTCACACCTCAGAGTGATGCCGCAGGTACACTCGACCAACTCTACATTCCCCAATGGTCCCCTCTCCCTTGAAAAAAAATCTGTATTTTGATGCTCCTTATCTGCACGATGTTTCACTGTGTAGTGAAAGGGTTGCAGCGCCAGATACCACCAAGTTATCCAAGCGTTATTGTCCTTCTACGTGTGTAACAACCTTAAAGGAGCATGATCAGTGACTCCCCAACAAGTAATAGTGAAGAGCGTGAGTAGCTCATTTGATGGCTAAACACTCCTTCTCAATGACGGAGTAGTTAATTTCCCTAGGAGCCTTTTTTTTGCTCAAATAAATGATAGGGTGTTCCACCCCGTCAACTTGTTGGGACAGGACCGCCCCCAGACCAATGTGGGAGGCATCAGTCTGCAGGATGAACTCTTTGCTGAAATCCGGTGAAATCAGAGGGGGAGTTTGACAGAGTCGCTTCTTAATCGTAGCAAATGCTTCCTGACACTGCCCTGTCCATTTAACTAATTTTGGAGCAGCCTTTCGGGTGAGATCGACCAGGGGGTTGACTATGGTGGCATAATATGTATATCTTTCATGCATATTAGGTTTGCCTTTGCACATGTATCCAGTTTGAATGCAGTGGCTTGCGGTGACTTTTTAGCAAGGCATGCAATTTTGGTTTTGGTTATAATTTCTGTTTTTGTTTCTTTTGCGCCAAACGGATTACTCAACAAACTTTTCACTAAGTTTTCCATTTTAATTTTGACGACAAGACTCAGTGTTCAGTCAAGGAGGATTCAATTCTACAGTTGCATGCCTTGCCTATGTTTTCCAGCGCACAGCCATCGGGAAGTGAGGTGCAGGCTGCGTCGCATTGCTTAGGCAACGTGATGCAACTTGGAGCGTTGCATGCCTTGACCAACAAAGAAGACTGCCGAGGTGAACAGATTACTTGCATACAGGGCTGTCATATACTTACAAATGTTGTAGAATAAACACATTTTTCTATCATATTCTTAAAAATGTTTTGGAATAAAATATAGTCCAAGGCATGCAATGCATGTGTCGCATACATAGACGGCATGCCACTGTTTGAATGGTATTATTGTTCTATTGCATGTACACACTCGTGTTCACTTTTATAGTTCGCTGTGTGCAGTATATTTGGTATTGCCCTGTCTGAATTTTGTGTTTCAGCAATGTCCATATATGCATCTCACTGTATCATTCCAACAAAAAATGCCTCACTTAAATTTGTCTCATCTACAGCCCCTTGCACACTGGCTACCCAGGTCACAATCCCGCGAAGTGTGAAACCACGTACCTGGGTCGTACCCGGGTTAACCCGAGTCTCAGCGACCCTGGATATGGGTTGACATGCTTTGGCCCTTGTTGAGGAAGACAAAATGCTTGACGGCCGTTAGTGAGCTGACACAATAACAAACAGCCACGCCTGCGTGAAGGTTTCACTTCCGCAAGGAACATTTCTGTTTATTCTGTTTAGCCATTCAATCCAGAGAAGCTTGGATGGAACGGTCAGTAACAAGCTGCTTCCGGGGTAATAAAACGCGTATTGTGCACTTGCGTCTGTCACCCAGGTCAACCCTGCTTTATCAAAAGCAGTGTGAAATCGCATACCAGACCCACATGACACCGGGTCCTGACCTGGGTAGATTCTGACTCGGGTAGAGTATGCCAGTGTGAAAGGGGCTTACTGTGTGCACAGCTGTTTCTTTCTGGGTTTTTTTGTCTTTGGCACATTAAGCACATTCTAGCAGTGTTTTTTTTCCATTACACCTTGCACAGCTTTTCCCATATACTGGGCACTGCCTTGGTTGGTGCTTCGTTCCACATCGTTTGCATTCATAAAGTTTGTGGCTTGTTTGTTTCGAATACTTCTGCTCAGTGCATCTTTTGTTTGCTCGTATTACAACATCCACGACTGCACTTTCACTATGCTGCGTTACTGCTTGCACTCACTGCATGGATTTGCACATTTTTACTGCCTCTTCTAAGGTAAGCTCCATTTCTCTCAATAGTCTTTCAGTTACTTTCTTTTATTAATTCTGAAGACAATCTGATCACGTATCATAGAAGCTTTGAATTCAGCAAAGTTACAGGTCTGCGTTTAGTTTTAAGTGTGAAAACTATCAAATGTCTCTCCCTGTTTCTGAATGCAGCAGCGGAAAACATACCTTTCATATGTCTTGTTCTTTTTAGGTGAACAGTATGCATCAAACTTCTGCAGTGCCTATTCCAGCTTGTCTTTGTCAGCTTCAAACGCAAATGCAAACGTGTTGTAAATATCGATAGCTTGGGGACCCGCTATTGTAAGGAGCAAGGGGGCCTAATGTTTGTCTGGTTTATCCTATGCTTTGGTTTCCCACCAGTCTGGTTTGTCTGGTTTTATCACATTCATTATAGCTCCGGGCTGTGTTTACTACTCGTAGTTACAATATTTCCACTTCTGGTGCTATGTACTGTTTGTTAAATCAATATAAATGACGAGATGTGGTTAAGTGACCTGTAGCAACCGCTAACTGGTTTATTAGTCATTAAACTCTTACATGTTGTACGTTGTTAAATTAAACTGCTTTATGAGAACAGTCTTTCATATTACATTTTGTTAATGTATTTTTAAAAATACCTGTGACGGCTAGGAGCCCTGCACATGAAAAGGGGTCATGTATTTGTTTTGTATTATGATTTAAAAATGTATTGTTTATTTATTTTAGAACGGGGTACCCCTCCACCCCTGTGTTTAGTGTGTTATTTTGTATCTGTTTTGTTTTATTATAAGACACTGATTTTGAAATATGACTGAGTAGCCGTGTTATTGTTTGTTTTGGTAGTTAGTTTAAAAATATATATATGACAGCGAAAGCCGTGTGTTTTTGTATTGTTTTGCAGCGTGGATGGGTGACCATCTCCCGAGCTCTCTGCACTCTTTGTGGGTGTCCGGAGGAGTGAAAGAGAGCAAGAGAGAGAAATCAAAACAAAACTAAAAAAACCTATAGGAATAGTGAAGGCGATTGCCCAGCCTGACCTGTAGTAAGTTTTGTGTGCGATGTTTGTTTTAGTTTTACTTTTATTTTCGCTCTGTGAGCAAAGTGTGTTTTTGTTTTATTTTATTTTTGTATTTGAAAATAAAATGGCACAAGCGCCACTGCACCGTACCTGCAGTGTCTCTGAATCCTTCCTGCTTCTGACCTGACGTCACCACTCTGCCAACCCTGTCACAATACCATCAAAAAACATATACACATTTACCATAATGCATGCGTCATTTATACAGGTCTTGCTAGTTTTTACTTCCAACAGAGACGGTGCAACAAACTGCATGTATTTCACTCTTTGATACCTAAGTACAAAAGCATGTGACTATTAATGAATTGATTGTCAGTGCAATGTCACCACAGGAGGTTCGCTGTTTATACAGTAATGAAAACATTCGGTTGCCTGTCTGTTCTGACACTGACAGATATATGAAGAGTGATACAGGTTTCACCTATTTGTTGTTGTAGGGCAATTTCCAGCCTTTTTCATATTGCTGCTAGTGCAGAGGCAACCATTTTGATTACAGTATATTTCTGTCCCAGGTAAGTAGGCATTTAAAGAAGCCTGTACCAGGCTTACTTGAAATGCAGCCAAAGCACTAATCTGCTCTCAAATGTATCTCCCAAAGGATTTCATTGGTGCAACTAGCTATTGAAACTGGAGGTGGGAAATTAGATTTGGAGAAATCGATCGCACAACAGGTGATTCTGCGTGCAGCACCTTAACACAATACCAAAATGGAAAGTGATGACAGCAGGGAATTTGACAAGCAGAGATTACATTACAGACCAATGTAATCTGGGTAAGTGCTGCATCGTTAAAGTTAGAATTAGACGTTTTATGAATGCACCAGCATTGTAACACAATTATAGCAGGTGGTATAGTGTTTCTGAAAAAAAAAGTATTTGCAGTTTTTAATTCTTTAACCCCCAAAAAAACAATAAAATAGACAGTATATACAGACACTAGCAACAGTAAAATTAGAGTTGGTATCCTTTATTTTCTACCACAGCTAGTAAATAATACAACCTCCATGCAAAAATGCCACCACCTTAGTCCCAGGTGAGGATGTTTAGTTTGTAATGAATGGTGAGAAGCCCTTAACACAATCTTTGAATATTTTAAGTAGCATTTTCACTAAAGCTGGTAGATCTTCTTTCTCATGCTCTTGACTATAGTGACTAAGCCTGTTCAGTCTTGACGCCTTAATGATACCGATTAAAACCTTTTTTCACACCCCACATGTTGGTTACTTGTAAAATATAACATTGAAAACTAACGGAGAACTAACCTGTAATCGTAAGTGCACTTTGAAGAAGTGGTGAGAACGGTCTTCTGACAATTACTGTATATGAAATTATTACAAACCGTAGACCAAATTCTTCTTAGAAAGGGTTAATTTCTGCGTATTATCCTCAGAGAATGGATTCAACATTGTGCCTATTGTGAATATACTGTAGACAATACAATTATTAGGGGTGCGCGATAATACCGATATACCGCTATATTGCGATATTCATCAGGCAATACAATAACCAGTATCTGAACAACAATGTCGGTATTTTTGGTTAAACTGATTCAGGGAAAGCAAAGTCAAATGTGTGGAATAATTTCCTAATAAAACAATCTAAAAAGGATGGCTGTATAGCATCAAACATTGCAATGTGTTGTTTATGCAAGGCTGAAGTAAATGAGGTCATCTCCAGCGCAGAACTTCAATCACCATAATGCCATGTATGGTATATCACAACCTCTTCCCCATCTTTTTTCCAGGAGCTCTGCGTTTAATAAAATTATGAATTACAAAGAACTATCAGTGCAATTTTAATTGTTTTTACATTTATTTTTAAATATTCTTTTATCTGCTGACAGTTCTGGACAATGTAATTTTACACTATATTCTGAATATCTTTTTTTTTCCCTGGACCTACTACGTTTGATCTCCTCAGATAAAAAAAAACAGTGTTTGTGAGAAAAAAAACAAGCAAAGCACATAAATAAATAGTTTACAACATTACTTACCAGTGTTTCATTTTTTATTTTAAATAAATGTGTAGCACTTATTTATGCTTTTGTAATATATATTAAATGTTAAAAGCAAGGTCAGTCGTTTATTCTCTGCACTGACCGATATATAAAGCAGCTTTAAACCTGTCTTTATGGCCACAATCATAGGATGCTGTGACAGGGATGGTTTGTGGTGACGTCAGACCAGGAAGAGAATGGACACAGTACTACAAGTCAAGTGCTGATGCGCGTATTTATTAAATAAAATAGTTTAACAAAACGCTCACAGAACAGCTTACCAAGCAAAATAAAGGTTTAAACAAAACAACTCACAAACACAAAACACTGACACCAAACCCCAAAACAAGTAAGCTTTGCAGGCTTGGCAGGTCAAAGCTTTGCGCGACAGGGTAGGAGGTGACCCTCAAGAGGTAGCTTCAGCTCCTCTGGTGGTGGAGGTGGGAGCAGCAGGTAGTCCCTCGGTCGCTGGTCACTGTGGATTCCTCCATGGACCACCCTGGAAACTAATGCCTAAAGTACAGGGGCTAGTGTGATCAATCCCCCATAAAATTATTCTAGCCACACTGTATCTGCTCCAGTATTCAATTAGCCAACCCATAAACATCGACCAATAAGACATCTGTTCTATGTTCAGATGCATGAAAGTGGGTTTTCCAGTTCCCTTTTTTAGTTGTGTTGAAAATATCCTTTCATTTAAGTTAAATCCCAGTATAAAAAAATGCAATATGAAAAAATGAAGCTGTTGTTATCTCTAACAATCCCCTGCATGTTCATGATAAAAGATAAATATTGCCTTTTACACTACTCTTCATTTACGATTAACAATGTAACTTATTAAGATCAATGTTGCCACAAGACCCATTTGGCTCTTGTCAGTGACACACTAGTATGAGCAACACTATGACTATTGTCTAACAATTCTACAGAGTGCTTATAACTTGGACATGTGCAACATTATGAAAGAACTGCCTACCTGTGTCTAAAGATCATCTTTCAGACAGAAGATGTTTAGATATTAATCACATTTTGAATATTTTATGGGGTTTTTTCTGCATGAGTGCAACAAGAGGCATATTGAATAAACTGGAGGTTATGTATATTATTAAATGCAGGTTTGTACTAGGAAATTGTGTAACATTATTATAACAGGCAAAATGTAATGTATTAGTCTAGGCTGTAATTGTTTATTTGGTAAAGCTCCAGGCTGTTCACAAATTTTGTTCTCGTCCACACAAGCAAAGAATTATCTTCAGTCTTCTACTGAATTATAATATCTCCCTGTAGCAAATCCTCTGACACCACTGGGTTGTTAGTCACATTTGGGGTCCAGTTTACTGGGACTTGCTGCCTTTTTCACTTAGATCTTCAATAAACCTCAGTTCATTAATCCCATATGTTCACTAATTGTGTTTGTCCCCCAGGAAACACAATTAATTGAAAACTAGGGTTTCTTAGCAAACCAGCAGAAGACAGTACTTTAATCAGAATGCGTTGTTCTGGTGTACTTGAATCAGAATGTGTTATTCTGGAGTATTATGTGTTCAAATGCAATGGATTATGTTATGGAGAGCCTAATGTACAATGATATACAGATAAATCCATCACAGTATCTACAGCTACACCATGTCACTGTGTATCTTCAGGATTCATTTATATGGCTGTGGAGATTTGAACAATTGTTTAAATAAAGTAAGATCTCATTTTACAGTACTTGAAGGAGATGTAAGAAAGAATTAAAAAATCACCAGTACAGAATTGTACTGGTTAGAATAATGATGTATTAGAATAATGGAATGTATGAAGTATTATACACTGTACTATAGTAATACCGGATTCTGCCACGTCAACGCCCTGGTTTGAATGATCGCCCGAACCCAACTTTTAGCTGAAAGTCAAATTTTCACCATTAATTTATGTTTTTTAGTAACCATGCGCATATAATTCCTGAGGGGAAATATAGTGGTTCATGTGAATAGAAAAAAACTGCCTCGAAGTAGTTGCTCTGTGCTTTGAATGATTCAGGGCTAGGTTTAGGGTTTTCAGTTATACGCTTTCCTGTTGTTACGCTACAATCCATATATAATTTTTTTAGACACTACAAGAGCTTGTAACTCAGGCACCGTTTTATATAGTGCTACTTTGGATGTTAATTTATTATTTCGTGTTGCATTTTCACAGTGGACACTGCAATGCAGAGATTATGTAAAGCCCTTCATTTTAGTGGACTGAACATTTCACAAGTTTGTATATTTTTTAAAAGTAGCGACTTTTATTTTAGCGTTTTTCACCAATAAATGTGGTTTTTCATGATGTGGTTTTGCTGGAGCTTTAAAGTTTAATGGTTGTTTTGTGAAAACATTTCAAATGACAAAACAGTGGACTGCAGCAGCTTTGAATTGTATTTCACCAGTCCTTAAATATGTTAACTACACTTCTTGATTCTTTATCATGTCTGTGTGCTGTGCTCTACCTTTGAATTTTAAGCATGATACTGGTTGTGTTCTATATTTTCCCTAATCTTAATTAAAAATTCAGAATACTTATGTACTGTGTGACTGGAGTGGATAAAGAAGGGAGTTTGAAACAGGTGTTTCAGTAATCAACCTTGGATAGGGTGGTAGTTTTATTTTTAAACAAAAAAAATCAACAAAACATGCAGGGTCAGGGCATGAGGATTAATCAAAATATAAAAGCAGGATCAAGTTGAGGGACTGGCCTCCACCGGTCACCAGCCTCTCCCTTGCTCCTCAGTTGTCTGCTCCGTCTATGAAAATAAACACACAAGTTAGTCAATTTAATCCTCCCCTCCACGTCTCTCTCTCTCTCTCCCATTCATGAATCTGAACGCCAGCCCTGAAGTACAACAGTGCAGTTCCCTTTATACTCACAACCCCGCCCCTGAGATCAGTGAAACACCTATCCGCAAACGGCAGGTGTTTTTAATAAACACTTGACCTGAGTGACCGGATTTAGCGTACCTGCACTGTTGCCCCACACAAAGATGGCATCCTGGAAAAACGTGACTTCCATCACGGTCACGTGATCTTTGGATGGGGGTCCTTGGCTTGGCCCAGTACCCTCTGTTGTCGGGAGGCTGGATAACAACACAAGACCCTTTTCACCCATCACATACTGTTTGCTGCTATTGTGTGATATGTATACTTGTAGTCTTCTATAAGGACCCTGATAAAACAGGTCAGGAGGTAGATGTACAGTTTGGATTCATTCTCTCCCGTTCACACATCCCACCCTTCAGAATAGAGCCAAAGGAACACTCGGCTAACCCTAGCTCCTGAGATTGTCCCATTGTATTTAACACTTAAGAGGGCTGTGGTCCATACCAAGGAGGAATGCACGTCTAAATATGGTAATATTAAAGACTGCGTGTAGCCCATTTAATGGCCAAACACTCTTTCGCGATGACGGGGTAGTTTCTCTCCCTGGGAGCCATTTTCTTGCTCATATACAAAATGGGATGTTCTACTCCATTTACTTTTTGGGACAATCTCTGGTGTAATTAGGGCACAGTTTCCTCCTTATCTTATCAAAGCCCTCCTGACCCTCACCTCTCCAATTAACTAAATCTGGTGCTTTCTTCTTGGTGAGATTGAACAGGGGTCATCTATGGTAGAATACTCAGCGATAAAGCGGTGGTAATAGCCTGCTAACCCCAGTAGTGATCTCATCTGAGACTTTGTTTTCGGGATCGCCGCATCCACTAAAGTCTTGACCTTAGAGGCTACTGGCTTTACCCTACCATTAACCATGATGTAGCCAAGATATTGGGTCTCGTTTTTGTCAAATGCACACTTACCCAGCCTCGCTTTCCTCAGAGACTGTAGGACTGCTGAACGTCTAACAAGATGTGCTTTCGAGGTAGAGCTAAAAATCACCACATTATCAATATAGGCGGCTGCATATTTCCGATGGTGGTATAGGACGTGGTCCATCAGTCTCTGGAAGGTCGCTAGGGCTCCATGCCATGCAGTCTGAATAGCATGGTCTGGAAATGAAACAGCCCATCTGGGGTAGAGAAAACAGTTTTCTCTTGCAAGCTGTGAGTTAATGGAATCTACCAGTAACCTTTTGTCAGATCCAAACTTGGAGATCGCATTCACCTTACGAAAATCCACACAGAAACGAGTGGTGCTGTCCTTCTTAGGGACCATCACTTTCGGACAGCACCATCGCTTCGTGAAGGCTGATTGACTCCCAGATCGAGCATTGCCCCCACCTCTTTTCGGCTGCATTCCGGCGACTTTCTGGGATCTGGTACAGTCTCTCCCTGCCCCTGACACTTGGCAGAGTGACAACAGCATGTTCAATAATATTAGTCCTATCGGGTACATCAGAAAAAAAACATCACCAAACAATTCACCAACTCTTGCAACTCCTGTTTCTGACCAGGAAATAACTGTTCCCCATCGGCATGTCAATTACCCTAGGTGGATTGACACTGGGGCCAATAACCTCTTCTGGGTCATCAGTAGCTATACACAGGGCCTCCCTTTTTTTCAAGGGATTTAACAAATTGATATGATAAATTTGGGGTTTATTCCAGTGATCGGGTTATCTACTCTCGTAATTTACTTTACCAATTGCCCAAGTCACTTCATAAGGTCCCTGCCACTTAGCAAATAAGTTAGATTAGATGTGGGAAGTAGCAACAGTACTTTGTCTCCAGGTCAAAAGGTCAGAATTCTTACTTTTTTGTTGTACTGTTGCCCCTAGCGATGCTGAGCTAGTGTTAACCCTTTGCGGTCCTATGTCGGACCTGGCACGGACATTTGCAGAGCTTTTTTGAGATGTTATAGTAATAAAATAATGACTTGGATCGCATTATTGAGGCGCTTGGTGATAAAACGAGTGATCAGGAGATGATTGATCGGTATGTACGACTATTATTATTATTATTATTTATTTCTTAGCATATGTGAAAGCTATAGGGCTGGAGATGCCTAGTGAGTGCTTTGTTGATATGCAGGGCCTTTTAGACCCGTTTGACTGTGGAAAAAAATACTTTTAAACAGCGCGTCTAAAATTAACTGCGCGTGTGAAAATAAATTGGACCTGACGCGCCTGAGACGCAGTTAATAAATGGACTGCAAAGGGTTAAATTATGTTGTGCCAAATGACAAACCAATCCCAGGTGGTCTCCCAAAAGTAGTACATGTTTCACTGCATTTTTGGAATCATTAGTTTGGTCTTCCCACCACTCTCTTACCAGATGGAGGATACCTCTGGGTTGTCTGCCGTATAGCAACTCAAAGGGAGAAAACCCTGTTGAGCTCTGCGGCACCTCTCTCACTGCAAAAAGGTGGTAGGGAAGAAGTTTGGCCCAATTTCTCTGCTCCTGGTTGACAAACTGCCTCAGCATCTGTTTTAAAGTCTGATTAAACTATTCCACTAGTCCATCAGTTTGCAGATGATAAACGGAGATCCTAATAGAAGAGATTTTTAACAATTTATTCACTTGAGGTAGACAATTTGCCGTAAAGTTAGTTCTTTGATCGGTCAGAATCTCTTTGAGAATCCCTTCTCTAACATTTTCTGCACTCTTTGGCGATTGCTGATGCACAAGTGTATCTCAAGGGTACTGCCTCTGGATATCTTGTTGTGTAGTCCTTGACTACTAAAATGTGCATATATCCAGAGTCAGAGTGGCTCACTGGACCCACTATGTCAATTGCAATCCTTTCAAAAGGGGTTCCAATAAGGGGCAATGGGACCAGGGTTGTCTTGCCACTTTCAGGATGTTTTCCTTTCTGACTTTTGGTGTAAAAAAAACCTTGACTCCCAACAACATATTAAGACCGTGATCATGTTAACACAATCATGCTGAAGTGGGCTTCTAGGACCGCAATTGTGTAAACACGATAAAAAAAAACACTTTGTTTTGATGACTTACAGGGCCACCGTACTTTGCATTACAGGCTTGAAACACATATCATTGGATAGGGTAGTTCACTTCCTGATAGTTTTTTTTTTCATGTGAAGTCACTGAGACGGGCATTTAGTGTCGAAAGGGCAGAGAAAGTTTTGGCAGCATGGAGAGAAAATACATCACAGCCTGCTTCAGAAAAACTTGTTTAGAGGTAAGAAAGACATGGAAAAACGTTGTAAATCCGATGTATTTGACATAGTTATATTAGAACATTTATGCTGTCTCATGTGTTTTTATATATATATATATATATATATATATATATATATATATATATATATTTGTGTGTGTTTGTGTGTTTACAATATTTACTTTATAAATATCAAGAAACAAGTGGATATAAGCAGATACTATTTCATGAACTAAAGTTATCAGCTGTGTTTTTTTCCTTATGATGAGACAAGGGGATTTTGGCTTGTAATTCTGACTCCCAACAGCAGAGGGTGTCAGCCAGCTTAAAGTACCTCTCACCAGGATCACGTCAGAGAGACAGAAGTCTCTATTGTGGGCAACGCCATCCTGATGAAGGGCAACAATCTGCATCCGTGGGGCACGGCCACTCGGGTCAGAGGGGAATTATAAACACCTGTAAGTTAGCGATTGGTGTTTCCATGACTCCAGGGGCAGGGCCACGAGTACAAGAAAGATCAGGTTGTTGTACAGGGGGTGGGTGCTTGGAACGGGGATTAACAGGAGGAGGGGCAAGATCAACAAATCTACTGCGATAGAGAAAAGTCAGGGAGATTCAAATTTCTTGTTATATTGTTTTCATTTCTTTTTTCTTTTGTTCCAGACTTTTAAATCGCAGAGACCCGACACTCGCGTCAGAGCCTTCCGGAAGATTTGACTTAATTCTGATTTTGCCTTCAACCCTTCCCTCCCTCACAGTTTTGTTTTTGTTATCTGAAGAAATTTTTCAACTGCAATTACTGTGTTATTGTCTCCTTTCCACCATCCTGTCACATTCTTTACTATATAACAATGAATAATTTTTATTTATAAATATTTATTTTGAGAAAATAATTAAGAGTAGTGTCCATTATTGCTTATAAAGAGAATAAACCCTGAGAATAAACGTGTATTATGTTATTGCAATCAATCAGGTGTCTCAATGTTTTTCAACAAAACTTTCAGGAAGTATTGTAAGGTCCTTCGGGTCATAGAATAACACAGTTTTATGCATGTATCTCTAAGCAGAACACATAATAAAAATACTTTACATATACAGTACTGTGCAAAAGTTTTAGGCAGGTGTGAAAAAATGCTGTAAAGTAAGAATGCTTTCAAAAATAGACATGTTAATAGATTATATTTATCAATTAACTAAATGCAAAGTGAGTGAACAGAAGAAAAATCTAAATCAAATCCATATTTGGTGTGACCACCCTTTGCCTTCAAAACAGCATCAATTCTTCTAGGTACACTTGCACAAAGTCAGGGATTTTGTAGGCATATAGTCAGGTGTATGATTAAACAATTATACCAAACAGGTGCTAATGATCATCAATTCAATATGTAGGTTGAAACACAATCATTAACTGAAACAGAAACAGCTGTGTAGGAGGAATAAAACTGGGTGAGGAACAGCCAAACTCAGCTAACAAGGTGAGGTTGCTGAAGACAGTTTACTGTCAAAAGTCATACACCATGGCAAGACTGAGCACAGCAACAAGACACAAGGTAGTTATACTGCATCAGCAAGGTCTCTCCCAGGCAGAAATTTCAAGGCAGACAGGGGTTTCCAGATGTGCTGTCCAAGCTCTTTTGAAGAAGCACAAAGAAACGGGCAACGTTGAGGACCGAGACGCAGTGGTCGGCCAAGGAAACTTACTGCAGCAGATGAAAGACACATCATGCTTACTTCCCTTCGCAATCGGAAGATGTCCAGCAGTGCCATCAGCTCAGAATTGGCAGAAAACAGTGGGACCCTGGTACACCCATCTACTGTCCGGAGAAGTCTGGTCAGAAGTGGCCTTCATGGAAGACTTGCGGCCAAAAGCCATACCTCCGACGTGGAAACAAGGCCAAGCGACTCAACTATGCACAAAAACACAGGAACTGGGGTGCAGAAAATGGCAGCAGGTGCTCTGGACTGATGAGTCAAAATTTGAAATATTTGGCTGTAGCAGAAGGCAGTTTGTTGGCCGAAGGGCTGGTGAGCAGTACACTAATGAGTGTCTGCAGGCAACAGTGAAGCATGGTGGAGGTTCCTTGCAAGTTTGGGGCTGCATTTCTGCAAATGGAGTTGGGGATTTGGTCAGAATTAATGGTCTCCTCAATGCTGAGAAGTACAGGCAGATACTTATCCATCATGCAATACCATCAGGGAGGCATCTGATTGGCCCCAAATTTATTCTGCAGCATGACAACGACCCCAAACATACAGCGAAAGTCATTAAGAACTATCTTCAGCTTAAAGAAGAACAAGGAGTCCTGGAAGTGATGGTATGGCCCCACAGAGCCCTGATCTCAACATCATCGAGTCTGTCTGGGATTACATGAAGAGAGAGAAGCAACTGAGGCTGCCTAAATCCACAGAAGAACTGTGGTTAGTTCTCCAAGATGTTTAGGCCAACCTACCTGCCGAGTTCCTTCAAAAACTGTGTGCAAGTGTACCTAGAAGAATTGATGCTGTTTTGAAGGCAAAGGGTGGTCACACTAAATATTGATTTGATGTAGATTTTTCTTCTGTTCACTCACTTTGCATTTTGTTAATTGATAAATATAAACTATTAACATGTCTATTTTTGCCTAAAACGTTTGCACAGTACTGTATATATATATATAGCATCTTGGAAATGGTGTCCTTTTTTCAGAACACACTGGGGAACATTATAAAGTACTTCAGAAACCACACAAACTTTTTGCTTTTTTTCAACACAATATACAGTATATATATATAGATATACTTTATGCTACTGTAAAAAATAGATTTTCAGTGAATTTTTATAGGAAGAGAGTCAAATACAGCCAAGAAATGCCTACTCCTGGGGGAGCATACCACTGAAAAATGCTTGGTCCTGAAAAGGTTATACCTGTACATTTATTGTAGACACAAAACAAAAATAAACCAAACAAAAACCTAACTCCATCCAGGAGTGCTAACTAACCTTTTCCCAAGATTTAGTTTAAACCATCACTGGGCAGCTACCCTTTTTACCGGTTCAGCAAATCCACCTATACTTTCCACTTGTTCAGAAGGTATATTCTCCTAAGGTTTCTCTATACACAATCATTTTGTTCTTCTTTTAAACCGTTTTTACCTCCTCCTGCCCACAGCCTCCCACACACCACATGATTGTGAACCAAGGAGAGCTTATATACAGATACCAATCCCAGTAATGATCAATTTTCACCCAGTTAACTCAATCAGCACAGGTGTCTCAATTGCCCAGCGCAATTGCATGCTGCTAAATGTAATCTTGAGCCCTAGGCTTCAGACTCATGACTACATTTTCCTCTGCACCCAGTCAGAAAGGAAAAATACTGCGCTGGGTTTTTCGGCTGACATACCTCCCATCTATTATTCTTCCGGCCACTCTGCCACACATCCTCCCCCTTAGGTCAGACCCACCAGGGCAAGCGACCTGCAAAAAAAAAAACAGTACACCCGGGACAGAGCCTTTGTGTTCCCATGCTTATTACCAGTCCTGTGATCCATGGTAAAATTAAAAGGTTGTAGTTCTAAAAACCACCTGGTAACCCTGGCATTTTTTTCTTTATTTTGTTGTATCCAGGTGAGTGGGGTGTGATCCGTTACTAATTTAAACCGTCTTCCTAACAGGTAGCATTTCAGGGACTCGAGGGCCCACCTAATTGCGAGACACTCTTTTTCGACCATGACATATCTCATCTCCTGTGGGTTAAGCTTTCTACTGAAGAACAAAACTCCTAACCTCGCCTCTAACCACCTGTGAGAGGACAGCCCCCACTCGAACCTCAGATGCGTCCATTTGTAAAACAAACTCTATTGTAAAATCTGGCGTTATTAACACCGGCTGCACACAGAGGGCACCTTTTAGTGCTTGAAAGGCTCTCTCTGTTTCCTCTGTCCATTTGACCATTATATGTCGGGTTAAATCAGTCAGAGGTGCAGCAATGGTCGCAAAATGTGGGATACATCTTCTATAATACCCTGTTAACCTGAGGAAAGACTTACTTGTTTTTTGTTAACTGGGTGTCCAGTTTTGGATGGCGTCCAGTTTGTTAGTTTGGGGCTTCATGAGCCCCTGCTCATGTTATACTCCAAATACTTAAGCTCTTTTATCCAATGGTACATTTTGCTGGATTAGCTGTTATCCCTGCAACCCTGATTCACTTTTTTGAAATTTTGAAATGTTTTGAAATTTCCAACAATTGTTACAATACCTGATTGTTCCATCTGGTTTGGGACCAGGACAATGGGACTAGCCCACTCACTATACGACTCTTCTATCATGGCCGGCACTAGCATTTTCTTGACCTCTCAGCTGATGGCCTCCCTTTTAGCCTCAGGAACCTGATATGGCTTAAAATCCTACCATCTCTATCTGTTGCTTTGCGCAGCATAAATTTAAGCATACATTTGTTTTATTAAAATATTCAACTAATCCGTCTGTTTGTGGATGGTAGACCAATGTTTTCAAATGTTTAATCTTTAGTTGCTTTGTTTTTTATTCAATTGGAATTTTACTCAGTCCTGTACATATATATATATATATATATATATATATATATATATATATATATATATATATATATATATATTTATAAAAGAAACTTGCTTACTATCTATGAGAAGATTTAGTTTTAGTTTATCTTACAGAGAAATTACAAACAAGCAGGTAAATTACAGTGACAAAAAAAACCCAAAAAAAAAACAGAGTAGGATATATTTTAGTTTTAACAGAAATTAAACCGATATTCAGAGGTAATATTTTTCGTTAAGAAAAACAACTGCATCACACTCAACTACCGTTGTCTCTCCTCTTCTTGTCCCACCCCATAGCAACCAATACACACTCCTGATTCGCTGGTACAGTACTCCCCTGACCTCCCAACTCCCACCTAATAGGCTCTCATTAACTGTCAGTAAATGTACTGTATTCAAGCCCCCAAAACACACAAGAGTATAGTGCTGCAGATCAGAGCCTCTCATGGCGCCGTTTCTAAAATGGCTTAATAAAATATTGCAACGTTTGTAAAGCATATATTATTAATAAAGGCTGCCCTCGTATAATTGCCGCCATTGTTTAAGGGCCACAGTCATTTTGATCAATTTAAAATAAATGCAGCGGCGCCAAATTGAAGTAATACAATATATATATATATATATATATATATATATATATATATATATATATATATATATATATATATATATATATATAGTTTAATTTATATTTTCCATGTGCAATCTGAACTGGCATAGTCTGGCTACATATTAAAAGTAAATCCAAATATGTCTTAATATGTAACCCCATTTTGTACATCCTCTTTCTAATGGGTTGTTACATACAAAATGGAAATTGGCCCTGGCACATTTTCCAAAATTAAAATATTGTAATAAAGGAAAGGGAATTTAAGATAATCTACCCATTTCTGTTGCCAAATTGCCAAAAGTGATAATGTTCCTTTGAGAACAGAAAATATGCTTCAAATAAGTAAAGGCCCAGCTTCTATTAAGTTAGTTGCCTGTGGGAAAGATGTCTCCAACAAGCTGCACCAGTGTTAGAACGCTTGATGAGAAAACTCTCTTGAGAAACCATCATTGCTAGAGAGACATTTTGGCAGTTAGAAATATGTAAACAAAGGCAATGGGAACTTAAAATGTACTGCTGACTATAAAATTAAGAACTCAGAACAAAAGATGTTGAAAAACATATTAAGAAAAGAAGAGGTTCTGCAAAAGGATTTCTTAGCAAGTGACTACTGTAATATTCCCATACAACACACAAAGAGAGAAAAACACTATATTTTTCCCCACCATTTAAAATAGAGTAATATTCAATGCCTTACTACAAAATAAAATAAAATAAAATCATACTGTACTTCACTGTAATCATAAAATATAATCATGCCATTAAATTACTGTAGTTGAAGCCCTGTGCCTTTACTGGCATGCTAACACGTTATAAATATAGGCCAATTCTACAAGGGCTGGTATCCACAATGTGCAATCCACAATGCCCACCAGTTAATTCAGTTGTGGGCTTTTCACAGTTCTAGTTGCCTGATGAAAACGGATTTTGATGAATTAAGTAAATACTACACCACCAGCCTTCTCTATAAACACTGCATGTTTTTGTCATAGTAAAAAAGCAAGACTTTTTTATAATGAGAAGACTAAGGAAAGATCAAGGACAGTGCCTGTGTTAATAACTAGATTTTTTTGTAGTTGTTGAAAGAGAAGTGTTCCAAGTTTTGTGTAAAATGTAAATTATTGAACATTCAGCTTTCTGAATACATTACACAGAAGCTAGCGGAGAGAGGAATTAATCGCATTGTTTTAGGAATGGCTTCTTAAGCTAACAGTATTTGGTCTTAACTGAAAGTGGAGAACACCCAAGGTCAATAGTTATTCTTTATGGAAAAAAAAGAATCAATATGATGTCATGTCTAGAAAAAATGCAAATTAATGTGAAATTCATCTTTGTATGAATTATATGGCTATAAAAATGCATCTGAATTAGCTCTAATCCACAATTATTCAACTGATTAAATGTGTCTGTTACTAACTGCGGGGAGCTGGACCTCTATCTGTGATTATTAGAGTTAGCTTGAGTATAACTTAATCGCTGCTTCAGTGTTAAGTTGTGTTCCATGCAGCTGTTATAGATACTGACTATAAACACTTAGTTTGTAGCAGTGAGCAGTTGGAATAAAAATATGAATAGAACACATTTAAAATGTATTTGATGTATATAACTTAGTGTTACTGAACAGGTTGTAGGGTTTAAAAGACACTATTACTTCCCCTAGTTTCCTGCTTTGTTGTATGTTTTCTTGCAATATATGTTTCAACATAATTGAGACTATTGTGATATTTTAAATAACATATCCGTTGTCATAAGTAAGTTTTGACTAGTTACATTCACTTCACATCGGTTATGCTTCAGGTCTCCCAATTACAATGTCTTCTGAATTCATAACATCGGCTGCTAAAATCTGTTGTTCAATCAGAAACATTTCATCGGTTCCGGATTCCACTCCCAAAAGTTAAGCATTTTGATTGGTTCATCTGTCCTACCTGCTTGCTTCGGGACACAGGTTCAGACGGGCAGGAACACGTTTCTGAATATGCATTACCCATTTCATCACCAGCTATTATCCTTTCACGAATTAACAGACCCTTTAATACTTTATGCCGGGAGCACACACACCCGATTCCTATTCCCTTTGTTGTCTCTGTATTAAACTGAGACCAACTGTGAATTTAAAGAACAAACTACAACAAGCCATGTGCAAAAATATGTACCAAATCTTATAATGTAAAGGACAATATATAAGAGATCTGCCAGATGATTATCACATTATTTTTTGTTGTACATTCCACGAATAGCTGGGCCAAAACATGCAAAAACTATACAGCATATGCAAGGGACAGCAGGAGTCACCAACTGTAACAAATTAGCAAAATGTGGCTAAATATTTTTCTGCTTCAACTATTAACTGGTTACATGAATAACAATAGAAGAGGAAACAGCAAGATTGGGTTATTGTTAGTAATGCATGTATTAAAGCCTTAAGCATTTCAGTCTTCATGTGCATTTAAAAAATAAACACAATTATGTTATATGTTTATGTTGCACAATTATGTTGCATTTTTCTTCTCTGATGCATTATGAGCATCAACAATTTACTCAAAGCCTCCACTAGTGTTTTCTACTATTATAACAACCTTGACTTGCATAAAGAAGGAAAAACAAGTAAAAAGAAACATCATCTGTAATTGACAAACCCAGGACTGGAAGACCCAAAAAGCTGTCTAACAAGGATGAGCAATACTTGAAGATAATATCCTTAAGGAATAGAAAGAAGACAAGCGTTGAATTGACAACAGAACAGGCAGAAGCCACAGGTGTCATTGTCCATCCATCAACAGTCCAAAACACCTTTGAACATTGTTCCATTGTCCAATTTTCTTGTGCATATTTTAGCCTTTTAGTCTTGTTCCCCTTCCTTAACAGAGGTATTCTTACTGCAACACATCCTTTAAGTCCTGATTTCAAAAGTGACCTTCGTACTGTTGATTTGACTTTTGCTATAATACGTTGTGTGAAAGGTGTCTTGAGTCTTATACTATAAGAAATGTCATCTCGCGCAGTTTAGGCAAGAGGACCACGAGATGATCAAACTGCGCAAGATACTGTATATATATATATTTTTTTCAGATAATCGTCTTGATTCAACATTAATTGAAATGCCTGATAAGTTAACTGGGAGGAGACCTAAAATTGTTGGGGGAAAAAATGGAATAGGCCCTTAGCAACGCCACAGTGGTAACACACTAGCCCTGATGACAAGTGAATGGAAAATCCAAAAGTATGTTATGTATCTTTTAAAATTGATATTAAAACTGTGTATTAAAGGCCTATTATCTGTCAAATAATTATCAAAACTGTAATTCTGATATTTTAATATATAAATGTTTCAACATTTAGTTGTATTTCATATTAGATGTTGTTATAATTATTGCTATTCAACCATTGTTTTGTTTTGAAATTAGAAGCCAAAGAAGGTAAGGAAGCTCTCAAATACCTGTAACAGGGATGATCTTGTTGAGCGCTTACGTAAAAAGAAAGAAGCTGAAAAGATACATGTTTGCAGAAGTACAATATCTATCTATCTATCTATTTAGTTATTTGTTATCTCAGGGATTGAAACTTTTTCTCCATCGCTGTTCCATGAACATTAACAGTTTTTACATTTGCAACACTAGTTTCTTATTTAGGAATACACAGCACTGTCTAATGCCAAAGCACTGTTGACAGGTATTAAACATAAAATGCAACAATTCTATAATCTTTATGTACCTAATATGCAGCCTACAAAATAACAGTACACAGAGACCTAGATTTATAAAAGGATTGCGCATGTTTTACGACTGTAAAACGGCTGCTGAGGGTTCTGAATTCTTGGATGGGATTTATAAAACACACGCAATGGCATAAACATGCAATCAATACGTGATTTGCGGGGGCAATGTCTGTGCGCTTTATCCCTTGATGCATATGTAATTCTGTATATGCATATGTAATTCTGGGACGTTTCTGAACGAAACTGTTAAAATTGGGAGGGGATTTTGCAAATGAGGTCTATTAAATATTCTGTATAATTTATTAAAGCTGCCGGTAATTGCGGGCTTCGTATTTGTGTGATTATTTTAAGCAGGTGTTAATTTGCCGCAGTCAGACAGTAGGCTATTTAAAAGGCAAGGTGATGTTGGAGACTTGTCTGCAGCAAGACGGAGACATCGTTTTCAAGGACAAAGAAACATTTAATAACATTTTGCAAAGAGCTCATTTTTTAACCCTTCTGATCAAGTCAGTTTGTAAATTACGGTTTATAATACCGGTACCGTATTGTTTTGCAAACTCCCAATTTTCAATACATGTTTCATAGCTTACATGACAAAACAGAAAGTCTGCAGATAGAGAATATAGAATACATGTAAAAAAGGTTCTTAGAAGCACCTAAAAAGGTCTCCCCACAGTGGCAAAGCAAAGTTCTAACAAGAGCCTTTACTTCTTAGAGTGTAGGCATTATTAAAAGAACGGTGGAGGAGATTAAGAAAAGATGGAACGATATTCAGAGGCACACGAAAGAAAACAATACAATATAAAATGTACAATGAGGGCTCATCCTCCACCATTATTTTATATATGCCTACAGAATGTATTTTTTGTAAAATGGCATTCTGGTATTTAACAATACTGGTTCAGGCAGTATTGTTAAATTCGAGTTGAAAAGAAAACGGTAAAAAAAAAGAACAGAGGGACATGACGCAGTTAGTTTGTAGCTAGAGAAAGTACAGTGTTTCGACCATGTATACCATACAGATATACTTTAAAATCATTACATAGAGTAAGAAATACAGACAAACATAAGAAATAGGAGAGTTGTAACTGCATAAGACTTTAAGAAGATATAAGTCGTAGTTAAACTGAAGACTGTTC
Source organism: Acipenser oxyrinchus oxyrinchus (assembly GCA_030684275.1). Taxonomy (NCBI): domain Eukaryota; kingdom Metazoa; phylum Chordata; class Actinopteri; order Acipenseriformes; family Acipenseridae; genus Acipenser; species Acipenser oxyrinchus. Next base: position 39,489,241 of record CM060248.1, on the reverse strand, counting down.
ATATGAAGCTGTATGGAGTTATAGTTGCTGAACATATTGCTATACAACAATGGAAAGATTATCCACCCGTTTGACTGCCATGGATGTAAGTAAATAAAATGTATTGTTTCTGAAGTTTGAAAAGTCTATACACCTGTGTGACAGGGATGGCTGTAGTGGTGACGTCAGGCCAGATGCAGGAAGAAACAGGCACTGCAGGGATATGGTGCAATGGCGCTTGCGCTGTTTATTTAAACAAATAACACAAACAAAATAAAAGGTTTTATAAAAAAAAAACACTGCTCACAGAGCAAAATAAAAGAGAAACAAAAACAAATCTCGTACACTAAAACAATAGGTCAGGCTGGGCAGATTGCTTTCACTGATCCTATGTTTTCACTTTTTAATTCTTACACTCCTTTCTCGCTCTTGTTCACTCCTCTGAACACCCACCCCGAGTGCAGAGAGCTGCAAAATTTTATGCCGGTGACCATCTCCCGTTTAGCAACAAATGAATCACTTAATTAATTCGGGAGAAACAAAACAATAACAAAACCCATGGCTTTCAGCGTCATTAATAATACATAAATCATAAAACACAAATACAGCAGCTCCCCTTTGTGGGGCTCTGGCCACAGTATTTCCTGCTGCAATGCAGTATTCCCCAGGCAAGGCAGAGCCGGCAGCAACCCCAGGCGAAGCAGGACCCGCAGTGACCCAAGGCGAAGCAGAGCCGGCAGCGACCCCAGGCGAAGCAGGACCCGCAGCGACCCCAGGCGAAGAAGAACCGGCAGCGAGCCCAGGTGAAGCGGGACCGTCAGCAACGCTAGGAGACACAAAAGAAACAGCTCTCCCAGGCAAAGCAGCACAGCAGGCAGCCTCAGGCGATGCGGATCAGCAGGCAACCCCAGACGTCGTGGAGCAGCCGGCAACCCGAGGAGGCGCGGACCAGCCAGCAACCCCAGGCAATGTGGAGCAGCCTGCAACCCCAGGCGATCTGGATGTGGTATCCCTGAGCGGAGCGGCTGTGGCATCCCCGGGCGGAGTGAGGCAGTCATCCCTGGGCGGCGATGCGCCAGCGCTGGCAACACCAGCAGCGGACCCTCAGGAGGCGACGGCAGCAGCGGACCCTCTGGAGGCGACGGTGGCAGCGGACCCTCTGGAGGCGTTGGTGGGAGTGGAGCCACTGGCCATGAAGGAGGCAGCAGGAGCTCCACTTCTCCCTCTGGTGGTGGTGGAGGCATAGGTAGCTCCTGCTCCTCTAGCTGCGAAGGTGGCAGGTGCTCCCCCCCTCTGGTGGCACCTCCCCTTCTTGCGGTGAAGGTGGAACCTCCCCTTCTGGTGGCGAAGGCAGCAGGGGATCCTCCCCTTCTGGCGGCGAAGGTGGCTTCTCCCTTTTGGGTGCTGGAGATAGCCAGGTCTGGTCCAACGCCCAGAACCACTTTGCAGCATCCCCACCAGCCCCTGGTTCCACGCCTCTTCGTACTGGGGGTCCCTGTAAGGGCAGTCCTGCCAGACGTGCTCAAACTCGCCACAGGTGCCGCACATGGAGCCCCTTCCCTCCTCCACTGCTCCTATTCGGGTGCCCAGTCCGGAGGTCCAAATGGAGATGGAACCCGGGACCACCACCTCTTAAGCTGCTGCTGTTGTTGTGGTTGCTGCCACTTTTGCTGCTTTTGGTGCAGCAGGTTTCTCTGCTGCTGCTTATTGTGCATGTGTGTGTGTGTGCGTGTGTGTGTGTTCATTCTGAAAAAGATCTACGTCTATGGTATTAACAAACTTTCAGAGCTGCCAGACTTGCTACAGCAAGTTTGAGAGCTGAAAGCAAAGTCATCTTGTAAATGCCCTCATGAAGAAAATGAGGTATGTTGCACATAAAAACTATGATTCAATTCTAAAAGCAAAATAATACATTCATTGCCGTAAGGAGAAATTATTTATACAATACAAATTTAAAAAATAGTTGCATTTGCTCTTTTCTGGCATTGCAGCCAAGCTGTCTTTGCAGTTCAGCAGTGGACACTACTATATGCCACATGTTTTAATGTGTGGATTTTCTACATATTTTAAAGACTGCTTGATAATAACAGTTTTACTTATATTACTGATATTTCCACACTGATAAAAGCTAATGACAAAAGATGGGAAAGGAAGGGACATACGAGACAAACTGGAGAGTTTAAAATAATTTTAGTGTGGTATAGTTATGTGAGTACCTGCCGCTCAGTGAAGAGGAAAAAAGCCCTTCCTAGAGGGGAAAACCTCTGGTGGCCCTGGCGGTCAGGTAGCCCCCACTCCAGGCATGCTAGCTAGTCTTTGATGGCTATTGCTATGTCGGTAGGGGATGAACGGTTGTATGAATCGACTGCTGCAGAGGGCCTGCGCCTCATGCTCCTCGACCGGATGGATATCGATGTTGGCTCTATTTGCGGAAGTAGCTGCTCGAACTGAAATGATTGGGGAGAAAGCCAGTTCTGGAGACGACAGTGGTGAGACCATCCTATGTGTTAGTTAATATGGGATAAATCAGTGGTTTGCTACTATCATGTCTGCTTGGAATGGAAAAGGTGAACTCATATTCAGAGATTTGGGTTTCAAAACTCAAGTCATTCTCCTAATAGTGGAGCTTCTTAACTCACAATCAAGAGAGATTTCCAGTCTCGTACCACGTCTCTCACCATGTATTAATTTTTGTAGTATTTGAAAGGATGAGTGGACATACGACTAGATTGCTGACGAAGTCAAGCGAAAATGGCTGCCACAATCTTAGTATTGGAGGGAAGCTGGAGTGCAGTAAGCTCTGGAGGAGGACAGTTGTATATGTAAACGGTAAACTAAAGCAACTTTTGCCTGCTGCAACAGTGAGCAGATCTGAAGAGGGAGCCGAGATCTGCTGTAGTGAGGAGCGATTAAGAGTAGAGAGCTCTGAGGAAGTAAACAATGGAGTGCTGTCAGTAGCGTGCAGTGGCCCGGCTGTAGAAAGCAGAGATCTGCTGAAGCAGTTGATTGATAATAGTAGGACATGGTTTCCGTATCCGACATGTGTCTCACATCAAATGCAATATTAACTTCTGAAGTAAAATTGATCCTGATTTGAAAATACATGACTTTCGCAGTGAAAGAGGACCCGCTAAAATGTATAGGTTATGATTAGAATAAACCATTGACTTTAGAAAGTGATGCAGGGTTGAATATTTGATTATTGTGATTAATAGCCTTCACGATTGGAATGTCTATCCTAAATGCTCTGATGCTGTATCGTGATTGTATTTTGAGAGAGGAAGGTAGAATGGGCTGTGAATGTGCAGAGTCCACAGGCGTTGGCTCACAAACCACTGAAAATGCGACTGAATCAGGGGAAGACCAATCAACAAAATGTTTATCTGCTGCTGAGATGGCGGCGGCTTTAGCGGAGAATGTTTTATAGTACTCATAGAATATAGTACCCTGTATCTAACAGAGCTCGATAATGTAGAATAAATATTGATCCTGCTCTTGACGGCAGTGTGGAACTTAATGTCACGTGACTTGAGTGTAACATTGATATCTTTTCAACTATTTATTTGATAAAAGACCTGAATGTTATATTTAAACTATGTTTCCCATTGGTGGAAACAGATATTTTCTATTATTTGCTTTCGAATGTTTGGAGAGAGTTTGGTGCCTAATGGTAGTGGCTGAATGAGAACCGGATGCAATTACTGATGCTAAATTATACTCGGGCTATGCTTGATGATTCCTTGGAGTGCGAGACGGACTGTTGGGATAGACAACAAGATAGGGGAAAAACTGCCAATAAAACGATAGTGATACTGGATCCCACTAATGTATGATTTAATTGTGCCTCGAGCCAGATGGAGAGAGTCTCTTGCGTGTGCGATGAAAGCAAGGATCCAGTCTTAATTGAACAGAAAGGAAGAATCCAGTTTTGAGCACAGAAGACTGATAGCAGTTATAGCCTGTGGTGCAAGACAACCTTGTGGATGGAATGCCTGCAACGTGACTGGAGCTGCTGCTGCTGAGCGTGCAGACTCTGGTGATTCATGAAACCCCTGAATCCTAGAAATGAGGCATCTGTGAAAACGGACGAGTCATGGGGGGCTGAGATGTAGTCTTCATAGAATAGTGAAAGCCTGTACCAGTTTTGAATTAATAATGCGCACATTTTGATGTCCTTCCTGGATTGCACGGATATGCTTTTCTGAGCTTCCAGGCTTGATGCTGTAGAAAAGGAGCGAGGAGATGTGAAATGAAGGTTCTACCCTGGGGGATGATGCGAATTGCATAATTGAAATGGCCCAGTAAGGGTAGCAGGTCCCTTTTATAATATAGAAATTAAGAAGTTATTGCTAATATTCGATGATACATCATAAAAATATATTTAATTCAGTAGCAGTGAAACTGGAAGTGTACTGGATGGGAAAATCCAGAATGAATAAACTCCACAAAAACAACAACTCAGCCATTTCTTTTAATACTTGCAAGCAGTCTTAAATTAGAACTGTACTTGAAAATATTCTCTTTCAGAAAAATAAATCAAAATGAGCTGGAAAATAGCTTTGACAATCTAGCCCTTAATGTTGCAAAAGTATCGAAAGTTGAAGCCATATGTGGTCGCTGGACTTGATTTCTCACTACAGGCACGTGCTATGGACCATTGAGGGTGGCTGATGCCAGGTTGTAAGTAGGAACGTCAGCTGTGGGGACCAGAAGTGCTGAACCGAGAAGGCGGCCATGACTGGAGTGGCGAATACTGGGCTTGATAGAGATTCCTGCAGCATTGGAAGCGACCTGTTTGTCCATATCGTTGAGCCGTGTATTAATTGAAGCAATTGAGACGTCGAAGGGGTGAATGAGGGACTTCATGTCCTCAAAAATGTTGTCTATGAAGCTGAAGGGTGGGATTTGTTTCGGCTGCGTTTCCTGGTTGCTGTGCTGGGAGGAGACGGTGACCATGACTGGTGCTACCGCCTGTCCTGAAGCTCTGGGCGAGCGAGTTTGCAGACGTGTGCTTGAGAAGCAGGCAGCACGGTGTAGCAGATATAAAAGGGACAATAAATATTGAACAACGCCATACTATCGCTTTCAACCGGGATGTTGATATTGTTGTTGATTTTTAAAAGTTAGGCGGTGGCCAATCCTTATAAAATAGCTGCTCCGGAGGCTGAGTCTGCTGGCGGGGGCATTTTGATCTCCGCAATCCCGGGGCAGAGGGCCTGGAGGAGTCTGCATTAGTAGCACAAGTAGATGGTACTGAGTTTCCATCGGAGAATCTGGCAGTGAGGTTTCCTGATCTGAATTGGAGTTGGTTCATGCTGAAAATTTTTACGCAGAGAACAGGTTGCAGCATATGCAAGAAAGCAAAACACTAGACAGAGAAGGAGTGTGAGATTGGGGATTAAATAGGAGGTTAATGATGATAGACATTAATTAATTGCGGCCCAGCTACCACTACCCAAATTTCACCCTAAGGCTAATATTTAATTATTTGTTTATTTACTTAATTATTGAACATACAGATGTTAAACTTGTACAGGGCAAGTATGCCAGCACTTTAATTACAGGACCAGGTTATTACCACATACAAATGTGATAGGATTGTATTACCACACCACAAAGGTACATCAGGATAAATGCCTCATGAATATTACAACAGGAAGAGTACCACAGGTTCAGTAGCATAAGACATGAAATACAAGAAAAGTACCACAGGACACCTACAGAAATAGCATGGTAAGACAGGAACAGTACACAGGACAACACCTACAGAAATAAATTTGATTTTGGACAGTTTACCACAGGAACATTGCCAAAATAACACAGGACAATTACCACAAGATTGCGAAGGTAACCCCTGTGGTAAAATGTCCCAAAATACCACAGGAAACACCTGTGGTAATGTGTTGTATTTTTCTCGTAGTAGTACCACAGGACATTTTTATAAGGGTAGTAGCCGTAGCTGTTATTACAGTGGCATGTACTGCTCTTGAATCCCTAACTGTTTCTGACAGGCAGCAGCTCATTAGGGGACAGTCATTTTGTTTCAGTGTCTATCAGCTCTTAGGGATGCACCAAGATGAATAGGCCCAAAACAATACCCCCATTTGTCCGAACATCAGCTTCCCAAATACATGATGAGACAGTCAAGCCCAGCCACATTTACTGACACAAAGACATAATTAATCAAATGGACAAATAGTACAACAACAACAAAAAATGCTCCGGCACATTCTGTACTGGTCTGGAGGTTTCCATAGAAACGCTGGCTTTTGCATCACAGCTAATGACCACTCTGTCCAATCAAGTGCAGAGAATAGTAGTTTGATGCTTTAAGGCAGAATTGCTCTCAGTGAGTAAGCATGATTGCAGCTAAAAACATGTAATGCTTACATTGCCAATTACATTTTTATATTTTAAAGCGGTTTTTGTCTAAAATAATTATATAAATAACTTGTATGTCTACCTAATGTACAGTACTGGAACTTGAAAGTTTACTGCAAATGAGTTTAAACATAGCAAGTGAGGACACAATAGGTCTAGAAAAGCACTTTAAATGTAAATGATACAGTATGCAAGACTGCTGTGCAAAATAGACATGGTAAGATATATAAAATATTCTTGTGTAAACATAGTAGTACAAACTCAATATACCTAAGTATATAATAATTGCAAGGTAATACTTATAACAGCATATATTATAAATGTATTTTTCCTCTATATTATGCAACGTATAAACTGATGCCGAGGAAAGCACATGTCTAAAAAAAAAAAAAAGATTATTTGTATTTCTGTTAAGCATACAGAATGTACCATGCATTTTAATATGTTCTTATCTTAAATTATTTGAGATGGCCAGACTGAGCATAGCTGGAAAACAATTTTGTAATCATTATTTACAGCACATTATGAACAATGCACTGCTCTGTATCACCTTCCACTGTTTTATTTAACTTGAGAAATCCCTTTTGGCGTTTATTGTACTGCACACCCAGGGAAGTGTGGAAACTGTCTAGAATGGTGGGAGTAGAAGGTCACGTTCTGGTACACTGGCCACCTTACATAAAAATGTCTGTTATAGTTATAGCTGTTCTCTATTAGAATAACAGATTTAGGTAACAAGGAGAGTAAGTAATCTCCCTCTAGTGCTGTCCGCCATTAGAGAAGCTTTTTAGGATTAAGCAACAGTGAAAGCTTCTCGTCTCCCAGTGGATTTGGGGGAGGGGATGGGGGAGCTATTTCTACAACTGTCATTGATTAACAATAATGTTCTGTTGTGATTGAAGAATGGGTAACTAATTCAAATTATGTCCACGATAAATTACTGTTGACTTAATCATTTTAATTAAGTGCGAGGGGTGTCGCACAAAGTTACTTAGTTTAATTCAAAATATCAATGATTTCCAGGCGTACCAAAAAGTGTTAACAAAGGATTAAATAAAATTGGACAATAATACTGAAAACATGAGACAGATAGAAGACACAAAGAGTGTCTGGATTACAGTGGCAACTTCTGACCCCTTTGACAAATGAGGAAGACCTGTGACTGAAGACGACAACAGTATTTATAGTTCTCAGGGCAAGCACCCAAACACGTCAAAATCATGTAAATACTGATGTATTTGTTATGTAGCTACAACCTGTGCCTAACTATTATTAATACAATATTTGCATAACATATCTGCTAAACTGCAGTTTATTAACTGGGTCTAGCATTTAGAATTGGAATTTTAACAAGCTGGGTCTGTAGTAGATTCTGAAAGTCGATCCGCTAAACTGAAGACATTGAACAATTTTTTTAAAAGTAAACAATAGACCAGGGCAATGTAAAAATTGCAAGTAATCTAAACATATTACAGCACTATGTTAGCAGCTATCACTTGACTCTGCCAGACCCACATTATACACTACAATTATAAAAGCAGAGTTGAACAGGTACAATGTCACATGATTTGAATGGAATGAGGAAGGCTGTTCAGTCTCGGCACTTCGGATTTTCGAAAAAGAAAAGCCAGGTATAGGCAGATTTAGGGGAACTAAATTCTTACCCACAGTGAAATGCTTTCAAAAGCAACAAAAAAAGTTGATATTGTATAAAACTTATCACAAACCTAGTCAAGTAGGCTCTTGTGCTCGGGCCTTCGTCACTGCCATTAGTGGCTCCCCTTGAAGGTAGAATTGTGTGTTGTATTGTAACAGGGCCGAAGCCTGAGAGCAAAGCAGTGACCACTCCCCATGCATGCGGCATAACCACTTCACAAATGGGCCAGCACAATATGTTGTTGCGCTTGTAACTTTGTCTCACTTGCAGAGGACATAATCCATAGCAGAATCCACTCTGTTATACTAGCAAAACCTGAGGTTCAAATTTGTCCGCTCTTCCTGTACAACTCTACCACTCTTGAGTTTGTCCTCAACTATAATAAATGCAACCTTATGAATTGACATTAATGAGCAAAGTCAATTAATATCATTCTAGAAAGTTTTAGGGTTAGGTTTATCTTTTTTCAGATTTATAAATCTCGTGAAAAACATTTCAGTAAATGTTTAAATGTGTACTTTCAGATATAATTTATAAATCTGAAAATATTTAGCAAAGTTTCAACATTTAAATCCATCGCAAATTCAAAGTTTACATTAACTAAATACTGCTGGTGGACTAATACATAATTAGGTCAACTCAGTGCAAGATTATGTGCTAATGTCACCTGCATTTAAAAAGCGCTGTATTAACATGCCCCCTGTAACAACTATCTTCCTTAATAAAGTGACGGAAAGATTAAAAAGAACACATAAATTACATATCATTTACTCAGTCAAAAGTTTGTTGTTGTTCTTCTGTAGGACAGGGGCTGAAATCTACAAATATATATTACAGTATTTAGCTAACGTTAACTTTGGAGTTGCATTGAAGATGACTTAGTCTGAAAATGATATCTTAGTCTAGAAATGATTTAGTCTGCTTTTTATTTGCTTCTATGTTTGTGGTCACGTGGTAGGGTGTTGAGGGTGAATGAAGCACACTCTCTTGCACAGTTCGGCTGCAGTAGAATAATGTAAATTAGGAGTTGCACACGCATCATTCCCCTCCTCCATTCAAACAATGCTTACGTAACTCAAATGGGTGGAACTCATTTGCATGCCAAACCGACATTTAGCTAAATGTACTCACAGAGTGTAAACAGAGATTTAAAACCTGACATTTAGCTAAATCTTCTCACTGAGTGTAAGCACAGATTTAAAAACTGGAGCTCTTTTTCTCTGATTTAGTCAACTTATATATTTATTTTGAAACTAAACATTTAAATGTTTTTCATGAGATTTATAAATCTGAAAAACTGCACGCCGGATTTAGCAGTCAACTTATATATTTATTTTGAAAATAAATATTTATTTACAAGCAGCAAAGATTTAGCTAGCTAAATCTCAACTCGCCAAGTGTAAAAAAAAAAAAAAAGATTGAAAAACTGGACCTTTTTTCTCGGATTTATTTCACATCCTGGATTTAAATGTTGAAACTTTACTAAATATTTTCAGATTTATAAATTATATCTGAAAGTACACATTTAAACATTTATTTAAATGTTTTTCACGAGATTTATATATCTGAAAAATATTTTTCTGTTTAAATCTGTGAAAAATACAAGATTTAGGCTAAATCTGAGAAAAAAGACATGTTAAATGTTAACACTTCTTTTCACACTTGGCGCCCCATAGCATAATGCACTGTGAACACTGCTCCATTCTACAGCAGTTATACTGTCTGCTAAATTAATGGTAACTAAATAGAATCATATGACAAAATATTTGCAATGTTTAATTGAGGGGCAAGAATGCAATTCTCTGCATGTTGTTTGTTGCTTTTTTTTGGTAAACTTCTTTATTGGGTAATAAGACCAATTGCTTTGCATTTCAATCCGATCATACTTGTTTAATTTGATTTGTAGTTTACAAAGAAGACTTTTAGCTGTGCTTTTCAATGAATCCATATATATACAAGGTGAACCTGAAAAAGAAGAATACATTAGTGAACACAGCTATGGTATTTTGAATTGCTCTTTCAGGTACCAGTAAAGGCTGATATCCTTGTAGTTACATTGATCCAAACAAATATCCTACATTGTATCGTGATCCTAAAGCCCGCCGCACACAGCCCGACTCAAGCCATCCCAACTCATCTCATCTGAGTATGCACAGATTCTGCGATCAGTTGTGCTCAGTTTTGGTTTGACGTCACAATTGAGTTTTTCCCGACTGGGTGTCGCACACTGCTAAGACTGAATTAGATGGACCACAACTAAATCCTGGTGATTACTATGTATGCAAATGTAATTAATACTGCCCTGTACACATTTTTGTATTAACTTAGCCCAACATAGTGACCCTCATATTATGGATGGCATCGTATGCTGATTAGACGGCAGAGACAGCGCCGCGAGGCAACCAAAAGAAGCGCTTACCCTATTAATTAATTGACCATTTACACCATGCAAACGTTTCAGGCAGTGTTTGACTTTTTGTATAGTTTGTCTACTACACTTTAGCCTGTGGTAAATAAAATCCAACCTGTTGATTTTTATTTGACTTTGGCATTTTTTTCTCAGCGTGTGGATCTAAGGGCTTTTTGATTTGTGACCTATTGGAGATTGACACACTGGTTACTTCTGTTTTAGCGCAGTAAAAAAATATAGGCTGCCAGTAGTTGATTGATAATAAAAAGGTAAATTGATCATTTACCTTTGATTAGTAAACGCCTAAAAAAAATCTATTCAAATGTGCACATATCTGGTATTTTTTAATTCGGGAGCAATTCAAGACTAATGTATTTTTACCTGTGGAACTAAAACTGTCAATATTCCGCCATCTTGTATGACAAGTTACATGACAAACTACGTCACTTAAACCTGCTTCACCATTGGTTGCCACCCTTATGACTAATCGGTCTCAGTCAGTCTTAGTAACTGCCGCACACTGATCACATCTCAACGAAACTGCATCTGAAAAAGGTTCAACATGTTCAATCTTCAAATCTGAAGACACCCCGACTGAAATCTGCATAATCTTGGTTTTAAGGGCACGCACACTGATACGATTCATCCAGACTCTGTACAGCCAGTTGAGATGAGATGAGTTGGGACGGCTTGAGTTCGGCTGTATGCGGCGGGTATTAGTTTGTCATAGTTGACCAGAGTACACAATAGAATTTGTTTATACAATAGTGCACAAGCACCGCCAGCTTATTTTTACAATAAAACAGCAATACAAATAATAGAATGACAGGGAATGCTAAAAGTACAGCTGATTTACTGTTTATGAACAAATACTATTCACAAAAATTTCACCTTATAACCCTTTCCTTTTAACTACAGCTCTGGCCAAATGTTTTGCATCACCTAGAATTTTAGATTGAGACTTAATAACAAAACAAAAACTATATGAACTGTAAGGCAGCGGGTTGTGTGAGACAGCAGGGAGGGGGTTAAAACCTCCCTGGGGAAAAAATGCACATTTGTTTAGTTTAATTGTTTTACTTTATTGTTTAATTGTTCTGTTAATTGTTTTTATTGTTTAATTATCCCCTGCACCTGGATAGTAATTGTAAATTAGAGCCAGGTGCAGGGTATAAAAAAGAAGCAGTTAGTTTGCTGGGGACTGCTGAGTAGAAGGAAGCAGAAGAGAGGTGCTCTGCTTCCGAGCAGTCATTTAAAAAAAAGTAAGTGCTGTGAAAACCTGTGTGGTTTTTGGTTTGGTGCCAGGTAAACGGCTTAGCCGTCCTGCAAGTTAGTCAGGGAATACCTGTGTAGTAAGCGCTCCAAATGGAGTTAGGTTTTTGTTTTGTGTTGTTTGTTTTTGTGTTTATTAAAAATATAGCGCGTCAGCGCAGAAAAATCCATTCCTGTGTGTGTTGGGTCAGTTTTTAAAGGGGCAACGAACCGTGAGTGGTGCAATTTTTCACAGAACATAATTTAAATATTTTGTTTAACATCATGTAATCAAATAAACTACTAAATGATATTGCAAAATTCTTCCAGATATCATAATAGTAGTAAAGTATTTCTTGTTAGATTTCAATTTATGTCAGTTTTCTGTTAAGTATATGGAAAACCATAAAGTAGTATGTAATTCAATATGTTAACATAACATTATTCAGCACGTTTCATTTGACTTTATAAAGCAAAATGAGTTAATTCTATAGGGTGATGCAAACCTTTTGATCATAGCAAAAGGACACCTGTTAAATTGTGTTAGCTAAAAAAACAAAAGTACCACAGTGGGTTAGGGTACAATAGTTTTATTGGAGTAATATCTATTTAATGTCTAGTTTATCAAGTCATTGGTGTTGGTTTTGCCAGATGTTTATAATAGAAAGTGTGTTAGTGTAGTTCCAAGGAATAGATCACTTGTTTAAAGTATCTAACATAAATATGGTTCCTGCTTTTTGGAGTATTTCAAAATAAGATATAGTATAATCAATGTGTACAGCAATGAGACTTTGCATAGAATTTATGGAGTTGTATTTCTAATTATGCGTATAACAATCTTTCCATATTGTTTAAATATTCAACTGTATCTTAGTCTTTCAACTTCTTTCTGATCTTTTAAGAACAAATCTGGATATTGCTCTCTGTGGAAGCTCATAAAATATTCCATATAACATCAAAAATGAGACCAAAAGGGAATGAATCCCCAAAGAATGGTAAGTTTGTGAATAAGGAATTTAAAAAAAAAGTTTGTTGACACTGTTTGTTAAGTTATATTGAGTTACTTCTGGCATGCTGTATATTTAATCGAAATACATTGTGATGTTTGAAGTGTCTAAAATAATCTTCTTAAAATAACTGTTGTTTTATTGTAGCCTGAATGAATGTATTTGAGGTGATAACCTTACAGAAATATAACCCTGTTGCAGCTTGGACAGCTCTTTTAGTTAAGCACGTGTCAGTTCTGAATTATATTGTAACAAGAAAGCCTGTTGCTTAACACTCTATGGCAGGGATGATTCTTAAACCTTTAAACTTAGTTTCATCATGAGAAAGGTAGAGAAAACCAAGTGCACAGTGGGAGCGTGAATTTCTTTTTACTGAATATGGAGGTAAGCCCCAATGCCAGTGACAAAGGAATATATGCAGTGCAAATGGCAAATGCATTTGGAGATGACAAAATGTGCCAAAATTTCAAAACGGTACCTTTCTTGACATACAGTTTCACAAAGAGATTCAGATATGCATGCACATGTGGAAGAAAAGTTAAAGAAAATTATGCACAATTTTTCTTTGGCACACGATGAGATTATCGATGTGTCAGATGTAAGTCAGCTACTGATATATGTACAGACAATTGACAGTAATTTTAACGTGCAGGAAGAACTTATGAATCTAGACTCAGATATTTTTGGTGCGGTTCAGGAGGCTGCTATAGATTTTGGAGGTTTCGAAAAGTTATCAACTGTTGTCACAGATGGAGCACCTGCTATGTGTGGACCAGGTTTGTAGATTTATTAAAGCAGAGTGGTGTGGACTGTCCCACACTGCACTGGATTATTCATCAAGAGTCGTTGTGTGGAAAATTGCTGAACTTTGATCATGTTATGAATGTGGTAATGAAAGTTAGAAACATGATTCAAGGTGGCAACAGATCACTGAGTCACCGCAAATTTGTGGCTTATCTGGATGAAGTGGATGCAGAGTACAGCAACTTGGAGCTGTACACTGAAGTGCGAAGGATGAGTCATATTAAATACCTTGAGAGATTCTTTACACTTCGAAAGGAGATTGTTGACTTTCTGAAAAACACTGCGATTTTCAAGGGTGACCAATGGTGTGAGGCAGCAAAAGAGGGACAAAATTCTGCAAGCAATATGTTATTAAGAATGCCATAGCGACCTCATTAATTCTTGGATACAACAGTTTCTGACTCATTACAAAGCATAATTTTGATCAATAGCTCTAAGCTCAGGAATAACTAATAAGATACATAATAATTTGGCTGTACTTGATTGTAGATGTACAATTATCACAAAAAGGGTGGACTGTAGTAATGGCTTTCTGCAAAAGGTATTAATCTTGTAACAGATTATTGATTAATATGTTTTTCATTATGTCTAGATTGTGTTTTACTGTGTTTTTATAGTTAAGTTGTTTTAATGTGCTTACTAATTCAGTTGATTTAATGTGCTTTTATATTAAGTTTCTAAACAGTATTGTGTAAGTTTTGAATTCTTTCATTTCCCATCAGCAAAACCAGCTACGTGCAGTTTTAAATAGCCTAATACGACTCAAGGTCACAGATGGGTGTCTGAGCTAAACGCCAAAAGGCAGGAGAGTAGCAGAGATAGTGTGAGATGGGAGAGGGAACTCAGTGTTTTGTCGACTAGCCCACGACACCTCAAGAGGTTTCCACTGGGTAAATTTTCCACTGGGTAAATCCAGACTCTCCATCCTCGTTGTTCCGCTTCAGCGGCTAGATAAGCGTACGGAAGTTTCTTCCACTCATACGCCTCATCTACAGCATCCTCCCATGGCACTGTCAACTACCAGGTGACCAAGGCGTGCTGATCCAGACCACAAGACAATATCTGGTCGAAGGTTAGTGGTGGCAATCTCAGGTGGAAAAATAAGCCATTGACCAACATCTGCCAACATTTTCCAGTCTCTAGCAACTTCCAGTTGTCCTGGGTGAGGCTTGGTTTTAACACCTTTTCTTGGCAGTTGCTCTCCTGGGCGGAGGAATGTTGTCTTTTGTGTGTAATGTTTTGATGGAACTGGTGGCATCTTATTGGTCATGTTACGCTTGTCTTCCAATGCTAAGGCCAAACATCGCAGCACCTGGTCATGATGCCAAGTAAACCGTCCTTGGCTAAAACCCACCTTACTTATCAACTACTTTAACTTTAATTATAGAGATGCTCCTTGATTTAGCGGGCTTGAATTGCATTTGTGCGTATTCAATGTTATCGGTTACTTTGCCCAATAACCGATTAGTGCAGGCTACTGTTGTAGTCATGGTTGTCATGTAATCCATGTATGCTAGAGTTGGTGGTAGTCGCATTCCAGAAGCCAAGCGCTCTCCTCCCACTACCCATTTTCATGCCCTAATAATTACTTCCATTGCCATTGTAAAAGCCAGTGAAGAAATGGTGCATCCTGCCATTATTCCAACTTCTAGGCATTGCCATATAGTGCTGAATTATGAAGTTGAAAAACTAAATTGCAAATCTCCAAAGTAGGCTTTCACTAAATGTGTTATTGTCATTGGTACACTTAAAAAATCAAATGCTGCCCAAAGAGGTTCATGTGGCACTAACCATATGCATTAGTCAAATCCAAGAATGTCACATGGAGCTCCTTCCTCTCCTTTTTAGCTGATTGAATTTGTTGCCAGATCACGCTGATGTGTTCTAAGCATCCTGGGAAACCTGGAATGCCCGCTTTTTGTACTGAAGTGTCAATGAAGCAGTTATTTAATAGGTAAGTTGACAATCTCTGAGCAATAATGCTGAAGAAAATCTTGCCTTCTATGTTTAATAAGGAAATAGGGCAAAACTGACTGATGCTTGTAAAATTTTTTTCTTTTGGTATAAAGACACCACCTGCTCGGCGCCATGCTCTTGGTACAACCTGTTCTTCCCATGCCATTTTCATCAATTTCCAAAGGATTCGTTGAACTCCAGAAGCACTCTTGTATACTCTGAACGGAACTCCATTAGGCCCTGGAGATGAAGACGCCCTTGCTTTTTTCACAGCTTGCTCTACTTCTTTCCACTTAGTTGCACAGTCCTCCATTTGGTATTCAGGTGGATTGATAGGTGGGATGTCTGAAGGAACTGACATAGGCTCCTGCCTTTTTGAGTCTGTATGTGTTTCCTCTCTCCAGCTCAAACTTAGATGCTTTTAGCGTGCCATTCTTCTCACTGGTGAATAACTTCTTTACAAATTTGAATGGGTCTTTTATAAAAGTTAGTTCTCGCACGTTTCTTCTTTTTGTAGCGTTTCCGTAGGCGCTCAGCTTTGCGCAATGTTGCAAGCTTATCTTTTATGACCATTTGTAATAGATTGAGTACCCCCTTCTGACTTTGTTCTGCTCTTCTCCAGTGCTTCCTCAGCTGTCTCCTTTCTCTGACTAAGCGTTCAATCTCCTGCTGCCATCTAGACTTTCCAGGAATAGTTTGTACTTTTTCAACTCCAAACCTCTCGCTTCCATATGCGTAGATGATGTCCCCAAATTTATCCAGGTTCTTTTCAACTGTTCCACTTGGCCTTTTCAATGCAAAGCATAGATCAGTGTTTACTGTGTCCCATGCAGTTTTCTCACAAGCTCTTGGCCATTTAACTCCAGGCCTGTGCCCATTGAGGTTCTTTTCTCTCTTATGCTGGTTTGTCTGACCAGGTTCACAAGGATCATTAGGTTCATCACTAGCTGTATCCATGCATGTCCTCCTCACATCTATGACAGGGTTGCTGATATCCTGCAAACTGTGGTTTGCTTCCTGTCGCTGGATTTCATTTGACTGACTTGACTGACTTCGTAAGAAGTACTGATCAATGCAAGGCCCTTGTCCCTTCTCCCTCAAGCATTTTATTCTTCCTTGATGAATCTTCAAACCCCTGACCATTGTCGCCTTGCTCCAGCTGCAGACACAAACCTGGTGTTCCATGTCTTTGCTAACTGCAGATCTTGAACTAGTCTTTTGTGAAGTACTCTCCTTTCTCATATCTGTTTCCGTTCCTAAGTCGTTAACCGTGTTATTATTAATTTACCAAGCACAACATTACTGTTTGTGGCGGGGTGCCTCACCCCTGTGGGTATTTATGTGTTTTATGTTGTATGTGGCGTGTTAATGTTGGTGTATATGTATTGGTACACAGGATATAATGTGGGGCTATGTAGCACAAGTGTTTAAAATGTATATTCCAATTGAATGATGGATTAGCAATTGAGTTTCGGTACAGCTGGATAAAATATCCAGTGTTTCACGCACACGGCGTTGGTGTGTTCGCAATGGAGAATGGGAGGGAGAAGGAGAAGGAGAAAGAAAATAAAATCAGAAATCTAATTGCTACTCGTGCTGGAAGGACCAGCACAATACTTGCTTGGGGTTCGTCCACTGTCTGTTTGTTCTGTTTGTTTTGGCCAAAGCGCCATTTGTTTTGTTCAGTGTTTTGTGTTTTGTTCAACCTGTTTATTTGTTAATTTATTATTAAATACGTACAACAGCGCATTTTCACTCACCTCTCTGTGTCTTGCATTTCCTGGCCTGACGTCACCACCAGCCAGCCTGTTCACATGTTTTAAAATTACAAAATGCTAAACATTTTCATTGTGGAATACCCATTTAATGTTTTCCTGTGGACAAATGTGCTTTATGGTTATAATAGAGCAGATAATACAATACTAATTATAGGTGTACAGTAGGCTATAGTTCCCCCTTTGAACTCTGTAGATGGACTGTTTTCTGATGCCTGACTGACAGGTTTAATTGCTCTGTGGTTAGATACCTTTTCAAGTAGGTACATTTGCATGATTGTTTCACTAGGTACAGTAGCTCTTCTGGGCAGTACTAATATTGCCTACAATTTATAGATAATATTCTATGCTTTGACTTGGGTGAAGAGTCCTTGTGCCAGCTTCCAGACCTCTTGTTAGACTGTGCTTCCTTGCCCAGGCCTCCATTACAATCATACTTATTTAATCTCAAAAGAGAGGGGAGTGTGTTAGCGAGGCAATGGACTGTTATATCAACATGGAACCAGAAGGACTGAAGAAAATTCGATTGATGCAAGCAAAAAAAAAAAAGAGAAATACAGTCGTGCCCAAGTTTCTTTCTCTAATTAACATATACATATCAATACAGTCTAATGAGAATGATTCAATGTTTTGTTTTCCCTTAATATGAATATTTCCTTTTCATTATCATGTTTCAAATGACAAAATTGATTTTATTAAACTAATATGAATGTGTTTTGCAGACCCTCATATCCTCATACATACATTAATCTAATTAGCTAAAGTTGTTCAATTTGAATACTAACTTTAGCCTACAGCACAAACTACCTATGTTAGGTTTATGGCCAGATAAAGCTGGTTCTGCTCATTAGTACAGTTTTTAAATTTGTAGCCACTCACTTGTTTATTTTATATGTAATACAATGGAAATCAGAATGATCTTTTCTTGTTTTCGCAAACCATCAAAATTTGCTCACCTTTATAATCAATTTCTTACCTTAAAAAGCAAGTAGCTTGAAATTACATTTGATGTATTTTTTGTTTTACTGTGCTTTCTTTTTTCTGATGTCTGCATTGATTGGCCGGGTTTCCACGCAGTTTAGAAACTCCAAATTCTTTCCACACTGGCATGGCTTATGTGACGTAACACGTAGATACCAAGTACATTCCTCACACCATAGGAAGTGCATGTCTAAAACACGGTACCACTTTAAAGGGCGGGTAAATCCCCTGCTCACGGCTGTACCAAGCAATCCTTTGTTATCTGAGATCTGCTGGAAGTAGCCCTGGCAAGCTTCTTTGACCAAATAAGAAAAAATATGCATACAGTAAATAAAAAAAAGTCCTTTGCAATAAATAAATAAACAAAGCCTTTTGCAAAACAACTACTTTTTTCATCCTTTTGTTATCTTCGTGTTAACCAATTGCTTTTTTTTTAAATTTAGTAGTCGCCAATTGTTTTTATCATTTTTCTCCCAATT
This sequence comes from Acipenser oxyrinchus oxyrinchus, assembly GCA_030684275.1. Taxonomy (NCBI): domain Eukaryota; kingdom Metazoa; phylum Chordata; class Actinopteri; order Acipenseriformes; family Acipenseridae; genus Acipenser; species Acipenser oxyrinchus. Next base: position 39,470,561 of record CM060248.1, on the reverse strand, counting down.
TGGAAAAGCCAATTATTTTTAGGCTCAGCTCACCGCTACCACCCCTGCGCTGACTCGGGAGCGGCAAAGACGAACACATGCTGTCCTCCGAAGCGTGTGCCGTCAGCCGACCGCTTCTTTTTCTTTTTCACATTGCAGGCCCACCATGCAGAGCTACAGCGCTGGAGGACAACGCAGCTCTGGGAAGCTTACAGGCAAGTCCGCAGGTGCCCGGCCAGTCTACAAGGATCACTGGTGCACGGTGAGCCGAGGACACCCAGGCTGACCTAAGCCCCCCCCCACCCAGGCGGCGCTCAGCCAATTGTGCGCTGCCCCCTGGGAACTCCCGTCTACAGTCGGCAGTGGAATAGCCTGGACTCGAACCGGCGGCGTCCAGGCTATACTCCACATGGAGCGCCTTTACTGGATGCGCCACTCGGGAGCCCCTAGCTGATTGCTTTAAGCTTAATTTTCTGTCCCTTGGGCCTTAACAATAATATGCAATATACTGTACACTAGCCTTAAGTAGCATCTATCATAGATACCTACCAAGTACAAAAAAAGTAATGTTTGTATTACAAAATGTATTAAATTAGAATAGCTGGGAATTTGTTGCCAGTGGCTTTATTATTGCTGCAGGCTACCGACAGCACCAGGCTTGAACGACCACCTAGGCTAGAGCTGAAATCAAATCTCTTAAACCTAATTCATTCGGCAAGATTAGTTTTAGAATAACGAAAACATGAAAAAGAAAATTTGTTCAAAAAGACAAACGCAGAGCTTAACTTCAGCTTGCAGCAAGACTTACATCACGAAATTCCAGAAAATTACAAAAATGCACGGTTATATAACAATACTATGCACTGGGAAATGCGGGCAAGTAGGGTAGACTATTGTAGATTTACTACCAGTATTTAGAAAATGTACTGTACTAAACATTTTGACTGAATCATTTTTATTTCATAAACTTAAAGTGCTGGATTTTTGCTCAGTTCGTAGACTAACGTAAGGATCATAATTGCTGAAGCAATGGTTCTGTAGGAAAACATATTATATATGAATTTTATAATAAATATATATGCAGTGAAAACATGTTTATCAAATAATACATGAATAGGTATTTGCTTTATTTTTTTGTTTATTTGTATCTGTGTAACGGATGTCTGGGTTTTTGTTTTGTTCCCCGGGCTTTTTTATTATACCTATGTTTTTTTGGTGGCCAAATGTGGCAGGCAGCACAGATATTTGCATTTAGAATAAGAATTTCCGCTCGCAGAATCCGTAATGAATGAATGATTGCAATTACAGATGATTTAATGAATTGTGATGGGCGCCCAGGGCTCGATGACTGTGATGGGCGCTCAGTGCCTGTGAAAGATAAATTTGGCTGGAAGCCTCGTCCGTGGGTGCTCGACGGCTACCTGTGCAAGGCCAGCTGGAAAAACATGAACAGTTGTGCATGCATCCCAGTACCGCAGTGTGGCGGAGTGTCCCGTCCCTATATATATATATATATATATATATATATATATATATATATATATATATATATATATATATATATATATATATACAGTACTGTGCAAAAGTTTTAGGCAGGTGTGAAAAAATGTTGTAAATTAAGAATGCTTTCAAAAATAGACATGTTAATAGATTATATTTATCAATTAACTAAATGCAAAGTGAGTGAACAGAAGAAAAATCTAAATCAAATCCATATTTGGTGTGACAACCCTTTGCCTTCAAAACAGCATCAATTCTTCTAGGTACACTTGCACAAAGTCAGGGATTTTGTAGGCATATAGTCAGGTGTATGATTAAACAATTATACCAAACAGGTGCTAATGATCATCAATTCAATATGTAGGTTGAAACACAATCATTAACTGAAACAGAAACAGCTGTGTAGGAGGAATAAAACTGGGTGAGGAACAGCCAAACTCAGCTAACAAGGTGAGGTTGCTGAAGACAGTTTACTGTCAAAAGTCATACACCATGGCAAGACTGAGCACAGCAACAAGACACAAGGTAGTTATACTGCATCAGCAAGGTCTCTCCCAGGCAGAAATTTCAAGGCAGACAGGGGTTTCCAGATGTGCTGTCCAAGCTCTTTTGAAGAAGCACAAAGAAACGGGCAACGCTTGAGGACCGTGAGACGCAGTGGTCGGCCAAGGAAACTTACTGCAGCAGATGAAAGACACATCATGCTTACTTCCCTTCGCAATCGGAAGATGTCCAGCAGTGCCATCATCTCAGAACTGGCAGAAAACAGTGGGACCCTGGTACACCCATCTACTGTCCGGAGAAGTCTGGTCAGAAGTGGCCTTCATGGAAGACTTGCGGCCAAAAAGCCATACCTCCGACGTGGAAACAAGGCCAAGCGACTCAACTATGCACGAAAACACAGGAACTGGGGTGCAGAAAAATGGCAGCAGGTGCTCTGGACTGATGAGTCAAAATTTGAAATATTTGGCTGTAGCAGAAGGCAGTTTGTTCGCCGAAGGGCTGGACAGCGTACACGAATGAGTGTCTGCAGGCAACAGTGAAGCATGGTGGAGGTTCCTTGCAAGTTTGGGGCTGCATTTCTGCAAATGGAGTTGGGGATTTGGTCAGAATTAATGGTCTCCTCAATGCTGAGAAGTACAGGCAGATACTTATCCATCATGCAATACCATTAGGGAGGCATCTGATTGGCCCCAAATTTATTCTGCAGCATGACAACGACCCCAAACATATAGCGAAAGTCATTAAGAACTATCTTCAGCGTAAAGAAGAACAAGGAGTCCTGGAAGTGATGGTATGGCCCCCACAGTGCCCTGATCTCAACATCATCGAGTCTGTCTGGGATTACATGAAGAGAGAGAAGCAACTGAGGCTGCCTAAATCCACAGAAGAACTGTGGTTAGTTCTCCAAGATGTTTGGGCCAACCTACCTGCCAAGTTCCTTCAAAAACTGTGTGCAAGTGTACCTAAAAGAATTGATGCTTGATGCTGTTTTGACGGCAAAGGGTGGTCACACCAAATATGGATTTGATTTAGATTTTTCTTCTGTTCACTCACTTTGCATTTAGTTCATTGATAAATATAATCTATTAACATGTCTATTTTTGAAAGCATTCTTACTTTACAGCATTTTTTCACACCTGCCTAAAACTTTTGCACAGTACTGTATATATATTTGTATTATTATTTGTATTTTTGTTTGCTGCGCAGGTAAGCGCCGCGTATTTGTTATTGTTTTGTATTTATATTTTAAAAACCCTTTGAGGATGCGTGGCTGATCAGCTACTGATTATTTAACTAGCTGACAGTCACGCATCCTTACTAAACTCGTGCAGACTGTGGCCGAGGGGTAATAAGATAATTAACAGCTAGTTAACCCCTCGGCCAGAATATAAAAGCCCCCAGCTGTCCGCACTAAGGGGGAGAGTGTACAGAGGAGAGTATGGGAGAGCGAAAAACGAGAGCGGAAAACAATTGCTATATTTAAAGATACTTGTTTCTGTTAATTTGTTCGGCCATCTCGCCTTTTTGTTTGGTGTTTGTTTCGTTTTGTTTAAACCTTTTGTTTATTTATTATTTAATAAAAGCACTGAACGCCATAGCGTTCAGTTTCACCCACCACCATTCCTTGTTTTGGTTCCCGTTTCTGGTCTGTGACGTCACCACTCACACGCCACTCAACAGCACTTGGTCACACACAGATAAGAAGTGGCTATGGGCCACCTCCCTCCAAGAAGACAAGGCCGCCAAACCATGAATGGAAAATAATAATAAATATTTAACACACCCCACAGTGGCGCACTGCTACCTACCCCCCAAATACTAAAAAAATTAATGAAAATGATCAGCTGAGACACGGCCCGTCCCCAGAGCATGACTGCACTAAGCTGGTCGACTCCGGTTTCGGCTTCCCAGCGCTTGACTGAGTGGCTGTCAAAGATTCCCCAAAATTCCCCCAAATCCTTGCACACATTTTATAAATAACTATCAAGATTAGAACTCCATTAGGAGGTAGTGAGAATTACTAAAAGTCTAAAGGAGCCTTTATGTGCTTTCTGATGATGTGTTGGTTAGGGGCGGATTGTCCTTGCAGAAAAGCAACCAAATTTACAATTCTCTCCCTAAATATGAAGAAAATGACACTGTTTGCTTGCTGAATAAGAATTTGCTGCTTCGATAAAATGCATCTGATCTGAGAGTATCAAAGACCCTTTGAAGTAGCGTGGGGAATTTACAATGTACTCTCAAAAACAATTTAATATGTAAAAATTAAAATTGAAAAAGAAGTTTAGCACTCTTCGGGTCAATCCCAGTGCAATCTGGGTGTATGTCTAAGATTATAGTGAAATATGATTCTAACATAAGCCAAATATCTTTTGTAGAGTGAAAGCTATGAGAATGTCATCAGAGAAATTGATTTAATCTGAAGTTCTTTGCTAGGTCATCAGTCATTCTATTGTAAAACATAAACACATTTTGTAGCATACAGAGAATAATGAATTAGATATACATGGACCGCTGTGCCAGCAAACACTACCCATTTAACAAATTTAACTTTTATTAACTTAGATGGTTTGACTACATACTGCACTAAACATAAGAGAATACAGTGCGTGTTCTGTAATGTAATATGAAGCATTGAAAAGGATGGTTGCGGTTTGCTTTACACTAGCAGAGCACAGTGCATGTGTCTTTAAGTTAGTTAAGACTGAGCTGAAACAAAGTATTATCTATGAAAGATGCGAAACATGAGAGTACAAATGCTGAGTTTGGGAATACTGACTGTAGAGTATGTTATATTATGTTCTTGCATTCCTGTTGCAAGTATGACCCGCTCTCATGAGATTCAATGGAGGTTAAAGGACATGTGACTCAGGGGGGAGTGGGGATTTCGAGTAGTTTCAAGATGACGAGTTCCAGGAGTATGTATGTACTCTAGCTGCGTACTATGTGCATATTCGATAAACGTTCTTTCGATTGAAACTCAGTCTCGTTATACTTTTATGTTTTTTTCTTAATTGAATGAATCTTAAATAATTTCGACATTCTGTCAAACATTAAGAAATCAGTTCCAGCTCCACTAGCAGTGTTTACATAAAGTACAACAGTCAATTGTGATCTAATAATATCAGATATGCATTTCACAACAAATTCAATGCAAGTGATTGCAACAATACCTCATCACTCTGTGGGACATGACCCCATTGCCATGCACACAGCTGCGCAGTCCATACTCAGCTGATAAGGCAGGAAAATGCCTTTAGTCCAGTGAAGAGCCGACAAAATAATTAACTGTCCAAAACACCCTGATTAAACCTAAAGTTAAAATTACAGCGGCCTTAATGGAAAATTACATATGACAGTTAAGAAAGCTGTACCTCCGTATCTCCTTGACAAATCAGTAACAAGAATAATTCCTGATGGCATATTAGATATGCGTCACAGAGAATGTCTCTATAGATTAAAGTTGAAACAATTCTGGAAGAGTAACTTTTTTAAATAGACGGTCCTTTGAAAACATTAAACAGTTTGTCACAGTCCAACCTTCCTGAATCTGAGCATTGAGTTCACATGGTCATGGATAACAACGCAGAGGAATCAAGAGAGACAGCATGAGAGACGACTGGGATTGATAATCATTGTTGCAGATTGCAGTGGAGAGGTCAAGAGCCTGGTACAATGGTGGAGTACTTGGACTAGTCGGTGTTCCAGGCCTGTCTAAACCATAAACTGTAGAATGAAGGATTGCAGCGCTTGTAAAATTGATTTTGTGTTAGACGATCTCTGACATCATGCCAGCCTGAACTTTTCCTGCCGAGTCATGGAGATGGGTCTAACGATTGGAGGAGTCAAATCCATAATGCGAAGGCAAGACACATGGCACGATCCTAGGGTATTTTGAAAAGAAGCCTGGAGCTTAACCTCTTTAAGGTCACATGATAGAAGAAATTTGATACCAATAAAAATGAATAGTAGATAAAGGTGTCAGGCTTATACAGTATACTGTATTTAAGCCTAAGAATCATCTACCAAAAACCTGCAGAGGTCCACAGAATCATATATTTCTGTTTGTGTTCTTATGGTGATGTAATAACTTGTGACTGCTACATGCATGTGAAAGGACAGGCGGCTGTTGGGGGAAGAAGAAAGAGAGCTTTAAGAGAGAAGATGTCAGTTGGCCTCCGGTCAGCTGGAGCTGATTGGATCTGACAAGTGTTGTAGCTGCTTGTGATAATGGATGTCTGCTACAGTAGAGAAGAGGTGAAAAGGATTTAATTCCCAATGAAAGAAGGAATCACAAGCCATTATTTAATTACTGTCTAATATGAAACTCCCTCAGAATCCCCTGTTGATTTATAGGCCTGTCTCATCCTTTCTTTATTAATGAACAATCTGGACTTTTGAAATCCGCTGCAGCTTAATATTGCTTCCCCAGATGGCATTATTTTATAGTGAGCGTACAGCTTGATGCTTTCTTTTAAGCACTATAAATACAAATTTGGCTTTTGTTTTACTGCAGGCTTACAAGCTATAATTCAATATACAATATACATATTTCTTGGCAAAATTATAAATATCAAAACAAATGAAGAAGGTGTGTTTTGAAACAGTATGAGGATGTCAACTTTGTTGGATACAGACCAACAACAATGCATAAAACAAAAGTGTGCTGTTCTGTGTGCACTTTAGACATTAAACTCTATTCCCATTCACCTTGTAATTTTAATGCACATTAGTCCAACCACACTATTTATTAGACTAAATGTTTACTTTTCTTTACTTATATGAGTGTTATACCATACTGTATGTCTATTCAGAGTAAGTGGGCAACCATTTTTATTATTATTCAAAACATACAGCAGAGGTCATCTTTACTAAGTACCAAAAAACATTGAATGAATAATACAGATGATTCTTATGTTGTGTAATAGTTTTCTGATTCATGCATGAATAAAGTCAAGTTAAAATAGTACCAGTTTCAAGTAAGACTGGAGTATCTGCTTAATGCTTAACCACCCTCTAAAAATGATTCTAACATTCCTTTCTTTTTTCCAGCATTTATTACCCTTGCTTCAAGCAAAGAAAATGTCCAGAACATGTGTATAGATCACAGCATTGCCCAAGGCAACATTTCTTCCTTATCTGGCCAGAAGCCCAGTAGACACCAAACCACACTAAGACATAGCTAGGAATGGGGTTAGATTCCAGCCTGAATTCTAATGTCAGTCACAACCTAAAGCAATGTAAGCATTGGAATAGAAAAACAGATTTGTGTATTATGTAAAAAAACAAACAAAGAAAACAACAATAATATGCTTAGTGAAAACTTTTTTACACAATTAACAAAACAATATTTAAATGATATTCTATTTTTTCTCTATATAATTTAATGCTATTCTCCTAACAATTAAAATGATTCTCTAAACTATAAAAAAGTCATTAAATTTGTATTATTAGGTGTATAAAATGGACAGTGTATATTCAACTACATAGTGTGACTATGATGATGATTTATTAGTCTGGTTACCCATAAAAAACAAAGGGAAAGCCTGCATTAGAAAAACAAGTCAAAAGCAGCCTGAATTTATTTAACAATAGTTTAGGTTCCTAGTAAAATGCTGAGTCCTCTCCTATAATATGAAATAAAAGGACACAAGCATGAACAGTCCTGACAAATCTGAAAATCGTTTGTTAGCCTGGCAGTTGGTCGATAGAGTACACAATCTTATTCCATAGCCAGACAGCTCTAAACCAGAAGCCCCTTTTACTTACTGTCAGACTTTAATCACATTTCACTGTGGGGAGCTCCTAAAGCCTTTTCATTTGGATTGAAATCTGTTGCCTTGCTCCATGTCTTCTTTCCTTGAAAGAAGCTTAAATAATTATAAATAATAAAATGCACACATGACTAGAGATTATAGAACTGCTTGGGAATCAGAAAGCAAATGAACCATAATAGGAGGAATTAAAATTTCCCTTAAGATAATCTAGAGGATTACGGGTTGTCTTTAATGTCCTATGGAATGGTAAATGTTAGGGCTGTTGATTTGCTAATTATACATTGTTAATAAATGTTAAAGATGGCCCCAGTAAAAGGTAGTTGGAAAGCCACAATTGTGACCTTCATGGTCATTTGTAACAGTGAAATTAACAAGCATTTCTGTAAGCAGTTAGTTGGGTACAGTAATACATAGTTTGGTCATAATAATCGACTGTATCCAACTTCTTTTTAGACAGTTTTACCGACCCTTCGTTGACAAACATTTTTCCTTTTACAAAAATATTGTGGATACAGCCCAGTAGGGATTTTTGAGACAGAAGTCTCCAGTCCTGTGAGAACACACTTTACAAAGCAAGTAAATATTTTTTCAGGCTGTTCTGGATTTTTTTAAACTAATGGTCGACTGATACTTAGCTGTGATATAATTAAATTGAAATTGAAATATAAACTTGTTTATTATTGGACTTAGCTCAGTGGTATTTCAGTTATGGCAATTACAACTGTTGGCTTGTGATAAGTTGTGAATATAAAACACCCTTTCTTTTGGTGTTTTCTTGCATGCTTTTATAAAGGGTGAAATATCCTTGATGTTGTACTTTTCCATGTTTCAGGCATTGTGTGGATAATGTTACTGAATTCATCCTGTACATTTTTATAACACCAATACAATAATGGGAATCAAAAGGTAACTTGAATACCGGAACATATTCATTTCAGTGATAACAAGAGCAATATAACTAAAAAGCTTTCACTTTGCTATTAGCAAGTACGAAACAAGTATGTGATTTGTCTCAGCGAGGAACTTTCCTCTGACCTTCGCATTAGAAAAGCCATACACTGTGTAATCAACCTAGTAATTATATCCCACACCTGCATCCCTATGGTAAAGACTAACATAATACCTTTTCAATTTTATCAGATCATAGAGCTGTGATCGAAGTCCTGGATAACACAAATTTGGGTGTTATCTTCATTGAATTGAAAGTTTTTGTATGTTTTTAAAAGAAAACATGTAAAATGAACCTGCCTCATGGGCTTTAGACAATGGGAAAAGGTAAGGACAACAAACATCACTCAAATCTAGTGGATCATGCCATAAGCAACTAACAATAAGCGAGTTTGTAGGATGAAGAAACAAGAAAAAAATAAACAAATGCTTTAGTTAATGTTAGGTAAGAATATGAAAGTTTTCCTCAATTGTATTGAAAATGTATAATTAAACAGGGGTACAGTAGCTGTCGAGTCTTTGCAAAGAAAAATGTCATAAAAAAGATAAGTGATAGGCTTTTGGCTTTCTGGGTACCCAACCATTGATGGTGCAGTTCAGGATTAAGTTAATTAAAGGTACACGTTATCCTCTTTATGCAGTGCAACCCAGCAGTGCATATGATCTTTTTTGGATAGACATTGTTTAGAATCATTGCTAATAAATGTTAAAGATGCCCCCAGTAAAAGGTAGTTGGAAAGGTACAATTGTGACCTTCATGGTCATTTGTAACAGTGGAATTAACAAGATTTTCTGTAAGCAATTAGTTGGGTAAAGTAATACATTGTTTGGCCATAATAATTGACTATTACAGTACCACCATGAGCAGTTTTAAACAGGTCCAGCACATTCTAAAACTTTGTTTCACAAGTAAAAACAACTAGCAGATTAAAATATCCCATGAGAGTAGGTGGAGATGGCTGTGCTCAGGAGCAGTCTACAAATATCACAGGTTTCAATCACGTATTGAAGCTTCATAGCTTTGGAAACCTTGGTCAGTGGAGGTTAACAGCAATTTCCATGAAAGCAAGTAAAGTTGCAAAGTTTTACACTTTTTTCTCCACCATGAATTTCAATTTTGGAAGAGACTATGCCAAATAAGATCCAAAGGTTAAGTGTCCTTAAGTGTTTAGTGCTGTCTGTTGATAATATAATGTGAGTGTGGGAGGCCACAGAATGACACACAGAGTCAGGTTTCAAAAGAAAAAAGTGCAACTGCATTTATTTACAACCACAGACAAAAACAAAACAAGAAGATGTACTGTCACTTTAAAACACATTTACAAAATGACAGATTGGCAGCCGTAAGGCAGGAAACAGCTCTACCTACTCTGATAAACAAAAAGTACACGGAAAAGTTAAGGCTTTTGTCCAGCTCCTACATTTTCATTCTCCCTCCCTCCCAGGTACACTGTCCCAACCGGGAGAAAAGGTTGCCCCTTTTGTACACCTTGGCTCTGGCCCGTACCCAATTACCTTGGCTTGGAACAAGGTGTACCTCGTTCCCCTCTACTAGCCTCCTAGTAGGCCTGGCCCTATGGAATCTTAACCTCGTAGTTTCCAGCAGTGTTGCCAGATTGGGCGGGTTCACGCCCAATTGGACTTGTATTTCTTGTATTGTGCTTGAAAAAATGGCTTTGGGTGGATGCCTATTTTTTGGGCTAGTTTTGGGCATTTGTGCCGGTATTACATTTGTATATATTTTGAATAGTTTTAAAATAATTACAATATTTTTAAGCAAAATACTAAGCTATATGATACACAACCCTTAGTGTTAACATCACTGTTGCTAAACATTGTAACAATAACGCACATCAATATCTGTCATATGACATACATTTCATTATTACTTTGGGCTACAAACGTAGCACTTTCTACAAAGCACAGCCTGGTAACATGCGTTATTGCAAATGAGAATTTGTTCTCAAGGGTTTTACTTGATTAAAGAAAAGGAATGATAGATTGATTCATATGATTTGTATCAGTGTTATTCCGCAATTAAAATAAAAGGCTAAAATTGTGTGCCCCCGTGTCACATTATAAGATACGCAAACAGTACTATTGAATAACAGTTTTTACAGGAAGGATTAATTGGTACACTTTCAAATTCGAAGGAAGTTCCACAAACTCTCAAGAGTGCCATCAATCAATAATAAACAAACGTAGGCCAACCATTTTACATAATACAAATACATCTGTGTAAAACCAAAAAAATGTATTTATATTAGTTTATCTTGAGTTAGTCTTTGTCACCTGGATGGATATTGACCCAATATTTAGGTGTGATTTCTATAGTTTTCGGCATCTTTAAACAGCTTGTTGAGTAGTAAAAACGCAATAACTGCAGCTAGATTTCAGCATGAATGTGACACTGAGTGTGCCTTGTTCACAAGAAGCAGTTTTAATGAACAAGTATGTTTACTAATTTTAAAGCAAAATTTCCTTTGTCGATGATTATATATGAGAAGTATTGATTTGGTTACCAACACAACCAAAAAAAGCATGTGTGGTTTTTGCAAGTGTAAAAATAAAAATTCTCCGACAGCATAGAAAATCTGTGTTATTCTGCAGCAAATGTATTCCTAGGATCCCTGGTAATTAAGCACATAAAACACAAAAAAGTTGTAATTGCAAATAGTGTAGTTGCTATTTGTTACAATGGGGAACATCAGAAGTGATTGTGATGTCACAACTTATACTCCTGATTGGGCGAGTTTTGGGCGGGTTTTCAGGAAGAAGTGGACGGGTTTTTGTAAAAATAGTTGGCAACCATGGTTGCCAGCGCTTGCTGGATGGACAGGTCCCCCCTGTTCCCCCTGCTGGTGGGAGGTGATCTTTTCAGTGCAGGGAATCCATCTACCCTGCCACAGTGAGAATGAAAGAAAAGGTGTTTTAAAGGCATGTTAAGTGCAATAACATCTGGGCACAGCAACAATGTGACAACTGAAACACAGTTTATTAACCATGTATGGAAGATGGGCTCTTATTCGAGACTGAAGCTCACAAGAGAAGATTTTAGCCCCAAGCAAAGCCAAGGTAAAGAAAGCTTAGAGCAGGGTTTTTGGTGCATGCCAATGTCTAGACACGCAATGGTAGCTTACATGAGTGGAATACTTTATCCTCTAATGAACTCATCCAGTTTCTTTATTATTTTTTTGTATTTGTGGCTGACTTAATCATCACCTGTCTGTCAGGGTTACCCTATGTGCAAACACGTGGACATTCTATTTAAACAAATAGATGCTCTACAAAGAAGCAAAACCAGTAAGCATATGGTGCCCTTCTACTAAATGAAATGTAGTTTCTTTTCAAGGCAAAGAATAATTACTTTGTTATGTACTTAGCAAAATAAACTGATCTCTGTTACTGGTAAAAAGAATGACTTTGTGCAGGGCTGACTGCTGTAAGAAAACATGGCCTACAGATTGTTTCCTTCATATTTCTCCTGGTTTCTGCTTGACGGAAGAGAATCGCATCATAATGTCATCTCCCTGCATCCCTAGCAACCCATTGGCACATATCCTCTGTCTCTGCTTCCAGCACAGCAGTTGTTGCACACATTTACTGTATCATACTGCCTGGCTTTTTCTAGTTGCTTCCTCATTTCTATTTGTTCAGGAACTTTTTTTTTATTTTTTATATGCAGAGTCACTTACAATCACTTACATTGATTTAACTCATTCGCAGGATGGAGCACAAGGAGGTTAAGTGACTTGCTCAGGGTCACACAGTGAATCAGTCAGTGGCAGAAGTGGGATTTGAACCGGTGACCTTCTGGGTACAAGCCCTGGACTTTAACCACAGGACCACACTGGGTAATATAACACAATATAACACAGAATAACGCAATATATATATATATACCGGTCAAAAGTTTTAGAACACCTCCATTTTTCCGGTTTTTATTACGCAGTTTAATGTCTCAATGTACTCTGAAATTAAAGCATAGAACAAATAAACAATTGGAGATAAAAAAGAAATCATGGAATCGTTTTGTTTAACAAAATTTAATCTCAATTTTTGACTCATCAAAGTAGCCACCTTTTGCAGATATAACAGCCGAACACACTCGTGGCATTCTTTCTACAATGGAAATCAAATATTGTTCGGAAAGTTCTTCCCAACACTGTTGCAGAAGTTCCCACAAATGTGTTGCACTTGTAGGTTGCTTTGCTTTCACCCTTCTGTCCAGTTCATCCCAAACCAGCTCGATGGGGTTTAAGTCTGGAGACTGTGCTGGCCATTCCATGATTTGAAGCCTACCGTCTTGTTCTTTTCTTCTAAGGTAGTTCTGACATAGCCTGGAGGTATGTTATGGGTCATTATCTTGCTGTAGGATGAACCACTGACCAACTAGGCGTATACCAGAGGGTATTGCATGGTGCTGCAAAATGCTGTGATAGCCATTTTGGTTCAGGGTGCGTGATGAACCGAAGATTTCAAATTTTGATTCATCGGTCCATAAGACCTTCTTCCAGTCTTCAGTAGTCCACTGGCGGTGCTTCATGGCCCAGGCAAGCCTCTTTTTCTTATTTTGCCATGTTAGCAATGGCTTTCTTACTGCCACTCGACCTGTCAAACCTGCAGCTCGAAGTTTTCTCTTCACAGTTGAAACTGAGACTTGCTTACTTCGACCAGTGTTAAGGTGTGCTTGAAGCTGTTGTCCTGTGAGCCGCCTATCACGCAAGCTGTTGACTCTCAGAAACTTGTCTTCTGATTCTGTTGTGGCTTTGGGTCTGCCAGACCTCTTCCTGTCAGAGTTTCCTCCAGTTTCCAAGTGCCTTTTGATGGTGTAGGAAACTGTACTCACTGACACCTTGGCTTTCTTTGCAATTTCTCTAAAGGAAAGACCTACACTTTTAAGGGTTATAATGGTCTGTCTGTCTTCCTTTGTTAATTGCCTTTTCTCACCATTATGATAGCAATATACTACTTCCTGCAGTACAATACTGTCCAAATAATGCTTAAGAGGGTGTAGTAACACAGTCTGTTCCAACACTGCTTTTATACAGACAGAGGGTTTGTAAGTAATCAACAAAAGTTGGGACACCTGTAGAAATTGTTAGCATCAACTTTCAAGGCTTAATTTACTTCCATTGCTGCAGAACAGCTGTAAGTTGTTAACCCATTACTTGTTCCCTGAAAAAGGCCTTTTGTATAACTCTGAAATGTACATTATTTTCAGTTTTGGTAACCTAAACTTTTTTTTTAACCTCTGGCAGTTTACCGCTTACCTTTGTACCATTTCAGGTTATTCACTGGAAAAATGGGGGTGTTCTAAAACTTTTGACCGGTGGTGTATATATATATATACTACACCTCCAACCCCGGCCCATACATTCCTTGTATCGGAGACTGTTCACAGCCTATGACTTAATTCGCTACTATCCCTTGGATTTCTGTTAGGAGCCATTTTATTCAGTACTTATTAAACTACGAGAATGTGTTCCTTTAATTGCTGTATTTGGATTGGATTATTTCAAGTGTGAACATGGGAGGTACTGTTGGTATTAGAAGCTGATCATTTGTTTTTACTAAAAATGAATGAATATATTTGTTTCCATTTTTGTAAGGTTAGAACACTGCTTGTAAACAAAAATGCATACATTAAAGTCTTTAATTATACTGTTATTTTTAGACTTAGAACAAAGACAAACACAATAGAAATATTTTTCCCCACATCAGGGGAAAAAACATTAAATTCTAGAAATGATACTACTGGGCATAAATGTCTGAAGTGTGCATCTGGCTGGTAGAATGTATTTTATTACTGTAATTTGTTTAAATGCATTTAGACTGATAAAGTCCGCTGAGATTAAATACTTCTCCAACTACAGGTCCCGATTCAATTGCAGCATTGCACTTGTTAAGCAATAAGAGGTTTTGGTGGTAATGAGCAGAAGAGTCTAATCATTATAAAAGGCACTGTGAGGGGTCGGGCGTAGGAGGTGTTGAGGTCCAGAAACAGGTACAGGTACAGAGTCCACAGTAGTTAAAGTGCACAAACAAGGATTTATTTTGAACGCAGAGTAGTTGATAATTACAAGAAGGTGGGCAAAACAATGAAGACTGGTGCAGGTGCTTTACAAACAAAGTTCATGAACAAATCCGTAGTCTGTGGTTGAGGTGGCTCTACTCCCCGTCTCCTCACAAGCTGGCAGTTTCCCCTCTGCTCTGGATCATTAATCTGTAAAATACTTTGTGATTTAGCACATCAAATGCATATCAGCCTGTCCTCTCACTTGTACCCTGCTCCGGTTACAACCTGTCTTGATGCAAAACACTCCTGTTTGTACCCAGAGCTCCGTCCCTGTAATCAGCCGAACTCCAATCCCATTGGAGCGACTGTTCTCAAATATGGCTGACTAGAGTAACAGAGCTCTAAGCACATATGTTGCCCTCCTTCACCAAGATGGTGGCCTACAATTGTGATGACATCACAGTCCTGCAGATCCTGGTGAAGGAAACTCCCTGTTGGTTCAGTGCCTTAGTGTCGGGAAGTTGAATTTCAGGCTGAACCCCTTTCTGCCCATCACACATCCCACCACTCACAGTGAAGCTGAAAAAAACACAATTTCCCTATCAAAATCTTGTTTGGCCAGGTGGCCCTGCCTCAGGACCAAAATCCTCCTCGGGGCTATCATTAGCTATAAACAAAGCTTTTCTGTCTCTCCAAGGTTTTAACAGATTTACATAATAAATTTGGAGTGGTTTTCGGTGGTCGGGCTGCCTGATTTCATTATTGACTCTCCTATAGCCCGAACCACCTCATAAGGCCCCTGCCACTTGGCAAAAAACTTAGATTCGGATGTGGGAAGGAGCAGCAGTACCTTATCTCCAGGTCGAAAAGTCAGAATTCATGCTTTTTGATTAAACTGCTGCTGCTGATGCTGATGCTGAGCATTGCGCAGGTTCTCTTGAGCCAAACGACCGACTATTTCTACACGATCCCGTAGCAGTAGTACGTATTTGACTACATTTTTAGAAGTAGAAGTTTGGTCTTCTCACCCTTCTCGCACGAGATCAACAATGCCTCGGGGTTGTCTCGTACAGCAGCTCTGTGGCACCTCTCTCACTGCGAACATCAGAAAGGGGAGGAGTTTTGCCCAATGTTTTTGTTCCTGGTTCACAAATCGCCTCAACATCTGCTTCAGGGTCTGATTAAACCTTTCCACCAGGCCATCTGTCTGCGGATGTGTGGCGGAGTGTCCCGCCCCTATTTATTATTATTTGTATTTTTGTTTGCGGCACGGATAAAAGCGCCACGTCTTTTATTATTTATATTTAAAAACCTCGTGAGGATGCATGACTGATCAGCTACTGATTATTTAACTAGCTGACAGTCACGCATCCTTGCCAAACGCGTGCAGACTGTCGCCGAGGGGTAATAAGATAATTAACAGCTAGTTAACCCCTCGGCCAGAGTATAAGAACCGGCAGCTATCCGTGCTGGAAGGAGAGTGTACAGAGGAGAGTACGGGGAGCGGAGGAGAGAGCGAGCGAGCAGAAATAACGACATTTAAGAACGACTGCTAAACAGCACTTGTTTATTCGTTTGGCCCTTGCGCCTTTTTGTTTTGTGTTTTGTTTAAATCTTTTGTTTAATTATTAATAAATCCAGCTGAGTGCCGTTGCACTCAGCTTCACCCGCCCATCCATTGTTTGACTCAGTTACTTCCTGGTCCATGACGTCACCACTGCAAGCCAGCCTGTCACATATGGTGTCCTGCGTGGAACAAACAACGCCTCCAACAGCCGGACCAGGAAAAGGACGTTTTTTTTTGTTTTTTTTTGTTTTTTTTCAAATAGTGTTTTTTTGTGTTTGAAAAAAAAAAATGGGAAAAGCGGCGAAGAAAGCAGCAACAGCAGCAGGAGGCGCATCAAGAGCAGCGTGGGCCCGGTCACAGGTCCCGTCGTGTCTCTACTACGCCGGATGATTGCCTTGCCTGTCTGGATGAGGAAGGGTGGTGCTTCCTGTGTGGCGAGGTCAGGTATCTTCCACTCAGCCAGAGCCACGCATGGCAGAAGATGGAGGAGCCTGAGCGTCCGGCGTCAGGGGGAGAGGGCCCGCTGGCTAAGACGAGTTCACTCTCCTCTGAGGGAATCTGGGGCTGGCTGGTGGAGCCTGGGAGGAATGCTGAAGAGGCCCTTCCTGATGTGATCAACCTCCTGTGGGCCAGAGATGGAGAGCGATGGGAAGCCTGGGAAAAGCAACACTGCCCAGTGTCCCTCCCGGAGGTTGCGGACATGGTAATCCGCTACCTGGCTGCAGATATGGCAGGGCTACTGCTATCTCCAGCTCCATCGGGAAAAGCCCAGCCCCTGCCGTCTCCAGCACCAGAGGGAGAGGAGTCATCACTGCCTTCTCCAGCGCCAGAGGGAGAAGAGTCATCGCTGCCTTCTCCAGCACCAGAGGGAGAGGAGCCATTGCTGCCGTCTCCAGCGCCAGAGGGAGAGGAGCCATTGCTGCCGTCTCCAGCGCCAGAGGGAGAGGAGCCATTGCTGCCGTCTCCAACGCCAGAGGGAAAGGAGCCATTGCTGCCGTCTCCAGCGTTAGAGGGAGAGGAGCCATTGCTGCTGTCTCCAGCGTTAGAGGGTGAAGAGCCCTCGCCACTGTCTCCAGCACTAGGAGCAGAGCAGCAGGAGCTGCCTCTGTCTCCACCACCACCAGGAGCAGAGCAGCAGGAGCTGCCTCTGTCTCCACCACCACCAGGAGCAGAGCAGCAAGAGCTGCCTCTGCCTCCGCCACCTCCACCAGCAGAGGGTGAATGCCTGCTGGTTCCGCCTCAACCGTCGTGGGAGGACAGCTTACCGCTCCCAGCTCCACCAGCAGAGGGTGAATTCCTGTTGGTTCCGCCTCAACCGCCCTGGGAGGATTGCTTGCCCCTCCCACCTCCACCAGCAGAGGGTGAATACCTGCTGGTTCCGCCGTGGGAGGACTGCTTGCCGCTCCCAGCTCCACCAGCAGAGGGTGAATACCTGCTGGTTCCGCCTCAACCGTCGTGGGAGGACTGCTTGCCGCTCCCAGCTCCACCAGCAGAGGGTGAATACCTGCTGGTTCCACATCCACCTTCATGGGAAGGACTGCTCCTGCCCTGCCTCGCACCGCCCAAGGATGCCTGCCTCGCACCGCCCAAAGATGCCTGCCGCACGCCCAAGGATGCCTGCTTACGCACGCCCAAGGATGCCTGCTACGCACCGCCCAAGGATGCCTGCTACGCACCGCCCAAGGATGCCTGCTTCGCACCGCCCAAGGATGCCTGCTTTGCATCACCTGGGGCTGCCTGTTGCTCCGCATCGCCTGGGGCTGCCTGTTGCTCCGCATCGCCTGGGGCTGCCTGTTGCTCCGCATCGCCTGGGGCTGCCTGTTGCTCCGCATCGCCTGGAGAGCCACCAGTTACAGGGTACGAGGGAGAAGTGGAGCTCCTGCTGCTGCCTCCATGGCCAGGGGCTCCCCTCCCGAGTTCGCCTCCCGAGGGTCCGCTGCTGCTGCCGTCGTCTCCCGAGGGTCCGCTGCTGCTGCCGTCGCCTCCCGAGGGTCCGCTGCTGCTGCCGTCGCCTCCCGAGGGTCCGCTGCTGCTGCCGTCGCCTCCTGAGGGTCCGCTGCGGCTGCCGTCGCCTCCAGAGGGTTCGCTGCGGCTGCTGTCGCCTCCCGAGGGGGGGGGAGGTCAGAAGACCAGCTCCCCCAGCCGCACTTTCGCGGCAGGAAATACTGTGGCTGGAGCCCCGTGAAGGGCAGCTGCCAGCCATGAAGAAGGGGGGGGAGGTCAGGAGACCAGCTTCCCCTGCAGCAATTTCGCTGCAGGAGAAAGGGTGGCGGAGCCCCACGGAGGAGCTGCCGGCCATGAAGAAGGGGGCAGGTCAGGAGACCACCCCAAAATTTTTCTGGCCAGAGGAGCCGGCCTGTCGTGGTCCACTGGGGCGCTACAGTTGTTTAGGTGGGAGGAGGACATCCCACCGTGGCCTCCTGCTGGCCCGTTGCTGCCCGTTCCTGCGCGGGACTGCTAGCGGGACTTTAGGAATAAGGGGGAGGTGGCGAAATGGCCATGTGTGCTGCGCACAAGGGGGCATGTGTGGAGTGTCCGCCCTATTTCTTATTATTTGTATTTTTGTTTGCGGCGGATAAAAGCGCCCGGCGTCTTTATTATTTATATTTAAAACCTTGTAAGGATGCATGACTGATCAGCTACTGATTATTTAACTAGCTGACAGTCATGCATCCTTACCAAACGCATGCAGACTGTGGCCGAGGGGTAATAAGATAATTAACAGCTAGTTAACCCCTCGGCCAGAGTATGAGAACCGGCAGCTGTCCGTGCTGGAAGGAGAGTGTACAGAGGAGAGTACGGGGAGTGGAGAGAGAGAGCGAGCGAGCAGACATAACGACATCTAAGAACGACTGCTAAACAGCACTTGTTTATTCGTTTGGCCCTTGTGCCTTTTTGTTTTGTGTTTTGTTTAAATCTTTTGTTTAATTATTAATAAATCCAGCTGAGTGCCGTTGCACTCAGCTTCACCCGCCCATCCATTGTTTGACTCAGTTACTTCCTGGTCCGTGACGTCACCACTGCAAGCCAGCCTGTCACAGGAGGTACACAAAGTCGGCGGGATGGGTGCACTTTGTCCATTGCTATGCGGTCGAAGGGAGTACAAACCAGGGGCAGTGGGACCCCGGCGCTACTCTCTGGCAATCGGGACACTCCGCTACATATTTCCTCACATCCACGTAGCGTCCCATCCAATAAAACCGGGCCAGTATTCGTTCCGATGTCTTTTCCCGCCCTAGGTGGCCAGAAAAGGGAATATCATGTGCCAACCGCATGACCTCCGGCGGAAAGACCCGGAACCAATAATTGAGTTACAGGTTGTCCTGTGCCGGGGCTTGGGATACCCTATACAGCAAATGCCCCATCATCATGAAGTGAGGAAATGGGAGCAGCCGCAGCCTTCAACTTCCTTCCCTCGACAGACCGAACCCGCCCCCGGATGTGCACCAGAGTGGGGTCGTTACTTTGCTCCCACTCTAGGTCCACACCCCGGTCCCAGAATTGTGGTATGCCGAGCGGGGCCTCAGTAGCTTCTGCTCTAGGGGTCTCAGAAACCCGCTCCCGCTGGTCACACTGGACACCCACCCCCTTCTGTGTTCGTTTGACAGGCAAAGCAGATTCTCCCACCAATCCCCAGCCTTGTCTCATTAATGCCCCCTCAAGTTTCTTGGCACATCTGACGTTCCACAGTCATTCTAACTTTAGTGGTAGGATACGCCTTGGCTTCTCCATGAATACTCGAGATGGTTACAGACCCCTGTGGCCGCCAGGACGTACCCTCCAAGAGTGCAGACCAAATTATAGTGTGACTGCACCCTGAGTCCACTAATGCGTGGGTACTCATATTACCAACAACTACATTAATAATGCAAGGCCCCTCCTGACCCCTTCCTCTGTCACACTCCATCGTGGCGGGACAGAATCTCGCGATGTGTCCCACCTCGTGGCACCGAAAGCAGGTAGAGGAAGGCGGCGCTGTGGGAGACAGCTGCTTGTCCCTTGGTCCACCACTAGGGAGGGGTCCAGGGATTTTCTCTGGCCCAGCTGGGAGCTAACCTCGGTCTCCACTTTGGAGGCGAGGCGCTCAAAGGGATGGGGAAAACTAAAGGCCTCGCTGCAGTCTTTGGGTGCGCTGGCAAAGGTTGATGCTTCACTGGGACTGCTGGGGACCTGGGGTCCACCCGAAGCAGTGCGTCCTCGAAGGCCTCCGCCAGCTCGATGGCCTTGTCCATCGTCTCGGGGCTGTGGCTCCGGTTCCAACACCTCCAGGAATTGGTCGACCCCCACAGACTCCATGATTTGCTGAGTGGTCCGTTCAGTGGTACGCAGCCAGCGGGTCAGATGGTCCCAAAGTTGCTGGGCCGCGATGCGGGGCCGGGTTCCCTCTGGCGCTGTAGATCCGGAAACACCGGCAATGCGTTTCGGGTGATATTGAGGCGTGGGATAACTGTCTTCACCTGGGGTAATCCTCCGCTGCCACGTTGCTTTCGGGCCTGGTATGCCGCCTGCACCTCACCAGTCAGACAGGGGGCGAGTTGTGCCGCCCAACATCTGGCTGGCCACCCTGACACTGTAGTCACCCGCTCAAACGTGGTCAGGAAGGTCTCCGGGTCATCTTCTGAGGTCATCTTTTGCAGTGTTTGTCCTTTACCTACTGCCTGCATCAACTGACTCTCTGACGCTCGCACATTCACACACATATCTCTACCATTCACCACGGATTGAGTTTACACAAGGCTATACAGCGTGGTAGCTTTCTCTAGTGGTCTGCATATATTTTAACATTGTAACATATTAACTATCACTACTTACTATAAAATACCTGTCTCTTTCTTTCGTTCCACCTGTTGAAAGGGAGCTACACCTGTGTTTTCGCAGAGGTAATGTACCAGTTTTGTGGCTGTCACAAAAAACATAATGACAGGTTTTACATGCAACGAATCCAGTCACATGTTCATTATTTTCATATATGATTCCAAAATAATTCCATATTTATGATTTACCTCTCGAACTAATATCTACTACATGATATAAACCCTGCGCTATCTTTTGTTTCACCTCGTTCACAAACAGTTATAATATCACCAAGCAGACTTGATAAAAAGATCATGCGACGTAACAAACAAGTGAGAACAACACTGCTTAGTCAGCTGACTCCTCCCTAATCGCCTCCTGCTTTAGTGCAGAAAATACTGGTTTATTTACCTTCTAATACGTTATTTGGGAAAGGGTTACAGATGAGTACACACAGAAAACATTTTTGGTGATTCAAATTCAGACCCAAATTTATTTTTTGACCCGCACCCGAACCACAAACCGCGAAAAAGTTCACATTTTGACCCGAACCCGACCCACTATTGCGGGTCACCTGCGGGCTCCGTGGCTACCCGACCCGATGCAGGGCTCTAGCCTGTGTTGTCTCTGTCAGCTGTCTGGTCTGGGAGCGTCAACCCTCAGCTACCCTGTCACATATACATATGCGTGGATAAAAGTGCCTGGGGTCTGCAAAAAAATATGTTGTATGACAGTATTGACTTTTTTTCTACATTTCACCTAAGAGTGTTGGGAACTACAAATCAAAAGTGAAATGGTGCTTTTGGCTGATTTACTTTTGCTGCGCCAATACCCTGAAAACACGTAAACTATCTGCTAAGAAATAAGAAATAAATCCTTACTGTATAAAGAGTCTGGCAGTTCTCACGCTTTGCTGATAACTTGGCGCGAGGAATTACTGTTCCTCTCAATTAAAGGCCAAATTGCATTTACACTACTAACCGTTTTATTTTTAACCCACTCATGTGGGTTAATTAATGTAGAACATAAAGTTAAAGTAAAAAAATGAAATAAAAACATAATAATGCTTTTGTCTAACATTCAGATATTTACTTTGTACAAGGGTTGTACAGGCCTTCAGATAATGCATTGCCCATAATAAAACAATGGTATTCAAAATATAATAAAAATAAACACAGTACTGTTACAAGTTTTTCCCAAT
This sequence comes from Acipenser oxyrinchus oxyrinchus, assembly GCA_030684275.1. NCBI lineage: Eukaryota > Metazoa > Chordata > Actinopteri > Acipenseriformes > Acipenseridae > Acipenser > Acipenser oxyrinchus. The sequence continues at coordinate 39,448,269 of CM060248.1, read as the reverse complement.
ACAATCGTTTAGTGTATTTATTCATTTCTTTATTCCCAAGTAGCAAAATATTTACCTCAGGAAATATATTTTAACGATCACACATACTGTACTTCTTACACTAGGCCAGTTATAAAATATCAATGAAAACATCAATTTCCACAGAATAATATAGCGTACACTTTAGCAGGATGTTACCACATTGGAGGATCTGCATTATGACATCACTCACAAGCTTCTGCTCTGTGGATGACAGATCCAAGGGGTAGATGTACAAAAGTGTTGCGGCTGTCGCAATAGTCGGAAACCAATTGCAAACGAGTCGAAAGTCTAGGGTGAAATCTACTAAACATGTTCAATGCTTTTGCTTTGTGGTTAAGCCTTAGATGAATATGTAAGGGTGTGTGGATAGTGCAAATAAGGGTTCTCAAATATTATAATGAGATGTACCAAAGCTGCCGGCAACAGTCGCAATTGTTGCTGGCATTTCCCAGTACGCTTTTTCTTGTGCGTTGCCAGTTGTGTTCAATGCCTTTTTGAGGCGAACACCCAAATGCCTTGAAAACAAATTTCTATGACATTTCTGGTTTCCTAAACATTTTGGGAGCAATAGACTGCACACATGTGCGCTAACCTCCAGCTCATTCTGAACATCTCTATAGGAATAGGAAACACACCTATTCTCTTAATGTGCAGGTGGTTTGTAATTGTGCACAATTTAGCACTGCACCACTGACTAATTTAAATAAAACTGACAGTATACATTTGGCTTACAGGCTACTCATGATAATACTGAATTAATACAATTAGTGGTATAATTCAAAATTTGTTGCTGGTCCCTTGAAATTCGTATTAACAAGAATTGACTGTCCTCCTGTATTTATAACAATGTGGCACCATGATCTATTTTGTGTTAATTGTCGGACAAGTTAATAATAATAATAATAATAATAATAATAATAATAATAATAATAATAATAATTCAAAAACACTAAAATCATTTAGTTTCAAAATAACAAAATCTTGTATTGGCATTGTACACCAATGTGTACAATGCTGCAGCATGATTTATTTTGTGTTACCATACTGGTGCCTACAGGCTAAAGTAAAAGAAAGTGCACTAGGTGTTCATTTGATTTTACTACTGTACTGTGTACTGTACAGATTTATATTTCTTCATAATGTAATGTGTTGCCTAACAAAACACATTAGTGTTTGTGACAGGGTGGCTGTGCGGTGACGTCTGGCCAGAAGCAGGAAGGAAACACTGACACCGGGAAGTAGTGCAGTTCAAAAAGACGAGGGGCGTTTATTTAAGTAACAAAATAAAATAAAAGGTTTAAGCGGAAAACACTTGCTCACAGAGCGAAATAAAATATTTAAACAAAACAAATCTTGAACAGAAAATAAACAATACGGTTAGGCTGGGCAGTAGCCTTCACTGATCCGGTATTTCTTTAAGTGTCGTTTTCTGTTTCGTTTTCTCTCTTGCTCCTCTCACTCTCTCCACTCTCGCTCCTACCACCCACCCTGAACATGGAGAGCTGCAGGCTTTTTATACCGTGGCCAAGGGGTTTAACTAGCTGGCAATTATTCTATTACCCCTCGGCCACAATCTGCACGAGTTTTTTTTTAATTACTGTGGATGGAGCTACCCATCCACGCTACTAAACAATACTAATAACAAAAACACACGGCTATGCCATCACATTTATAAATAACAACATTAATAACAAAACCCACGGCACTTCGCCATCATATAAATATAAATACAATAATAAATAAATCATAATACACAATAACCCAGGGGCGGAGGGGGGAGACCCTGTTACAGTGTTATTTCACCGTAATGATTTATACATTTCAAATACATTGAGCACGTTAAATGTATGTGATTTTATTGTATTTTTTTAAACCTGACACCTCCTTATGTCAGACAAACATATCCGGTTTAGCGAGGGACTACTCTATGATTATGAAAAGCTTTTTGATAGAAACATTTTTTATTTGGTGGAGAAGGTGGGGGCCCCACTATAGAATCTGATGGGATTAACCCTTTGCGGTCCATTTATTAATTGTGCGTCAGGCTCGCCAGGTCTAATTTATTTTCAAAGTAGTAGATAAAACGTTCTTCATTAATGGTGAGGCAATACCAACAGTGTCTGAGAAGCCAGTGAAGAGCCTTGGGAGATGGTAAGACGGGGATCTAAAGGACACAGTTCGTGTGGGAGAAGTTAGACAACAAGCTGTGGAAGGGTTGAAGAGCATAGACAGCAGCGCTTTACCAGGCAAACTAAAACTCTGGTGCTTTCAGTTTGGCCTACTGCCAAGGTTGCTGTGGCCACTGACTGTGTACAAGGTTTCTTTGACAACAGTAGAGAAGCTGGAAGCTTTAATCAGTTCACACATCAGGAAATGGTTGGGAGTTCCACGCTGCCTCAGCGGAGTGGGACTTTATGGTAAAGGAATACTGCAGCTACCTGTCTCCGCTCTAACCGAGGAGTTTAAGTGCGCCAAGGTCCGACTGGAAATGACATTAGTAGAGTCACGCGACAAATGCGTAAGGGAGGCAGCACCTGTGTTGAAAACTGGAAGAAAGTGGGTGGCAAAGAAAGCTGTGGAGGATTGTGGCAAAGTGCCCCCCCTGTGTGTATTTTGTGTTACGTGTTGTGTGTAAATGTTGGTGTATAGGCATTGGTACACGGGATATAAGCGGGTCTGTGTTTCACATGTGTTTAAATTGTAGATTTGTATTTAGGCACGAGGAGGGCACAAATCACATCACGTGCAAGTAAAAAGTAATAATATGTGAGCACGGGGAATTGCACTTTAATTAATTCACGTGCAGTTGTACCGAGATTCCAATTGAATGATTGACTAGCAATCGAAGTCTCGGTACAACTGCATAAAGCTGTATGTTTTCACTCACTTTCGGGGTGGTGTGTTCGTTGAGTGGAGAACGGAGAGAGAAGGAGAGTACTATTTAAAACAATTGCTATCGCGTGCTGGAGGACCAGCACGATACTTGTTTATTTATTTACTCACCGTGTTTGTGTGTCTGTCCGTCCACGGTTGTTTAGTGTATAGTCCGTTTGTTTGTTCTATTTATTTTGGCGCCAAGTGCCGTGTCCTGTTTTGTGTGTTATATTATTTTGTTTATTAAATGCTGAGCGCGATCACGCGCTCAGCTTCACCAAAACCCCAAGTCTCTGTCTGCTCTGTGTGTTTCTAGTTCTGGTCTGAGTTCCTCCCTGCAGCCATCCTGTCACAAGGATGCAAAGGCTGCCCTTCGAATTGGTGATATCATGGGGCAAGTTCAGCATGGAAGAGGGGGTCTTGGTCTCAGTTCAGCTCCTCCTACATGGCACAAGGCAGCCCCAGCGCAACGGAGGAAGCTTGTAGTCAACGAGGTGCAAAAGCAGGAGGAGAGGATGAGGTGTATAAAGGCCATTTCCCAGGGCAAGCAGGGAGAATGGATGAGATGGGAGAGTGTGGAACAACGCAAGATTGGCTGGCAAGACCTATGGTCAATGGAACAGAGCAGGATCAGTTTCCTTATAAGGTCAACATATGATGTTCTCCCATCACCACAGAACCTAAACCTCTGGGTAGGAGAGGATCCCTCATGTCCTTTGTGTTCATCACCTGCAACATTAAGGCACATTTTGACAGGATGTAAGGTGGCTCTTAGCCAAGGACGGTTTACTTGGCGCCATGACCAGGTGCTGCGATGTTTGGCCTTAGCATTGGAAGACAAGCGTAACATGACCAATAAGTTGCCACCTGTTCCATCAAAACATTACACACAAAGACAACATTCCTCCGCCCAGGAGAGCAACCACCAAGAAAAGGTGTTAAAACCAATCCTCGCCCAGGACAACTGGAAGCTGCTAGAGACTGGAAAATGCTGGCGGATGTTGGTCAACGGCTTATTTTTCCACCTGAGATTGCCACCACAAACCTTCGACCAGATATTGTCTTGTGGTCTGGATCAGCACGCCTTGTTCACCTGGTGGAGTTAACAGTGCCATGGGAGGATGCTGTAGATGAGGCGTATGAGAGGAAGAAACTGCGGTATGCTCAACTAGCCACTGAAGCGGAACAGCGAGGATGGAGAGTCTGGGTTTACCCAGTGGAAGTGGGATGTCGAGGATTTGTGGCACACTCTACAACCCGGTTTCTCAGAGATGTCGGATTCAATGGCCAAGAGTTGCGTCGCACAGTGAAGAACTTATCTGAAGCAGCAGAGAGGAGCAGCAACTGGCTGTGGTTGAGACGGAAAGATTCTGGCTGGGGATCTCAAGCACAATAGAAAGAAAGAAAGGCTGATATACAGGTAAGTAAGCTGGGCTGAGTTGAGTGGGGGACGGAGGGGGTGATGCTGGGACGCCAGAATCACCGTCGAGCCCTCTTGAGGTGTCGTGGGCTAGTCGACGAAACACCGAGGATGGAAGGTGCCCACTTGAAGACCCCAGAGATGTACCCTACTTAGCTCAATCCAGACGGTTGTCATGCTGATGCGCTGGGGAGACCGCACTATGGTTGATCCCCGAGCCAGCATCGCAGCCGTTGTGTGTGCTGATGCGCTAGGGAGGCAAAATAAGCTGATCCCTGGAGCCAGCATTACACTTCAGCCATCAACACCAGACAGAAGGATATCTACATCATCATATGGAAGGAAGCGCAAATGGATGGAGACACATATGGATCACATTAGTTTACTGTGAAGCTACGTCTTAGTTGGTGCTTATCTTGGCGAGAGCCAAGTTCAAATCAGCATGAAGTTTTAACATCTACTCTCATGTAATGGAAATCATGAAGATCTGGATACGTCCAGTGACTGCTGTGAATAGTGCAGCTGGCAACAAGGGAAAGACCTCGTGACAGCCTGGAGAGACAGCTGACTGGAGGAAAGAGACCCCATTGGGGCTGGCAAGGGTTAGCTACCCTTGTCGGCAGTATCCAGCTCTGTGTTTACAGGATGCTGGAGACACCCGCCCAAGGCTTCAAAGAAATTAAACAGAAAAATACCCCTAGAGTCTGCGAGAGCGGGGGCGGAAGATGACTCAACGTTGGACAACACGGTTAAGGACTTAGGAACGGAAACGGATATGAGTATGGAGAGTACTTCACAAAAGACTAGTTCAAGATCTGCAGTTAGCAAAGACATGGAACTCCAGGTTTGTGTCTGCGGCTGGAGCAAGGCGACAACAGTCAGGGGTTTGAAGATTCATCAAGGGAGAATGAAATGCTTGAGGGAGAAGGGACAAGGGCCTCGCATTGATCAGTACTTCTTACGAAGTCAGTCAAGTCAGTCGAATGAAATCCAGCGACAGGAAGCAAACCACAGTTCGCAGGATATCAGCACCCCTGTCATAGATGTGAGGAGGACTTGCATGGACACAGTTAGTGATGAACCTAATGATCCTTGTGAACCCGGGCAGACAAACCAGCGTAAGAGAGAAAAGAACCTCAACGGGCACAAGCCTGGAGTTAAATGGCCAAGAGCTTGTGAGAAAACTGCATGGGACACAGTAAACACAGATCTCTGCTTTGCATTGGAAAGGTTAAGTGGAACAGTTGAAAAGAAACTGGATAAATTTGGGGACATCATCTACGCATATGGAAGCGAGAGGTTTGGAGTTGAAAAAGGAAGGAAAAAGTACAAACTATTCCTGGAAAGTCTAGACGGCAGCAGGAGATTGAACGCTTAGTTAGAGAAAGGAGACAGCTGAGGAAGCAATGGAGAAGAGCAGAAGAAAGTCAGAAGGAGGGACTCAATCTCTTACAAAGGGTCATAAAACATAAGCTTGCAACATTGCGCAGAGCTGAGCGCCTACGGAAACGCTACAAAAAGAAGGAGCGTGCGAGAACTAACTTTTATAAAGACCCATTCAAATTTGTAAAGAAGTTATTCACCAGTGAGAAGAATGGCACACTAAAAGCATCTAAGTTTGAGTTGGAGAGATATTTGGAGGAAACGCATACAGATTCAAAAAGGCAGGAGCCTATGTCAATTCCTTCAGACATCCCACCTATCAATCCACCAGAATACCAAATGGAGGACTGTGCACCTAAGTGGAAAGAAGTAGAGCAAGCTGTGAAAAAGCAAGGGCTTCATCATCTCCAGGGCCTAATGGAGTTCCGTACAGAGTGTACAAGAGTGCTTCAGGAGTTCTACGAATCCTGTGGAAACTGATGAAAGTAGCATGGGAAAAACAGGTTGTACCAAGAGCATGGCGCCGAGCAGGTGGAGTCTTTATACCTAAAGAAAAAGATTCTAGCAGCATCAGTCAGTTTCGCCCTATTTCCCTATTAAACGTAGAAGGCAAGATTTTCTTCAGCATTATTGCTCAGAGATTGTCAACTTACCTATTAAAGAACTGCTTCATTGACACTTCAATACAAAAAGCGGGCATTCCAGGTTTCCCAGGATGCTTAGAACACATCAATGTGATCTGGCAACAAATTCAATCAGCTAAAAAGGAGAGGAAGGAGCTCCATGTGACATTCCTGGATTTGGCTAATGCATATGGTTCAGTGCCACATGAACTTCTTTGGGCAGCATTTGATTTTTTCAGTGTACCAATGACAATAACAAATCTAGTGAAAGCCTACTTTGGAGATTTGCAATTTAGTTTTTCAACTTCAGAATTCAGCACTACATGGCAATGCCTAGAAGTTGGAATAATGGCAGGATGCACCATTTCTCCACTGGCTTTTACCATGGCAATGGAAGTAATCATTAGGGCATCAAAATGGGTAGTGGGAGGAGAGCGCTTGGCTTCTGGAATACGACTACCACCAATTCGAGCATACATGGATGACATGACAACCATGACTACAACAGTAGCCTGCACTAATCGGTTATTGGGCAAATTAACCAATAACATTGAATGGGCACGAATGCAATTCAAGCCCACTAAATCAAGGAGCATCTCTATAATTAAAGGTAAAGTAGTAGATAAAACGTTCTTCATTAATGGTGAGGCAATACCAACAGTGTCTGAGAAGCCAGTGAAGAGCCTTGGGAGATGGTACGACGGGGATCTAAAGGACACAGTTCGTGTGGGAGAAGTTAGACAACAAGCTGTGGAAGGGTTGAAGAGCATAGACAGCAGCGCTTTACCAGGCAAACTAAAACTCTGGTGCTTTCAGTTTGGCCTACTGCCAAGGTTGCTGTGGCCACTGACTGTGTACGAGGTTTCTTTGACAACAGTAGAGAAGCTGGAAGCTTTAATCAGTTCACACATCAGGAAATGGTTGGGAGTTCCACGCTGCCTCAGCAGAGTGGGACTTTATGGTAAAGGAATACTGCAGCTACCTGTCTCCGCTCTAACCGAGGAGTTTAAGTGCGCCAAGGTCCGACTGGAAATGACATTAGTAGAGTCACGCGACAAATGCGTAAGGGAGGCAGCACCTGTGTTGAAAACTGGAAGAAAGTGGGTGGCAAAGAAAGCTGTGGAGGATGCAAAGGCTGCCCTTCGAATTGGTGATATCATGGGGCAAGTTCAGCATGGAAGAGGGGTCTTGGTCTCAGTTCAGCTCCTCCTACATGGCACAAGGCAGCCCCAGCGCAACGGAGGAAGCTTGTAGTCAACGAGGTGCAAAAGCAGGAGGAGAGGATGAGGTGTATAAAGGCCATTTCCCAGGGCAAGCAGGGAGAATGGATGAGATGGGAGAGTGTGGAACAACGCAAGATTGGCTGGCAAGACCTATGGTCAATGGAACAGAGCAGGATCAGTTTCCTTATAAGGTCAACATATGATGTTCTCCCATCACCACAGAACCTAAACCTCTGGGTAGGAGAGGATCCCTCATGTCCTTTGTGTTCATCACCTGCAACATTAAGGCACATTTTGACAGGATGTAAGGTGGCTCTTAGCCAAGGACGGTTTACTTGGCGCCATGACCAGGTGCTGCGATGTTTGGCCTTAGCATTGGAAGACAAGCGTAACATGACCAATAAGTTGCCACCTGTTCCATCAAAACATTACACACAAAGACAACATTCCTCCGCCCAGGAGAGCAACCACCAAGAAAAGGTGTTAAAACCAATCCTCGCCCAGGACAACTGGAAGCTGCTAGAGACTGGAAAATGCTGGCGGATGTTGGTCAACGGCTTATTTTTCCACCTGAGATTGCCACCACAAACCTTCGACCAGATATTGTCTTGTGGTCTGGATCAGCACGCCTTGTTCACCTGGTGGAGTTAACAGTGCCATGGGAGGATGCTGTAGATGAGGCGTATGAGAGGAAGAAACTGCGGTATGCTCAACTAGCCACTGAAGCGGAACAGCGAGGATGGAGAGTCTGGGTTTACCCAGTGGAAGTGGGATGTCGAGGATTTGTGGCACACTCTACAACCCGGTTTCTCAGAGATGTCGGATTCAATGGCCAAGAGTTGCGTCGCACAGTGAAGAACTTATCTGAAGCAGCAGAGAGGAGCAGCAACTGGCTGTGGTTGAGACGGAAAGATTCTGGCTGGGGATCTCAAGCACAATAGAAAGAAAGAAAGGCTGATATACAGGTAAGTAAGCTGGGCTGAGTTGAGTGGGGGACGGAGGGGGTGATGCTGGGACGCCAGAATCACCGTCGAGCCCTCTTGAGGTGTCGTGGGCTAGTCGACGAAACACCGAGGATGGAAGGTGCCCACTTGAAGACCCCAGAGATGTACCCTACTTAGCTCAATCCAGACGGTTGTCATGCTGATGCGCTGGGGAGACCGCACTATGGTTGATCCCCGGAGCCAGCATCGCAGCCGTTGTGTGTGCTGATGCGCTAGGGAGGCAAAATAAGCTGATCCCTGGAGCCAGCATTACACTTCAGCCATCAACACCAGACAGAAGGATATCTACATCATCATATGGAAGGAAGCGCAAATGGATGGAGACACATATGGATCACATTAGTTTACTGTGAAGCTACGTCTTAGTTGGTGCTTATCTTGGCGAGAGCCAAGTTCAAATCAGCATGAAGTTTTAACATCTACTCTCATGTAATGGAAATCATGAAGATCTGGATACGTCCAGTGACTGCTGTGAATAGTGCAGCTGGCAACAAGGGAAAGACCTCGTGACAGCCTGGAGAGACAGCTGACTGGAGGAAAGAGACCCCATTGGGGCTGGCAGGGTTAGCTACCCTTGTCGGCAGTATCCAGCTCTGTGTTTACAGGATGCTGGAGACACCCGCCCAAGGCTTCAAAGAAATTAAACAGAAAAATACCCCTAGAGTCTGCGAGAGCGGGGCGGAAGATGACTCAACGTTGGACAACACGGTTAAGGACTTAGGAACGGAAACGGATATGAGTATGGAGAGTACTTCACAAAAGACTAGTTCAAGATCTGCAGTTAGCAAAGACATGGAACTCCAGGTTTGTGTCTGCGGCTGGAGCAAGGCGACAACAGTCAGGGGTTTGAAGATTCATCAAGGGAGAATGAAATGCTTGAGGGAGAAGGGACAAGGGCCTCGCATTGATCAGTACTTCTTACGAAGTCAGTCAAGTCAGTCGAATGAAATCCAGCGACAGGAAGCAAACCACAGTTCGCAGGATATCAGCACCCCTGTCATAGATGTGAGGAGGACTTGCATGGACACAGTTAGTGATGAACCTAATGATCCTTGTGAACCCGGGCAGACAAACCAGCGTAAGAGAGAAAAGAACCTCAACGGGCACAAGCCTGGAGTTAAATGGCCAAGAGCTTGTGAGAAAACTGCATGGGACACAGTAAACACAGATCTCTGCTTTGCATTGGAAAGGTTAAGTGGAACAGTTGAAAAGAAACTGGATAAATTTGGGGACATCATCTACGCATATGGAAGCGAGAGGTTTGGAGTTGAAAAAGGAAGGAAAAAGTACAAACTATTCCTGGAAAGTCTAGACGGCAGCAGGAGATTGAACGCTTAGTTAGAGAAAGGAGACAGCTGAGGAAGCAATGGAGAAGAGCAGAAGAAAGTCAGAAGGAGGGACTCAATCTCTTACAAAGGGTCATAAAACATAAGCTTGCAACATTGCGCAGAGCTGAGCGCCTACGGAAACGCTACAAAAAGAAGGAGCGTGCGAGAACTAACTTTTATAAAGACCCATTCAAATTTGTAAAGAAGTTATTCACCAGTGAGAAGAATGGCACACTAAAAGCATCTAAGTTTGAGTTGGAGAGATATTTGGAGGAAACGCATACAGATTCAAAAAGGCAGGAGCCTATGTCAATTCCTTCAGACATCCCACCTATCAATCCACCAGAATACCAAATGGAGGACTGTGCACCTAAGTGGAAAGAAGTAGAGCAAGCTGTGAAAAAGCAAGGGCTTCATCATCTCCAGGGCCTAATGGAGTTCCGTACAGAGTGTACAAGAGTGCTTCAGGAGTTCTACGAATCCTGTGGAAACTGATGAAAGTAGCATGGGAAAAACAGGTTGTACCAAGAGCATGGCGCCGAGCAGGTGGAGTCTTTATACCTAAAGAAAAAGATTCTAGCAGCATCAGTCAGTTTCGCCCTATTTCCCTATTAAACGTAGAAGGCAAGATTTTCTTCAGCATTATTGCTCAGAGATTGTCAACTTACCTATTAAAGAACTGCTTCATTGACACTTCAATACAAAAAGCGGGCATTCCAGGTTTCCCAGGATGCTTAGAACACATCAATGTGATCTGGCAACAAATTCAATCAGCTAAAAAGGAGAGGAAGGAGCTCCATGTGACATTCCTGGATTTGGCTAATGCATATGGTTCAGTGCCACATGAACTTCTTTGGGCAGCATTTGATTTTTTCAGTGTACCAATGACAATAACAAATCTAGTGAAAGCCTACTTTGGAGATTTGCAATTTAGTTTTTCAACTTCAGAATTCAGCACTACATGGCAATGCCTAGAAGTTGGAATAATGGCAGGATGCACCATTTCTCCACTGGCTTTTACCATGGCAATGGAAGTAATCATTAGGGCATCAAAATGGGTAGTGGGAGGAGAGCGCTTGGCTTCTGGAATACGACTACCACCAATTCGAGCATACATGGATGACATGACAACCATGACTACAACAGTAGCCTGCACTAATCGGTTATTGGGCAAATTAACCAATAACATTGAATGGGCACGAATGCAATTCAAGCCCACTAAATCAAGGAGCATCTCTATAATTAAAGGTAAAGTAGTAGATAAAACGTTCTTCATTAATGGTGAGGCAATACCAACAGTGTCTGAGAAGCCAGTGAAGAGCCTTGGGAGATGGTACGACGGGGATCTAAAGGACACAGTTCGTGTGGGAGAAGTTAGACAACAAGCTGTGGAAGGGTTGAAGAGCATAGACAGCAGCGCTTTACCAGGCAAACTAAAACTCTGGTGCTTTCAGTTTGGCCTACTGCCAAGGTTGCTGTGGCCACTGACTGTGTACGAGGTTTCTTTGACAACAGTAGAGAAGCTGGAAGCTTTAATCAGTTCACACATCAGGAAATGGTTGGGAGTTCCACGCTGCCTCAGCAGAGTGGGACTTTATGGTAAAGGAATACTGCAGCTACCTGTCTCCGCTCTAACCGAGGAGTTTAAGTGCGCCAAGGTCCGACTGGAAATGACATTAGTAGAGTCACGCGACAAATGCGTAAGGGAGGCAGCACCTGTGTTGAAAACTGGAAGAAAGTGGGTGGCAAAGAAAGCTGTGGAGGATGCAAAGGCTGCCCTTCGAATTGGTGATATCATGGGGCAAGTTCAGCATGGAAGAGGGGTCTTGGTCTCAGTTCAGCTCCTCCTACATGGCACAAGGCAGCCCCAGCGCAACGGAGGAAGCTTGTAGTCAACGAGGTGCAAAAGCAGGAGGAGAGGATGAGGTGTATAAAGGCCATTTCCCAGGGCAAGCAGGGAGAATGGATGAGATGGGAGAGTGTGGAACAACGCAAGATTGGCTGGCAAGACCTATGGTCAATGGAACAGAGCAGGATCAGTTTCCTTATAAGGTCAACATATGATGTTCTCCCATCACCACAGAACCTAAACCTCTGGGTAGGAGAGGATCCCTCATGTCCTTTGTGTTCATCACCTGCAACATTAAGGCACATTTTGACAGGATGTAAGGTGGCTCTTAGCCAAGGACGGTTTACTTGGCGCCATGACCAGGTGCTGCGATGTTTGGCCTTAGCATTGGAAGACAAGCGTAACATGACCAATAAGTTGCCACCTGTTCCATCAAAACATTACACACAAAAGACAACATTCCTCCGCCCAGGAGAGCAACCACCAAGAAAAGGTGTTAAAACCAATCCTCGCCCAGGACAACTGGAAGCTGCTAGAGACTGGAAAATGCTGGCGGATGTTGGTCAACGGCTTATTTTTCCACCTGAGATTGCCACCACAAACCTTCGACCAGATATTGTCTTGTGGTCTGGATCAGCACGCCTTGTTCACCTGGTGGAGTTAACAGTGCCATGGGAGGATGCTGTAGATGAGGCGTATGAGAGGAAGAAACTGCGGTATGCTCAACTAGCCACTGAAGCGGAACAGCGAGGATGGAGAGTCTGGGTTTACCCAGTGGAAGTGGGATGTCGAGGATTTGTGGCACACTCTACAACCCGGTTTCTCAGAGATGTCGGATTCAATGGCCAAGAGTTGCGTCGCACAGTGAAGAACTTATCTGAAGCAGCAGAGAGGAGCAGCAACTGGCTGTGGTTGAGACGGAAAGATTCTGGCTGGGGATCTCAAGCACAATAGAAAGAAAGAAAGGCTGATATACAGGTAAGTAAGCTGGGCTGAGTTGAGTGGGGGACGGAGGGGGTGATGCTGGGACGCCAGAATCACCGTCGAGCCCTCTTGAGGTGTCGTGGGCTAGTCGACGAAACACCGAGGATGGAAGGTGCCCACTTGAAGACCCCAGAGATGTACCCTACTTAGCTCAATCCAGACGGTTGTCATGCTGATGCGCTGGGGAGACCGCACTATGGTTGATCCCGGAGCCAGCATCGCAGCCGTTGTGTGTGCTGATGCGCTAGGGAGGCAAAATAAGCTGATCCCTGGAGCCAGCATTACACTTCAGCCATCAACACCAGACAGAAGGATATCTACATCATCATATGGAAGGAAGCGCAAATGGATGGAGACACATATGGATCACATTAGTTTACTGTGAAGCTACGTCTTAGTTGGTGCTTATCTTGGCGAGAGCCAAGTTCAAATCAGCATGAAGTTTTAACATCTACTCTCATGTAATGGAAATCATGAAGATCTGGATACGTCCAGTGACTGCTGTGAATAGTGCAGCTGGCAACAAGGGAAAGACCTCGTGACAGCCTGGAGAGACAGCTGACTGGAGGAAAGAGACCCCATTGGGGCTGGCAGGGTTAGCTACCCTTGTCGGCAGTATCCAGCTCTGTGTTTACAGGATGCTGGAGACACCCGCCCAAGGCTTCAAAGAAATTAAACAGAAAAATACCCCTAGAGTCTGCGAGAGCGGGGCGGAAGATGACTCAACGTTGGACAACACGGTTAAGGACTTAGGAACGGAAACGGATATGAGTATGGAGAGTACTTCACAAAAGACTAGTTCAAGATCTGCAGTTAGCAAAGACATGGAACTCCAGGTTTGTGTCTGCGGCTGGAGCAAGGCGACAACAGTCAGGGGTTTGAAGATTCATCAAGGGAGAATGAAATGCTTGAGGGAGAAGGGACAAGGGCCTCGCATTGATCAGTACTTCTTACGAAGTCAGTCAAGTCAGTCGAATGAAATCCAGCGACAGGAAGCAAACCACAGTTCGCAGGATATCAGCACCCCTGTCATAGATGTGAGGAGGACTTGCATGGACACAGTTAGTGATGAACCTAATGATCCTTGTGAACCCGGGCAGACAAACCAGCGTAAGAGAGAAAAGAACCTCAACGGGCACAAGCCTGGAGTTAAATGGCCAAGAGCTTGTGAGAAAACTGCATGGGACACAGTAAACACAGATCTCTGCTTTGCATTGGAAAGGTTAAGTGGAACAGTTGAAAAGAAACTGGATAAATTTGGGGACATCATCTACGCATATGGAAGCGAGAGGTTTGGAGTTGAAAAAGGAAGGAAAAAGTACAAACTATTCCTGGAAAGTCTAGACGGCAGCAGGAGATTGAACGCTTAGTTAGAGAAAGGAGACAGCTGAGGAAGCAATGGAGAAGAGCAGAAGAAAGTCAGAAGGAGGGACTCAATCTCTTACAAAGGGTCATAAAACATAAGCTTGCAACATTGCGCAGAGCTGAGCGCCTACGGAAACGCTACAAAAAGAAGGAGCGTGCGAGAACTAACTTTTATAAAGACCCATTCAAATTTGTAAAGAAGTTATTCACCAGTGAGAAGAATGGCACACTAAAAGCATCTAAGTTTGAGTTGGAGAGATATTTGGAGGAAACGCATACAGATTCAAAAAGGCAGGAGCCTATGTCAATTCCTTCAGACATCCCACCTATCAATCCACCAGAATACCAAATGGAGGACTGTGCACCTAAGTGGAAAGAAGTAGAGCAAGCTGTGAAAAAGCAAGGGCTTCATCATCTCCAGGGCCTAATGGAGTTCCGTACAGAGTGTACAAGAGTGCTTCAGGAGTTCTACGAATCCTGTGGAAACTGATGAAAGTAGCATGGGAAAAACAGGTTGTACCAAGAGCATGGCGCCGAGCAGGTGGAGTCTTTATACCTAAAGAAAAAGATTCTAGCAGCATCAGTCAGTTTCGCCCTATTTCCCTATTAAACGTAGAAGGCAAGATTTTCTTCAGCATTATTGCTCAGAGATTGTCAACTTACCTATTAAAGAACTGCTTCATTGACACTTCAATACAAAAAGCGGGCATTCCAGGTTTCCCAGGATGCTTAGAACACATCAATGTGATCTGGCAACAAATTCAATCAGCTAAAAAGGAGAGGAAGGAGCTCCATGTGACATTCCTGGATTTGGCTAATGCATATGGTTCAGTGCCACATGAACTTCTTTGGGCAGCATTTGATTTTTTCAGTGTACCAATGACAATAACAAATCTAGTGAAAGCCTACTTTGGAGATTTGCAATTTAGTTTTTCAACTTCAGAATTCAGCACTACATGGCAATGCCTAGAAGTTGGAATAATGGCAGGATGCACCATTTCTCCACTGGCTTTTACCATGGCAATGGAAGTAATCATTAGGGCATCAAAATGGGTAGTGGGAGGAGAGCGCTTGGCTTCTGGAATACGACTACCACCAATTCGAGCATACATGGATGACATGACAACCATGACTACAACAGTAGCCTGCACTAATCGGTTATTGGGCAAATTAACCAATAACATTGAATGGGCACGAATGCAATTCAAGCCCACTAAATCAAGGAGCATCTCTATAATTAAAGGTAAAGTAGTAGATAAAACGTTCTTCATTAATGGTGAGGCAATACCAACAGTGTCTGAGAAGCCAGTGAAGAGCCTTGGGAGATGGTACGACGGGGATCTAAAGGACACAGTTCGTGTGGGAGAAGTTAGACAACAAGCTGTGGAAGGGTTGAAGAGCATAGACAGCAGCGCTTTACCAGGCAAACTAAAACTCTGGTGCTTTCAGTTTGGCCTACTGCCAAGGTTGCTGTGGCCACTGACTGTGTACGAGGTTTCTTTGACAACAGTAGAGAAGCTGGAAGCTTTAATCAGTTCACACATCAGGAAATGGTTGGGAGTTCCACGCTGCCTCAGCAGAGTGGGACTTTATGGTAAAGGAATACTGCAGCTACCTGTCTCCGCTCTAACCGAGGAGTTTAAGTGCGCCAAGGTCCGACTGGAAATGACATTAGTAGAGTCACGCGACAAATGCGTAAGGGAGGCAGCACCTGTGTTGAAAACTGGAAGAAAGTGGGTGGCAAAGAAAGCTGTGGAGGATGCAAAGGCTGCCCTTCGAATTGGTGATATCATGGGGCAAGTTCAGCATGGAAGAGGGGTCTTGGTCTCAGTTCAGCTCCTCCTACATGGCACAAGGCAGCCCCAGCGCAACGGAGGAAGCTTGTAGTCAACGAGGTGCAAAAGCAGGAGGAGAGGATGAGGTGTATAAAGGCCATTTCCCAGGGCAAGCAGGGAGAATGGATGAGATGGGAGAGTGTGGAACAACGCAAGATTGGCTGGCAAGACCTATGGTCAATGGAACAGAGCAGGATCAGTTTCCTTATAAGGTCAACATATGATGTTCTCCCATCACCACAGAACCTAAACCTCTGGGTAGGAGAGGATCCCTCATGTCCTTTGTGTTCATCACCTGCAACATTAAGGCACATTTTGACAGGATGTAAGGTGGCTCTTAGCCAAGGACGGTTTACTTGGCGCCATGACCAGGTGCTGCGATGTTTGGCCTTAGCATTGGAAGACAAGCGTAACATGACCAATAAGTTGCCACCTGTTCCATCAAAACATTACACACAAAGACAACATTCCTCCGCCCAGGAGAGCAACCACCAAGAAAAGGTGTTAAAACCAATCCTCGCCCAGGACAACTGGAAGCTGCTAGAGACTGGAAAATGCTGGCGGATGTTGGTCAACGGCTTATTTTTCCACCTGAGATTGCCACCACAAACCTTCGACCAGATATTGTCTTGTGGTCTGGATCAGCACGCCTTGTTCACCTGGTGGAGTTAACAGTGCCATGGGAGGATGCTGTAGATGAGGCGTATGAGAGGAAGAAACTGCGGTATGCTCAACTAGCCACTGAAGCGGAACAGCGAGGATGGAGAGTCTGGGTTTACCCAGTGGAAGTGGGATGTCGAGGATTTGTGGCACACTCTACAACCCGGTTTCTCAGAGATGTCGGATTCAATGGCCAAGAGTTGCGTCGCACAGTGAAGAACTTATCTGAAGCAGCAGAGAGGAGCAGCAACTGGCTGTGGTTGAGACGGAAAGATTCTGGCTGGGGATCTCAAGCACAATAGAAAGAAAGAAAGGCTGATATACAGGTAAGTAAGCTGGGCTGAGTTGAGTGGGGGACGGAGGGGGTGATGCTGGGACGCCAGAATCACCGTCGAGCCCTCTTGAGGTGTCGTGGGCTAGTCGACGAAACACCGAGGATGGAAGGTGCCCACTTGAAGACCCCAGAGATGTACCCTACTTAGCTCAATCCAGACGGTTGTCATGCTGATGCGCTGGGGAGACCGCACTATGGTTGATCCCCGGAGCCAGCATCGCAGCCGTTGTGTGTGCTGATGCGCTAGGGAGGCAAAATAAGCTGATCCCTGGAGCCAGCATTACACTTCAGCCATCAACACCAGACAGAAGGATATCTACATCATCATATGGAAGGAAGCGCAAATGGATGGAGACACATATGGATCACATTAGTTTACTGTGAAGCTACGTCTTAGTTGGTGCTTATCTTGGCGAGAGCCAAGTTCAAATCAGCATGAAGTTTTAACATCTACTCTCATGTAATGGAAATCATGAAGATCTGGATACGTCCAGTGACTGCTGTGAATAGTGCAGCTGGCAACAAGGGAAAGACCTCGTGACAGCCTGGAGAGACAGCTGACTGGAGGAAAGAGACCCCATTGGGGCTGGCAGGGTTAGCTACCCTTGTCGGCAGTATCCAGCTCTGTGTTTACAGGATGCTGGAGACACCCGCCCAAGGCTTCAAAGAAATTAAACAGAAAAATACCCCTAGAGTCTGCGAGAGCGGGGCGGAAGATGACTCAACGTTGGACAACACGGTTAAGGACTTAGGAACGGAAACGGATATGAGTATGGAGAGTACTTCACAAAAGACTAGTTCAAGATCTGCAGTTAGCAAAGACATGGAACTCCAGGTTTGTGTCTGCGGCTGGAGCAAGGCGACAACAGTCAGGGGTTTGAAGATTCATCAAGGGAGAATGAAATGCTTGAGGGAGAAGGGACAAGGGCCTCGCATTGATCAGTACTTCTTACGAAGTCAGTCAAGTCAGTCGAATGAAATCCAGCGACAGGAAGCAAACCACAGTTCGCAGGATATCAGCACCCCTGTCATAGATGTGAGGAGGACTTGCATGGACACAGTTAGTGATGAACCTAATGATCCTTGTGAACCCGGGCAGACAAACCAGCGTAAGAGAGAAAAGAACCTCAACGGGCACAAGCCTGGAGTTAAATGGCCAAGAGCTTGTGAGAAAACTGCATGGGACACAGTAAACACAGATCTCTGCTTTGCATTGGAAAGGTTAAGTGGAACAGTTGAAAAGAAACTGGATAAATTTGGGGACATCATCTACGCATATGGAAGCGAGAGGTTTGGAGTTGAAAAAGGAAGGAAAAAGTACAAACTATTCCTGGAAAGTCTAGACGGCAGCAGGAGATTGAACGCTTAGTTAGAGAAAGGAGACAGCTGAGGAAGCAATGGAGAAGAGCAGAAGAAAGTCAGAAGGAGGGACTCAATCTCTTACAAAGGGTCATAAAACATAAGCTTGCAACATTGCGCAGAGCTGAGCGCCTACGGAAACGCTACAAAAAGAAGGAGCGTGCGAGAACTAACTTTTATAAAGACCCATTCAAATTTGTAAAGAAGTTATTCACCAGTGAGAAGAATGGCACACTAAAAGCATCTAAGTTTGAGTTGGAGAGATATTTGGAGGAAACGCATACAGATTCAAAAAGGCAGGAGCCTATGTCAATTCCTTCAGACATCCCACCTATCAATCCACCAGAATACCAAATGGAGGACTGTGCACCTAAGTGGAAAGAAGTAGAGCAAGCTGTGAAAAAGCAAGGGCTTCATCATCTCCAGGGCCTAATGGAGTTCCGTACAGAGTGTACAAGAGTGCTTCAGGAGTTCTACGAATCCTGTGGAAACTGATGAAAGTAGCATGGGAAAAACAGGTTGTACCAAGAGCATGGCGCCGAGCAGGTGGAGTCTTTATACCTAAAGAAAAAGATTCTAGCAGCATCAGTCAGTTTCGCCCTATTTCCCTATTAAACGTAGAAGGCAAGATTTTCTTCAGCATTATTGCTCAGAGATTGTCAACTTACCTATTAAAGAACTGCTTCATTGACACTTCAATACAAAAAGCGGGCATTCCAGGTTTCCCAGGATGCTTAGAACACATCAATGTGATCTGGCAACAAATTCAATCAGCTAAAAAGGAGAGGAAGGAGCTCCATGTGACATTCCTGGATTTGGCTAATGCATATGGTTCAGTGCCACATGAACTTCTTTGGGCAGCATTTGATTTTTTCAGTGTACCAATGACAATAACAAATCTAGTGAAAGCCTACTTTGGAGATTTGCAATTTAGTTTTTCAACTTCAGAATTCAGCACTACATGGCAATGCCTAGAAGTTGGAATAATGGCAGGATGCACCATTTCTCCACTGGCTTTTACCATGGCAATGGAAGTAATCATTAGGGCATCAAAATGGGTAGTGGGAGGAGAGCGCTTGGCTTCTGGAATACGACTACCACCAATTCGAGCATACATGGATGACATGACAACCATGACTACAACAGTAGCCTGCACTAATCGGTTATTGGGCAAATTAACCAATAACATTGAATGGGCACGAATGCAATTCAAGCCCACTAAATCAAGGAGCATCTCTATAATTAAAGGTAAAGTAGTAGATAAAACGTTCTTCATTAATGGTGAGGCAATACCAACAGTGTCTGAGAAGCCAGTGAAGAGCCTTGGGAGATGGTACGACGGGGATCTAAAGGACACAGTTCGTGTGGGAGAAGTTAGACAACAAGCTGTGGAAGGGTTGAAGAGCATAGACAGCAGCGCTTTACCAGGCAAACTAAAACTCTGGTGCTTTCAGTTTGGCCTACTGCCAAGGTTGCTGTGGCCACTGACTGTGTACGAGGTTTCTTTGACAACAGTAGAGAAGCTGGAAGCTTTAATCAGTTCACACATCAGGAAATGGTTGGGAGTTCCACGCTGCCTCAGCAGAGTGGGACTTTATGGTAAAGGAATACTGCAGCTACCTGTCTCCGCTCTAACCGAGGAGTTTAAGTGCGCCAAGGTCCGACTGGAAATGACATTAGTAGAGTCACGCGACAAATGCGTAAGGGAGGCAGCACCTGTGTTGAAAACTGGAAGAAAGTGGGTGGCAAAGAAAGCTGTGGAGGATGCAAAGGCTGCCCTTCGAATTGGTGATATCATGGGGCAAGTTCAGCATGGAAGAGGGGGTCTTGGTCTCAGTTCAGCTCCTCCTACATGGCACAAGGCAGCCCCAGCGCAACGGAGGAAGCTTGTAGTCAACGAGGTGCAAAAGCAGGAGGAGAGGATGAGGTGTATAAAGGCCATTTCCCAGGGCAAGCAGGGAGAATGGATGAGATGGGAGAGTGTGGAACAACGCAAGATTGGCTGGCAAGACCTATGGTCAATGGAACAGAGCAGGATCAGTTTCCTTATAAGGTCAACATATGATGTTCTCCCATCACCACAGAACCTAAACCTCTGGGTAGGAGAGGATCCCTCATGTCCTTTGTGTTCATCACCTGCAACATTAAGGCACATTTTGACAGGATGTAAGGTGGCTCTTAGCCAAGGACGGTTTACTTGGCGCCATGACCAGGTGCTGCGATGTTTGGCCTTAGCATTGGAAGACAAGCGTAACATGACCAATAAGTTGCCACCTGTTCCATCAAAACATTACACACAAAGACAACATTCCTCCGCCCAGGAGAGCAACCACCAAGAAAAGGTGTTAAAACCAATCCTCGCCCAGGACAACTGGAAGCTGCTAGAGACTGGAAAATGCTGGCAGATGTTGGTCAACGGCTTATTTTTCCACCTGAGATTGCCACCACAAACCTTCGACCAGATATTGTCTTGTGGTCTGGATCAGCACGCCTTGTTCACCTGGTGGAGTTAACAGTGCCATGGGAGGATGCTGTAGATGAGGCGTATGAGAGGAAGAAACTGCGGTATGCTCAACTAGCCACTGAAGCGGAACAGCGAGGATGGAGAGTCTG